>CANNZV010000484.1:0-454716 GCA_947561585.1 Caprella mutica | reverse complement strand
ATCCCCACAACCATCAAGAAAAGTTGCGGGGACCCAGTGCAGCCTTGTCTGATGCCCCTTCCTATCTCCGTATCACCCATCTTTCTGCCTTCCCTCCAAATCTCAGTCCCATCACCCCTATACAAATTGACCACCACATCTATCACTCTAGGGTCACATTTGTAATATTTCAGCGCTGTGACCAAAGCCCCCCTATCCACCCTATCAAAAGCCTTCTCAAAATCTACAGCCACCACTACCAAACTTTCTTTTAACCTATACTTCTCCTCCACGCACCATCCCAACAAAAACAAATTCTCCTCCATTCTCCTGCCCTCCGTAAAACCCGCCTGCATGTAACCAACTCTCGCATCATTCATCACCTGTCCCACCAAACGCTCCTTCAACACCCCCATGAACACCTTATACCCCACATTTGTCAAAGCTATTGGTCTGTGCTCATTTACAGTTGGTCTTTGAGCTTTTGGTACCATGCAGGTTTTGGATTTCTTCCAGCTCCCACTCACCTGCCCCGACTCCAACATCCTATTGAAAGCTCCAGTCACCCTTCCCATGCATCCCTCACTATCTGCTATCGCTCTGTACATTTCTCCCTTTATCTTATCTGGACCTCCCTGCTTATGGCTTTTCAACTTCCCTATCCTTTTTTTCACCTCTTCTTCACTCAATGTAACAACCTTCATCCATCTCTCAACTCCCTCCAACCTCCCCAACCTAGGTATCTGCAGCCTCCCCTCCTCTCTCAATGCTCTGTCTCTATCCTCATCCTGCCTAATACCCTCCTCCCATTCTCTAACATATTGTTCCCTAACATTTGCTGTCCACACATCTTCCACTACATTTTCCCCAGCTTGGTATAGCTCAGACCAGTAGCCCATCATCTCTTCCGCCTCATCCTCCGGCTCAATCTTTTCTCCATCTGCATTATACAGTCTCTTTTTCTTCTTATTATTATTTTCTCCCTTCAATTTTCTAATCATCTCCCACATCTTATTTCTACTTCTATCCTCCTTTACCTCTTGTGCGACTCGTTTCTCATGCATCCCCTTTGCTTCTCTCACCATCTTTCCCACTGTAGCCTTTTGCTCTCTGTATAGTATCCACAATCTTTCTCTTTCTGCTCCTTCCACGCCTCTCCTTTGTCTATTTATTTCTCTTCTTCTCCTTATACCTCTCTCAATGTCATCATTCATCCACGGTGGATTTATCTTTACATTACCTCCAACTTTCTTTCTCACCTTCCTCTTCAAACAGTCTTCCGCTTTCTCCCTCATCACTTCCTCAATTTCATCTACTCTCAGCTCACCCCTCGCCATAAGTGCCATTTCCACCTCCTCAGCATATCTCCTCATCTTATCATGATCATTCACCTTATAAAACTCGTGTTCTTCCCATCTCTCGCACTCTCTCTCTCTCCTCCCCACTCCAAAACTAGCACTCATGTAACAATGATCTGAAAGATCAAATCTCTCCTTCTCCTCATCTATCACCATTCCCCTAAACTTTTCAAACATCCCTTCATTCACCAGATAAAAGTCAATAACACTTCTGATGTCACCCTGTACTCTAGTGCTCTCTTATTATTTTTTTTTACTATTTTTAATTTTAGTTCATTTTAATTCAAGCTAGAGTAAGAGTTTACCACGTTGAAACGAACTAATTTTGATCTGGAGAATGATATTAAAAATATATTTTTTCAGATGTATTTTCACTCATTTATCAAATAAAAGATATTGTATTGTATTATATTGGAAATGGTTCAGATATACATTTAAAAATTTGTGTATAATATATATTAATAAATTTAACTATGATAAAGAATATCCTAGTATTTCTGTTTAAAATCACAATAAAAAAAATTCATATTTCAATAATTAATGTATTTGGTAATTTATAAAAAATACATCATTACCATACTACAGCCTATAATGAAAAATATTCATAAAAAAAACTTGAAAATTTTATAGAAATATTTTTCGGGTTCAAAATACTAGCTATTATAAGATACAAAAAATTCATTAAATTAAATTCACAAATAATCAATTCTGAATCATTACCTAGCTATGAATGTTTATTTATTTTTTTCTCCAATCTATATCGTTGGTATTTACATAAACCTATTATTTTAAAATAGAATTATCAGTCCTCTAACTAATTATTTAGAGAGTAACTCACACACTTAGGCACTCACTTCACCAAAGATAAAGAAACACTAAATGACCATTGAAATTTTAAAATGGTAGGTAAACCTATCATACTACCAAGTTATGAACAAATGATATCCTAGGGTTGGTTCCGAGTAATAGATCGGCTCCAAATTTCTCGATCATATAATTTAAAAGAATATAAATATTAGTTTTTTTAATTTTTATTTTATTAAATATTTTTTTAATATGAATAATGAATATTAAACTAACCCTAGATACCTAGACGCTGGAGTCTTCATGAAAAAATAATAATTACTTTAATTCTAATCCGATTTTCAAGCTGTTTCTTCATGACTTTTCATCACAATAACATATGATTAGACATAATTGAGGTGAAAAATGACCAGATACTCATATTATGAGCATTTATTAAATATCAGAGCTCTCTCCAGTTACGAGATGCACGAGTGTTTGTGTACATAAGGGTGAATATCTCACTCCAGTCCAGTCCAGTATCTTGTTGGGTATAGGCTTCTCAACGCCACCCAGGACTAACGGTATAGAGGCTCCACCCCCACCGTCAGCCCCCCACACCTATATTCCACCACCCTGTGATCTTCCTCTCTCTGCCCAAGCCTCCTCCAAGTAGGCCTTCATCCCATCTCCCTTCTCCCCAAAACACAAAACCTGCTCCACACTCTCCACTCCATATCTTACTCTCAAGTCCCTCAGACCTTCACACTCAACCAAAAAATGTTCCAACGTCTCCTCCCCCAACTCACACACGCCACAAACTGTCTCACCTCCCACAAACCTCCTCCTCCAATTCAACCTGAGACAGTCCGTCCTTGCTCTGAACAGCAACACCGATCCCCACCCATTATCATAGCAACTTTCCCCTCCTATCCTCTCCTTCATCTCATAATAATACCTCAAAGTATGCTTCCCTCTCACCTCCTCTCGCCATCTTCCATGTTCCCACTCATTTATCCTTTCCACAATCTGCTCCCTGGACATGTCTCTCACCTGCTGTCTGTCAAGTCCCACCTCCTCCATGTACCCACCAACTATTCTAAACCATCCACCATTTCCTCCCCTCACATCACCAGCATCAACTATCCTCCTCAGCAACCCATTCTCACCCTCCATCATATGCTTCAAAAACAAAATCTTCCCCTTCATGTCTCTAGGAGTCACTCCAGAGCAACCTACCTCTCCCTGTAGAGCCGCTGAGGCGGCATATCCAGGTGCTCCCAGAATTTTCCTCCAGACTCCATTTTCCACCCGCTGCATTCTCTCTCTCTCTCCCTTCCTCCACACCATCACATCTCCTCCACTCAAAACTCCCGGCAGAACCACACTCTTCCAAAACACCTTCCCTATTGTCATCCTCTCGCACGCTCTGGACACCACAGAAAAAGTAAGGTTGCTCATCTTCTCTGCCAGCTTCAACTTCCTCTCCCTATTCTCACTAAAACAGTCACGCTTGGACACCACTTCCATTCCCAAATATCTCATCCTGTCCACAACCTCCACTCCCCCCACCATTCCGCCATCTGGTTTCTCCCCATTAAATACCATGCATACCGTCTTCCTTTTATTAATTCTCATTCCAAATCCCTCCGCCACCCCAGCCAGCCTCCCCACCATCTCCCCAGCCTCACCCACACTACCCGCCATCAACAACCCATCATCCGCATAGAACAGAACTGGAATATACATTCCTCTCACTCTGCATCCCAACCCTCCCCTAACAATTCTCTCAATCAGCATCCCCACAACCATCAAGAAAAGTTGCGGGGACCCAGTGCAGCCTTGTCTGATGCCCCTTCCTATCTCCGTATCACCCATCTTTCTGCCTTCCCTCCAAATCTCAGTCCCATCACCCCTATACAAATTGACCACCACATCTATCACTCTAGGGTCACATTTGTAATATTTCAGCGCTGTGACCAAAGCCCCCCTATCCACCCTATCAAAAGCCTTCTCAAAATCTACAGCCACCACTACCAAACTTTCTTTTAACCTATACTTCTCCTCCACGCACCATCCCAACAAAAACAAATTCTCCTCCATTCTCCTGCCCTCCGTAAAACCCGCCTGCATGTAACCAACTCTCGCATCATTCATCACCTGTCCCACCAAACGCTCCTTCAACACCCCCATGAACACCTTATACCCCACATTTGTCAAAGCTATTGGTCTGTGCTCATTTACAGTTGGTCTTTGAGCTTTTGGTACCATGCAGGTTTTGGATTTCTTCCAGCTCCCACTCACCTGCCCCGACTCCAACATCCTATTGAAAGCTCCAGTCACCCTTCCCATGCATCCCTCACTATCTGCTATCGCTCTGTACATTTCTCCCTTTATCTTATCTGGACCTCCCTGCTTATGGCTTTTCAACTTCCCTATCCTTTTTTTCACCTCTTCTTCACTCAATGTAACAACCTTCATCCATCTCTCAACTCCCTCCAACCTCCCCAACCTAGGTATCTGCAGCCTCCCCTCCTCTCTCAATGCTCTGTCTCTATCCTCATCCTGCCTAATACCCTCCTCCCATTCTCTAACATATTGTTCCCTAACATTTGCTGTCCACACATCTTCCACTACATTTTCCCCAGCTTGGTATAGCTCAGACCAGTAGCCCATCATCTCTTCCGCCTCATCCTCCGGCTCAATCTTTTCTCCATCTGCATTATACAGTCTCTTTTTCTTCTTATTATTATTTTCTCCCTTCAATTTTCTAATCATCTCCCACATCTTATTTCTACTTCTATCCTCCTTTACCTCTTGTGCGACTCGTTTCTCATGCATCCCCTTTGCTTCTCTCACCATCTTTCCCACTGTAGCCTTTTGCTCTCTGTATAGTATCCACAATCTTTCTCTTTCTGCTCCTTCCACGCCTCTCCTTTGTCTATTTATTTCTCTTCTTCTCCTTATACCTCTCTCAATGTCATCATTCATCCACGGTGGATTTATCTTTACATTACCTCCAACTTTCTTTCTCACCTTCCTCTTCAAACAGTCTTCCGCTTTCTCCCTCATCACTTCCTCAATTTCATCTACTCTCAGCTCACCCCTCGCCATAAGTGCCATTTCCACCTCCTCAGCATATCTCCTCATCTTATCATGATCATTCACCTTATAAAACTCGTGTTCTTCCCATCTCTCGCACTCTCTCTCTCTCCTCCCCACTCCAAAACTAGCACTCATGTAACAATGATCTGAAAGATCAAATCTCTCCTTCTCCTCATCTATCACCATTCCCCTAAACTTTTCAAACATCCCTTCATTCACCAGATAAAAGTCAATAACACTTCTGATGTCACCCTGTACTCTAGTGCTCTCTCCAATACATCTCTCATCTACATTCAGAATAGACAAGTTCCACCTCTGCACAAACTCCAGCATCAACTCACCTTTCCAATTCCTATCTTGTCCACCCAAGAAACCAACATGTCCATTGAAATCACCTATCACCAACACCGGCACCTGGTCCCACCAACGTCCCATTACTTGGTCCATTTTGCCATATATTCCCCTGTTTCTTTCCCTCTCAGTTACATCCAAATACACCATCATGCAAATAAACTGAAAATCACCTATCTTCACCTTCACCACCAGCACATCTCCACATCCACCCTCCATCTCTTCCATCTCCATCTCTCCTCCCCTGTACATCAGCATCATTCCTCCTCCTTTCTTATCCTTAACTTCTCTCATTCTACATATATGTTCAATTCCCTGAGCTCTTTCCACCCTCACATACTTCTCATGGGTCTCAATCACTCCCACCAAAGATAGCCTTCCTCCCACTCTATTTTCCTCAACTATTTCAGACAGCCGAAGCATCTTTAAATCAGTCAGACCCTGCACATTAATAAATTCTACACTTAGACATCCCTCTCCCTCCCTATCCTTATTTCACTGCTTCCTATCATTGTTGTTAATTTCCTTCTGTTCCTCTGTTTTGCTGTTCCCTCCCTGGACATGCTCCTCCCTTCCTTGATTTCCCTCATTTCTCATTTGATTTCCACCATTTCTACCTCTATCTCTTTCATCCCTCCGCTCACTCTCCTCTCCTTCTCTATGTTCCTCCTCTCCGTCCTCAACCCCTCTCTTACTACCCTTAACAGTGTTCCTTTCCTTAATTTGACCCTTATTTATGTACAGATTTTCCTCACCTCTATCCCTTCTTCTCCTCAACTCCTCTCTCAGTTTCCTATCTTTGATTCTTTCCTTCAGTGACAGATCAGGAGCTATCATTACTCTTCTTTTCTCAACATCCTCAGAATTCCTCAGATATTTCCCCCTAGCTACTACTGCCCACTTCTGTCCTACTGTTCTCATCTTTACCAGAATAGGATTTGGAATACCCCTCTCATTTCTCTCACCAGTTGTTCTTCCCTTTCCTTGCTTCAGTCTAGTCACCTCTTCAATTTCTAAGTCTCTCAGTCCCATATTCTTTTCAAACAGCTCTCCACATAAATCTTCATCACTCTGGTTAGACTCCTTTAATCCATGAATAATTAAGTTTCTCTCCCTTTTTGCAATCTCCTCACCATCTTTCACCTCCTCCCTGACTTTCCCCACCAACTTCTCTTCAATATTGCACATAATCTCACCCTTCATTTCTTCTCTAACTTTGCCAACAAATTTCTCCTCAATGTTCCCCATTATCTCTCCTTTTACCTCCTGGACAATTTCTATCTTTTCCCTCTTTAGGGTTCCAAACTTATCCCCAAATTTCACAACCATCTTCTCAAACAAGCTTTCTTGCATTCTCCCCACTATTTCACCTTGAATCTCATCTAAAATCTCCACCTTCAGACCTGCAATCCTTGATTCCATTTTTTTCAGAGTTTTTAGAATCTCTTTATTCTCCTTTTTAATCTTATCATTCTCCTCCTGTAACCTGATCATTTTCTCGCCTGCTTCTCTGCACTTCCTACAGACCCACACTGCTCCCCCTTTATCCTTTTCATACATTTCATAAGTTTTCTCATTCAACCCTCCACACTTAATATGGTGCCAGCCAGAACATACCTCACACATAATTCCCGCTTGCCCATCCTTTACCTTCTTTGCACACCCTATACACATATCAGATACAGAGACTTCTGGTTCCCCACTCACGATCACAGAGTAGGTGGAACCAAAGGCCTCAGGAGGCTTACCTGGATCCCGGGGCTCACCCTTCTGCCGATGCCTGGGCGGCGTTCTCGACATTGAAGACATCTTATAGCCTATAGGTAGTCTTCAGTCTTCACATAAATTTCAACAAATCATAGCAAACACCACACGACTTCTTTCACTGTGATTAATATAGCGTTCACTTATAAATAATTGAGAGAGCTGCGCACGTCTTATCTCAGCTGAATCTCCTGAATACAGCTGAATACACATATGGGAAAAAATAGCCGCTATACTCACTACACTATACTCAGTTAACTGTAACCCTTAGCGGCTTGTTAGATGTGCGAGAATATTTGCACACACCAAGCTCCGTACTGAGTGACAAGCCCCGCCCATACAATAATCCCTAAGAAAAAAAATTGTTTATCTTATCTTTGTCTATTAATTCTATTTCAATTGAAAAATCATTATTTGGCTTTTACCAATATATTTGTAAATATCAAATGAAGATTTTCATAAAGAAAAAGTATCGAAAAGTCAATAAGTTAAGATTTTATAAGAGTTTTAAAGAAGACTGGTGCACCCGTGCCAGCGGCTAGGTTAGTTATCAAACTTTCGATTGCTAGGTTAGTACAGTTAAGAAGCGTCAGTACTTAATCTTCTATGGTCGAACTATAACTTCTAAGTAATTACTCTATTCAAATCCTACCTCTATACTGGCATTATGAAGTCATCTTCTCTAACTTTCGATGTTCACCTTCGATAAACCAACATGAAGATGGCCAATCAAGTGGAGAGTCCATGTAGCTTCTTCGTAGCATTCGCCTCCATTTCAGTGTATGCCACTGAAGCTACAATAGCTATACCAAGTTACTAGACTACCAAGTCAATATTCGTGCTACTAGGCGACCAAGCTACCAATATAATAGGCTACCAAGCTACTACAGGCTGCCAAGTCATTATTCATGTAACTAGACTACCAAGTCAATATTCATGCTACTAGGCTACCAAGTCAATATTCATGTAACTAGACTACCAAGTCAATATTCATGCAACTAGGCTACCAAATCAATATTCATGCTACTAGGCTACCAAATCAATATTCATGCTACTAGGCTACCAAGTCAATATTCATGCTACTAGACTACCAAGTCATTATTCATGCTACTAGACAACCAAGTCATTATTCATGCTACTAGGCTACCAAGTCAATATTAAAGCTACTAGGCTACCAAGTCATTATTCAGGCTACTAGGCTACCAAGTCATTATTCATGCTACTAGGCTACCAAGTCATTATTCATGCTACTAGACTACCAAGTCAATATTCATTCTACTAGACTACCAAGTCAATATTCATTCTACAAGACTACCAAGTCATTATTCATGCTACTAGGCTACCAAGTCAATATTCATGTAACTAGACTACCAAGTCAATATTCATGCAACTAGGCTACCAAATCAATATTCATGCTACTAGGCTACCAAATCAATATTCATGCTACTAGGCTACCAAGTCAATATTCATGCTACTAGACTACCAAGTCATTATTCATGCTACTAGACAACCAAGTCATTATTCATGCTACTAGGCTACCAAGTCAATATTAAAGCTACTAGGCTACCAAGTCATTATTCAGGCTACTAGGCTACCAAGTCATTATTCATGCTACTAGGCTACCAAGTCATTATTCATGCTACTAGACTACCAAGTCAATATTCATTCTACTAGACTACCAAGTCAATATTCATTCTACAAGACTACCAAGTCATTATTCATGCTACTAGGCTACCAAGTCAATATTCATGCTTGACACAAACATCTGAGCTGGAATAGCGTTCTTGTTTGTCCAACTGATTGCTCTTCGAACTGATCGGTTTCCATTTCAGGTTGTTGGTCCTGGAACACAAATTGTACGAGCCTTCCAGTTCCCTTCAGTTGCTACAATGTTGTTATATCAAAACGATTTGACGGCTAATGATAAAGAAGTTACTTTATTTCCTCAGTAGACAAACTTGGACACAGTTAGTAATTTTCTTATTATAAAATAGACGTAGAACTAAAGGCATACGAAGTGAGTGTGAAATTTTGACTGCTTTTGAATAATTAAGTTCTTTAATAATTTATTTAAATAACTCAATCCCTCTAACAGTATACCTAAATGAAAACTAAATAATTAAATAGGATAAAAATAAATAACAAGATGTGCATATAAGAAAAGTATGCATCTTTTTTCAACTGTTCTTACCATAAATATAATAAAAAATTGATTAATACCATAAACTTTATATAAGATTAATATTGAATATATTATCAGTGCCAAATTATCTATTCACCGCATATTTTATATATTGTGTATAATTCAGATATCCATTTATATTCATTAATAAATCAATTGAATACAATATGCAATGATTCCCATTAATAATAACAAACAATAATGCATATTAAAAGTATAACAAATTAGTCCATAAAATCAAAAATCTTGTATTCATAAAATAATTACGAATAACAACTATGAAATACAATACTAAACCAATTAAATAAATATCCAATGTAATAAACTGCAGAGTATTCTGTATCATTTTCAGAGTATTATTTATTATACCAAAGCAAATAGAAAGCTATAACATTTCATATAATTCTTCAAAGCTGACTTTAAAAGCCTTTGTGATTCTATTTTGAACTGAAAAACAATTTTGGAAAGAGAAATAATTATATAATGATAGTACTATTATTACTTGATAATATTGTTATTAGTGATAGCTGTATCACTATCACCAGATGATACTAGCTGATATCACCAGGTGATACTAGCTGATATCACAAGGTGATACTAGCTGTATCACCAGGTGATACTAGCTGTATCACCAGGTGATACTAGGTGATACCACCAGATGATTCCAGCTGATACCTCCAGGTGATACTATAGCTGTATCACTATCACCAGGTGATACAATCACTTCAACAAGGTGATACTAGCTGTATCACTATATGTCTCCTCAGATTCTAATTACGCTTCAGTGCATCTTTTCAGTTATCGATTTCATTTATTAATTCAAAAGTTCTTTGATCTTCAAGTTGATGGCTGCATCAAATGATGCATTAATTTCAGGAGCAAAATAAAGAATCCCTTTTGATGTCGATGGTGCAAAGAAAAAATAAAGCTAATATATATAACGCGGATGCTGATCATAAATCGGAAATGAAATCACCGACAGTTCATTATATATGATGCGTTGGTATTGATTCTATTATTATATAATATATTAGTATACAGTTATTATATATATTAATATAATTTTATTGTAATAGTGATGATACATTTCAATTTTGTTTGCTTTTAATGAAAGAATATAGTCTTTCTAAATAAATAGTATAATATGATAATATTGATTCTGATCAAAGTTATAATTAATTTAATATGGTAATAAAATGATTATATTAAAATCATATTGATTATAGAAATATTATAATACTAATATTTACATATAATAATATATATGTACTATTCCATATATTTGTGATCATGATCATCAATATTAGTTACATAAACTGACACGAAATATATTATATGTACCAACATTAAGATTTAACAAATTATATCTGAAATATAAAAATGGTTATTCGAATTATAAATTGAATATAAATTTAACCATCTCCATCAAGCTACAAAAAATATTTTGGGAATTAATAGTTTTTCGTAAAATTAATTATTGTCTATTCTATTTTTCCATTTGATACAACGCTATATTTATTCTTTTTAAAATAGCTATAGGGTAGGCAAGTGGTGAGTCAGTGGCCTATATAAATAATATCGCGTCTTGCGGGACGCTAAAATTCTTATTTTTGGGTCACGTGACTTGCAATCTAGCGTCAGTTTAATGGAGAAATGATATAACTGAAACAAAATTTAATGGAGAAATGATATAACTGAAACAAAATTTAATAGAGAAATGATATAACTGAAACAAAATTTAATGGAGAAATGATATAACTGAAACAAAATTTAATGGAGAAATGATATAACTGAAACAAAATTTAATGGAGAAATGATATAACTGAAACAAAATTTAATGGAGAAATGATATAACTGAAAAAAAATTTAATGGAGAAATGATATAACTGAAACAAAATTTTATGGAGAAATGATATAACTGAAACAAAATCTAATGGAGAAATGATATAACTGAAACAAAATTTTATGGAGAAATGATATAACTGAAACAAAATCTAATGGAGAAATGATATAACTGAAACAAAATTTTATGGAGAAATGATATAACTGAAACAAAATCTAATGGAGAAATGATATAACTGAAACAAAATCTAATGGAGAAATGATATAACTGAAACAAAATCTAATGGAGAAATGAACTGAAACAAAATAAGGATTTACACCGTCTTCCTTAGCGTCCTGCAATCGCTGCAACACTTCCTCTCTCTAGAGTAGTTTATCATAACTCTATGAGGGTAGGTTACGAATTATCGGTCAGCTCCACATCTTCGGTCATATATGAAAACACGATATAATAATTATTATTTCATTTTAATTGGTATCCATGATACCTTCAGATATCATGGATACCAATTAAAATAAACTAATTATTACATTGTTTTTTCTTATATGACCGAAGATGTGAAACTGATCGATAATTCGTAACTTACACCCTTACATCCTCAATCTTCCTATGGCCGCATTTCACGGTGGCTTTACCGCGGAGTAATCTCCTCTTCATCAGAACAGTGTCAGTGGGGCTGCAACTCAGTTACCGAGCTTATCCCTAATCACCGTCAGGGTAGACTTCATATTTGATGGCAAAATCGGTAAAATGAAGACAGAGCGTTGTGCCGTTATTACAGCAGTAACGACAGGAATGAATTACGGCGCTATTAGTCAGTTATAAATTGCATAGCATTAAACAGTTTGGAGTTTATCGATTGAATTATTAATTGACCTTCTTACATGAAAAATATATGAAGAGATAACGCTGTATTAATGAGAAACAGATTTATACCATAGTAATTAAATCTAGCTTTTTCGAACATTTTTAAAATATAATCAGCTAGAGATAAAGTTATGGTAGGGTCTTAGAAGATTAAGAGAGAACTCCATTAGAAGATTAAGAGGGAACCCCATTAGAAGATTAAGAGAGAGCTCCATTAGAAGATTAAGAGGGAACCCCATTAGAAGATTAAGAGGGAACCCCATTAGAAGATTAAGAGGGAACCCCATTAGAAGATTAAGAGAGAACCCCATTAGAAGATTAAGAGGGAACCCCATTAGAAGATTAAGAGAGAACCCCATTAGAAGATTAAGAGAGAACCCCATTAGAAGATTAAGAGAGAACCCCATTAGAAGATTAAGAGAGAACCCCATTAGAAGATTCAGAGAGAACCCCATTAGAAGATTCAGAGAGAACCCCATTAGAAGATTAAGAGAGAACCCCATTAGAAGATTCAGAGAGAACCCCATTAGAAGATTCAGAGAGAACCCCATTAGAAGATTAAGAGGGAACCTCATTAGAAGATTAAGAGAGAACCCCATTAGAAGATTAAGAGAGAACCCCATTAGAAGATTAAGAGAGAACCCCATTAGAAGATTAAGAGGGAACCCAATTAGAAGATTCAGAGAGAACCCCATTAGAAGATTAAGAGGGAAACCCATTAGAAGATTAAGAGAGAACCCCATTAGAAGATTAAGAGAGAACCCAACACACAGAGAAAGGATTAGTTGAATCAAATTAAATTAAATTTGATTTGTTTTTGACTTATTTGTATGGTTTGATTTTTCCCCTACCTATTTTGTGAGTTGCAGGTACTACTTAAAAGTAGCTAAATAGACGTTGGTTAAAACAACATAGTCGTTTTGACTTACTTTAAAAAAGTAGCACCAACTCGCATAGTAAGTTAATTTATACACCAGATACATTGGATTAACAGTCTTTGTGAGTTACTACAATACACTCTGTCATAGTTGTTTTAAAATACGTTAAAATTCTCAAAAAGTAACTTTTAACTCTCATAGTAAGTTGAATCAATCCATAAAATGAATTGAATTAATTAATGTTTGTCGACACACCACATCATAGTTGTTTTAACACTCACGAAAACATGAATAAAGTCCAACCAACTCACATAATAAATTGATTCAAAGCATAAATGGTGACCCATTAGATATGACCACATGGGTTGTAACTATTTCTCTCTGTGTATTAAAATGTTAATAGAGAACCCTCCATAACTTTTTTTCTGCCAACCAAACATTAATAGGAGTCCCTATTTAATCTTCTATGGCCCCACCATCATTTATCATCTAACCACCAATGATTAAAAGAAGTCCTCTCTTGATCTTCTATGGCCCCACCACACATTTCTCACCGTGCGTTTTATTACCCAGTGTACCTACCTTTGCAAATTAGTTCACCTCATCAGCAGTGAAGATATTAATTGATAAAGTTGAGTCTGACCCATGGAACACAAGTTACAGTCATTGAAGTGATTAATGATGCGTGAATTTAATGATGTCGTTAGTGACTTCACAGTGAAAGCATGTATAGGGTATTTTCTCCATTAAAGATCACACGTGGTACTTGGAAATCAAGTGAACCTTAAAGGTCCCGGCCCTCCACTCTCTAAATCTCTAGAAGTGCTTAAAATTTGTAGAATTACGGTAATATAACATATCTCAGTTAACAGAAAATGAATTGATCGAGTATTCGCTTCGTGATTAATTATATAAGAAATGCTAAAGCAAAATACGAACTGATAGTAATTAGGTATTTCGGTAAACTTATAGGTTGGTACCTAATGTTTCTTTTAAGGCTACTTTACACATGTCAGATACCCGTCCGGGACGTCTCCGGTCCGTCTCCTCTCAGTGATTCAGTATCAGCGAAAAAATATATCGTTGCTTTAATTTCAACGTACACATTCACACAGTACCGGCTCCTCTCAGTGCTAAAAAAATCACTGAGAGGAGCCTGACCGGACAGAAACCTGACATGTGTGAAGTAGCCTTCAAAAGGTGAAATAGGGCGATTTTTTACGCGATTTTATTATCCCGTCTCCTTCATAAAGCAATCTGTAATTTATAATAGATCTATCTGACCATTGTCAAAAACCCACTTTTCGAGTACTGTGAGCCTAACTAAGTGTCCACGCACCCTAATTTATGTCTTGCATTTTTCTATTGATTAATTTTAATATATTAAAAACAAAACTACACATTTAGAGTACAAAAACAGGATGAGTAAAAAAAAATTCTCAGCAGAGTTGTCAAGTGTTAAACTTAAGGTTTTTAGTTGCATAAATCAGGAACAGATGTAAAGAGAGTTGTTTTAATCAAAAACTTTCGTTAGTATTAAATATATGAGACAGTTTCTTGTTAAATATGGTAGCGTTTTATTTACAACTATTGGTGGTTGTTTTAACTCTTCACTGTGAACTTTATTTACAACTATTGGTGGTTGTTTTAACTCTTCACTGTGCACTTTATTTACAACTATTCATTTCACAAGAATATAAATTCATGAAAATCAGAAAATCCTTCCAGCATTACAATTATTTTTACATACACGTGGTTTAGGTAGATTCGAATTCAGTGGAAGATAGAATTTACATAATTCTAAAACCGTGAAGCTCTTGAAAATAGAAAATGTATGTGAGGAAAGTACAGAACATCATAACGATTTCAGTTTTAAATCAACGAGAAATATTATTTTTAAAAGTTATATTTCTTCGTTATGGAATTTAATTTAAAAAATCGTCAGCGATAAATTTTGTTAATAGAAGATAAATTCCGTTACTGAAAATTAAATTTTACGTTATATAAGGTTCAATTCTGTGATATAAATTAGTTTTATTTTGTTTATTTTTTTTTTCTTGATGCTAAGAATGCTACCATAAGAAAGATTTTTGTTTTTGTTTGGAAAGATAATATTTTTCAAGAAAAAAAATTATTTTTCCAATTTTAAATGATATTAGATCTGATTCAAAGCAAAATGAGTATTTTTGTGGCATAAAATCTCTAATCATTCTTTACATAAATAATTTGAGAAATAATACGTATTATCAACCTGTCTTTCGTTAAAAAACATAAAGAATTCCAGGTCCTTTCTACACAAAGATTTTAAAAATAAAACCTATTACTAATCTGACTTTTAAAAAAACCACTATAGCATTCTATGTCCGTTCTACAGTCAAAGTTACGTTTCATATATGTTTCTAGTGGTTTTCGCTCTACAGTTTATGACATTTTTGCTGAGACAGAAAGATCCGATTGGATCACGTTGAAGAATATAGAAAAAGTCATCTTCTAGACTCTAAATCAAAACCTGGAAACTTTGCTTATTTTCTAATTTAACTTCACCAACTATACCCAAAATTTATCTCCTCTAATTAAAAAAGTAAATCTGGATTTACGAGTCATTTATCTTGTTAATATTTGATAAAACTTTGCGATGAGAACTTTCCTTATTTGTTTTAATTTAGAAAAGAAATTATAGTGTTAATTGGTTTCACAAAGTAATCAGATGCGGCGGAAGAAGTTCGGTAGATATTGTCTGTCCCGAGTGAAATTCGTAGCGTGGAAAAATTATGGGGTGGTATCCAGAGAAAAAAGTTATGGTGGGGCCACAGAAGATTAAAAGAGGAAGTTATGGTGGGGCTATAGAAGAATTGGAGGGAAAGTTATAGTGGGGCCATAGAAGAAAGGGAGAAAAAGTAGAAGATTAAACGGGTACCAAACTTAGTCTTCCATTTTCCTTTATCACAATTTGAACCCAAAATGATAAATATTTTTGCTGTAAATTTTTCTATGGTAAATTGGTATCTGTTCGAGCAGTGGATTATTTATGGTGGGGCCATAGAAGTTTAAGAGATTCTTCTAAGGGCCCACCTTAGCTTTTTTCTCTCGCAGCTATCCTTCCCATAGCTGACTTTAAACATGCTATCTATTCCAATCGAGTTAAGAGGCTAAAAATGCACCATATACACCCTACTCAATCCAAATATCAGCTCCTTTTCTATGTTACCAAACTGACTAAGAAAATCCCTACTAGATCGATGGGGAAGGCTGACAACCTCGTGAGTGAAAATAAGAACCTTTTTACCCATCTACAAACTTCACAAAAAGTGAAAACAAAACAACTATTTGGTTTATAAAGAAAGTTATTCATTTGGAAATATATTCTTTTTAAGATATCTTATATTTTACTATGTAGACTATCTAACTTGTATATTTTGCCATGTAGACTATCTAACTTGTATATTTTGCTATGTAGACTATCTAACTTGTATATTTTGCCATGTAGACTATCTAACTTGTATATTTTGCTATGTAGACTATCTAACTTGTATATTTTGCTATGAAGATTATCTAACTTGTATATATTGCTATGTAGACTATCTAACTTGTATATTTTGCCATGTAGACTATCTAACTTGTATTTTTGCTATGTAGACTATCTAACTTGTATATTTTGCTATGTAGACTATCTAACTTGTATATTTTACTATGTAGATTATCTAACTTGTATATTTTTCTATGTAGACTATCTAACTTGTATATCTTGCTATGTAGATTATCTAACTTGTATATTTGGCTATGTTGACTATCTAACTTGTATATTTTGCTATGTAGATTATCTAACTTGTATATTTTGCTAAGTAGACTATCTAACTTGTATATCTTGCTATGTAGACTATCTAACTTGTATATTTGGTATGCTATGTAGTAATCAAAGATGTCAGTTAGCACACTAATCAAAGATGTCAGTTAGCACATTAATGAAAGATGTCAGTTAGCACACTAATGGAAGATGTCAGTTAACAGACTAATAGCTTTTTTCTGTTACATCAGCTTTACTCACATCAAACTTGCCAACGTTTTACCAATCTGACGAAAGATTTTTTTTTATCTCTGCCAAATATCCTCTCGCGCAAATGTTTATCGTGCAAACATCATAAATCTCACGATACATAAATAATCCGCTGACATACCCAGTTAGAATATTTATCACGTATCTACTCTCATGGTGCGAAATATATAACGATAATTAAAAAAACATATTAGGGTGCTGTTTTAATGTTTAATTTGATGAATGGTAATACGAATTAAAATGATGTACTGATTTAAAAACTGGAATTAATTATAAAGATCTATAACTAGATCAGTAACTAAATGTAAAAATTTATTAATAGATCTGTGAATAAATATATAAAGATCAGTAATTAAATAAAAAGATCAGTAATTAAATATGAAGATCAGTAATTAAATATAAATATCAGTAATTTAAAATAAAGATCAGTAATTAAATATAAAGATCAGTTATTAAAAATGAGGATCAGTAATTAAATATAAAGATAATTAATTTAATATAAAGATCAGTAATTTAATATAAAGATCAGTAATTAAATATAAAGATCAGTAATTCATTTTAGAGATCAGTAATTAAATAAAAGGATCAGTAATTAAATATAAAAATCAGTAATCAAATATAAAGATCATTGATTAAATATAAAGATCAGTAATTAAATATAAATATCAGTAATTTAAAATAAAGATCAGTAATTAAAAATAAAGATCAGTAATTAAATATAAAGATCAGTAATTAAATATAAAGATCAGTAATTAAATATAAAGATCAGTAATTTAATATAAAGATCAGTAATTAAAAATAAAGATCACTAATTAAATATAAAGATCAGTAATCAAAAAATAAAGATCAGTAATTAAATATAAAGATCAGTAATTAAATATAAAGATCAGTAATTAAATATAAATATCAGTAATTAAATATAAAGATCAGTAATTAAATATAAATATCAGTAATTAAATATAAAGATCAGTTATCAAATATAAAGATCAATAATTAAATATAAAGATCAGTAATTAAAAATAAAGATCAGTAATTAAATATAAAGATCAGTAATTAAATATAAAGATCAGTAATTAAATATAAAGATCAGTAATTTAATATAAAGATCAGTAATTAAAAATAAAGATCAGTAATTAAATATAAAGATCAGTAATTTAATATAAAGATCAGTAATTAAAAATAAAGATCAGTAATTAAAAATAAAGATCAGTAATTAAATATAAAGATCAGTAATTAAATATAAAGATCAGTAATTAAATATAAAGATCAGTAATTAAATATAAAGATCAGTAATTAAATATAAAGATCAGTAATTAAATGTAAAGATCAGTAATTAAATATAAAGATCAGTAATTTAATATAAAGATCAGTAATTAAAAATAAAGATCAGTAATTAAATATAAAGATCAGTAATTAAATATAAAGATCAGTAATTAAATATAAAGATCAGTAATTAAATATAAAGATCAGTAATTAAATATAAAGATCAGTAATTAAATATAAAAATCAGTAATCAAATAAAAAGATCAGTAATTAAATATAAAGATCAGTAATTAAATATAAAGATCAGTAATTTAATATAAGATCAGTAATTGAATATAAAGATCAGTAATTTAATATAACGATCAGTAATTAAAAATGAAGATCAGTAATTAAATATAAAGATCAGTAATTAATTGTTTAGTTTCCCCTCAAGTCGAGATTCCAAAAAAAAACTAGAGATAATTTCTCTCGCTGGTATTTAATTAAGCGATTTAAAATACCGAACACTGAAGCATGGAGCAAAAATAACTGACAGTCGCAATGAAATTAAATTCTACTTTAAAAAGATATAAAGAAAAGGATTTTATACGTCAGACATAAGTGCTCAGTATTTGTAATTAGAAAAATTATTTGCGGAAATGAGTCAATGAATGGGAAAAAAATAATAAATCCTGTATTCAATTTTTTAATTCTGTTAAATAATTAGTTAATATTATATTCATTTATACTATCCATTCAGTATGATGTTGTTAATTTTTAAAGTATATGGTACGTATTTATAATGCAACCCGCAAAAATTCCAATTTTTTTTTTCTGCGTCTTTGAGATTACTTTTATGCTTTAATTTTAATGAATTTTTTTTTAATGGAAAATTATCATCCTAAAAAAAATATTATAATTTTAACGTTATAACAATTTGCTTAACTTTTGTTGATATCAAGCCTAACGATATACTAACTCATGATAATTAATTATGAACATGTACAGTATTAGTCCAGATCTTGTGTTTATATTCGCCATTACGTTTATATCATCACGCAGTGGCCAATTCCGAGGTTAAGAACGTCGTTAGGTTTCTATTAAAGAAAGGTTAATAACCTGTTAACCTGCACCGTTAGGCCTACAGATAATTAGGCCTGGTAACTTCTATGCAAAAACTGAACATGTTGCTTAGCTGTTAAATGGATATATGTAACGTATAAAATATTATTTGTTTATAGTATGTATAATTTTATTTAAATAATCAAAAGAAAATAGGAAAAGATTAATTCAAATTCAATGTTTAAATATTGCTAGATATTTCTCAAAATTTTATATATATTTAAATGAAAAAACCCATTAAGATAATTATGATAGAGCCATAGATGATTAAATAATCTTCTATGCCCCCACCATAACATTCTCTCAGTGAATTATATAATTTAGATAATATGAAACGCGGAAAAGTTAAAGAAGAAAAATGTCACATCGCACCAAATTTTCCCCAAAGCCGCTTGTGTTCGTTTGCGTCGGTCTAATTTGAGTCTAATTTTGACAGAGCATACGTCAGTCTTATTAAAGAAAACTGACGCTAAAGTTTCATAACTAACGCCGCGCAAAGCAGCTTGTCGAACTCAGTCTGAAAATTAGAAACGGTTTAGCGAAAAATATCCAAAATATGGGATAATTTAATTGGATAAATGGTTATCGTATATTATGATGATTTACTTACACTTATCTAAAAATCAGGATGGATCACTATACAGGACTTCATTACAGTGGACTCTAAAAATCAGGATGGATCACTATACAGGATTCATTACAGTGGACTCTAAAAACAGGATGGATCACTATACAGGACTTCAATACAGTGGACCCTAAAAACAGGATGATCACTATACAGAACTTCATTACAGAGGACTCTAAAAATCAGGATGGATCACTATACAGGATTCATTACAGTGGACTCTAAAAACAGGATGATCACTATACAGAACTTCATTACAGAGGACTCTAAAAATCAGGATGGATCACTACACAGGACTTCACTATAGAGGCGTTTTACTACAATAACCCGATGGCCGGTGACAGCAATTTCTCGTGTGGGTTTGGATCATTCTTTTCATCCAGGTCTGTGTTTGGACAAGGTGTTAAGGGAGTTTTCCTTCGTGTTTCTGATTAAGCAAAGGCTTGATGGGAGTAAGTATGAGTGTGTAACTGAACGTACCAACTGATAATGATGGAGCTACGTCAAAGGTTAATAAGCCTCAAAAAATGATCCAACCATGATAATTAACCAAAGGCTTTAGCAGTATGGCTAATTGAAAAACTAATAATTAGCAAACGTGTTTTCGAACTAGTGTAAGTGTCACGTAAAAATTAAGGAATAAGTCTTTTGAGACACAATTCAATCGAACTTTCAAAATGAGTACGAGTTATAGTGAACAATCTAATATTATCTGCAATACAGAACAAGCAATTTACTTTATAAAGAATCTTTTAAAAAAGAGTTACAGACAAAATATTATATACAAGACGAGTATTATTGCAGAAGGAAGTCTAGATAGGAGTGGCAATACAAATAGTAAATATTGACATTAGTGTACTCTATTTCTTAGCTTTTTTCTCGTGTCTGACAAGATATCGTAGCAAAGAAAGTGATTTCCCGTAGGAATAACAAAGATCACACACTCTTCCTTCTGAAAATAGTATGTAAACTGTGTGATGTAAGATAAGTACGCAATAATCGATATGACACAGTAGCCGATAGCAATTGATAAAAAGATGCTCAGTTTTTATAGCAAATGGCCTCTTTTCAGTGTTCTGTTTAGTGGCTAGGAAGGATCTTTTCAGCGTACCGTGTAGTGGCTAGGAAAGATATTTTCAGTGTATCGTGTAGTGGCTAGGAAGGATATTTTCAGTGTACCGTGTAGTGGCTAGGGAGGACCTTCTCAGTGTAGCGTGTGGTGGCTAGGGTGGACCTTTTCAGTGTACCGTGTAGTGGCTAGGGAGGACCTTTTCAGTGTACCGTGTAGTGGCTAGGGAGGACCATTTCAGTGTAGCGTGTGGTGGCTAGGGAGGATCTTTTCATTGTACAGTGTAGTGGCTAGGAAGGATCTTTTCAATGTACCGTGTAAAGGCTAGGAAGGATCTTTTCAGTGTACCGTGTAAAGGCTAGGAAGGATCTTTTCAGTGTACTGTGTAGTGGTTAGGAAGGATCATTAATGGGACCCTTTTATGTGGATGGTTACCAAGTGTGAATCAAAATTATTTTTAGTTCTCAGAAATTCCAAGTCGAAAATAGCACCAAAAAAATTATTATAATAATAATAATACAAGAACCGAAAAAAAATGAAAGAACCGTTAGTCCATTGTCGTCGAATATGGTAAATATTTGACGTATTTAATTGTAAAATATCTTATTTTCAGACAATATCGTCTGAATATCTGACGATTGACTTTAAAGAGTTTTAATTTTACAATAAGTTACAGTTTTGTAGTCGTAGAATCATTTATTTTAAGTAATCTTTTCATCATTGGTGATTATTGCGGTTCGAAAACCGACGATTGGGGATTTCAATTTTCCGACTGGGGTTTAAACTTCCCACTTTAATTCCCCTAAGACGTCGAACACTCCCCGTAACGACTGTACGGGACAAGATGTCGTCTGGAAACTCGTACACTTTCTTTTTTCCGAATCAGAGATTTGGCTTTGGTTCTTTCGAAAGTGTTGAGTTATGAACATCAGCTGTGACTTGTAACTTGTGTATTTTAATCCCTGGTAAATCTGGGAATTCTGAAGTTGCCATTATTGATTATTAGGAAAAAGTGGAAAGTAAAATTTAATAACTTGAAATTTGACACTATTTCTTTTACTTTATTTTTTTTAAATTTCAACTTGACAAAATATAAATGTTGAAAAAAATTATATGAATAATATCAGATTTGAGAGTACGTAATCACATCAAAGAGAGTCTCCCATTTCAACATTCTATATCACATTCTCTATGTATTATGCATGTAAAAGAATGATAAAACATACATCCCTTTGCACAATAATTCTATTTAGCTGGAATAAAAGCTCTGGAAAGTAACTAACATTGTTCGTATCATAAAGTAAAAGATGAAACCTGGAATAACTGCAATCCTGGATGTATTCTGATTCCAGTAACAG
Source organism: Caprella mutica (assembly GCA_947561585.1). Taxonomy (NCBI): domain Eukaryota; kingdom Metazoa; phylum Arthropoda; class Malacostraca; order Amphipoda; family Caprellidae; genus Caprella; species Caprella mutica. The sequence goes on along the minus strand of CANNZV010000484.1, from coordinate 432,136 downwards.
AAAAATAGAAATAGAAGCAAATCTCTGGGAATTATTTTCCGTTACAGGAAAAGATTTTGGTTTGCTGCCTCGTTGGCGCAGTGTTGAAAATGTAGTAGTGGTCTATGTGAAGAAAAAATGTAGTAGTGGTCTATGTGAAGAAAAAATGCAGTAGTGGTCTATGTGAAGAATTGAGTAATGGAGAATGGAAAACATGAAAATGCTGTGAATATTGTAGGCTCCTATTTCCTACCTAACTGTTATTTTAGTTTTAAAAAGATATAACCTTTGAAAACAACCTATTTCTAGAGACAGTATTCTACCATTAAAAACAAAAATTCTTCTTAACTTAAAATATGATTTAAGTACATAGAAACTACTAATGAAATTTACTTTCAGATTTATAAATCAACAACTTAACTATTTGTTTAATAACTAAACCCATCACATATATTTATTAGTATTAATTAACGAATTCATTTAAAGGTCCCCTCCAAGCAAATAGTTTTATTGCCTTATTCAACTAGGCTAATGTTTCTTATCATTTTGCTGCAAACCGCATCAAATTTGGTAGCATATTTTTAATTTTATATGCTTTTAAAGATTTTTATATTCAAAACTCTACAAAACCTATTTTACTTCCGACTTACTAATTTAAGAAATTTTCAGCCTGAAGAAAAAGAATGTACACCATTTGTTTTGATTGTCAACTAGGTATTAGGTTTAATAAATCCATTTAATAATCGAGTAAAGGTATAAAATTGAATGAATTTATAATATAAACTTTTATATACCTTAGAAAACAATTAATATCTAGAATAAAGGCCGAAAACGCATGGTTTGCTTATAAAATTTAAATTTGTAATCAAAACAAAGAGTGTACAATCTTCTTCTTGAGCATCAGATTAGTGATTCGCTCAATTGTTGCTCACAGAGTATTAAAAAACTTTATAAACAAATAATAAAATATTTACTGAACAGAATTGTATGCGGTTTGCAGAATAATGATCGTAGACCTTAGTTATATAATATTATGTAATAAACTCATTTTTTTTCCCGGAGCCTGGAGAGGACCTTTGAACAAACTATTCGTATACTAAAATTATTGGGTATAATGTTGTAATAATATTGCCAATATCATAAAAATATTGATTATATAACTTAAAGTAAAACAAATACGTATATAAATTTTAATTCCTATCCATGGCACCACCAATAACGGGTTAATTTTTTTCGTACACCATCGAAATTGTGTAGCTGATCGATAACTTATCCCTATAAACAACGTACATCGACTCGATTTCTTTTCGATGGATTATTCCATCGAATCGACAGACCGTTGTTTGTAGGGATAGCTTACCCCCTCCAAAGTCCATCCCACTTTGCTGAGTGCGTGCACCAGAATGTTTGGATTAAATGGTATCCTCTAAGATCTCTCTCACCACACTGTATAATTTCTAAGTAACCAATCTATTGCATTATCATATAGATGGCCTCAAGCCAACTCAAACTGTCTTCTTGCTGAACCACTTCCAATGCAATTCTATTGATCAACGGCAGCCAGAATCTTAGGGATATAAAAGAAAGGCATACTGACAAGTAAATTAGCCACTCGAGAAAGACCAAAAACATATTTGAAGGTTCTGTCTTGTTTAAACATGTTCTGTCATGTTTTGACATGTTCTGTTTTGTTTAAACATGTTCTATCGGTTTTGTACATGTTTTGTCGCTTTTGGGACATGTTTTGTCGTGTTTGGGACATGTTCTGTCGCGTTTGAACATGTCTTGATATAAACTACAAGATAGAATAAATTTCATCGTGCAATTCTCGCTGCATTAGCGTTATTAAATAAATCGTTAGATCTTTTCCCCTTTGCGAGTATATACGTTGTCACAATATCTCCCCTTGCCATCTTCCCCTCGTCTAATTATTGCCCTTTTGTTTCACCCTCTTCTCCTACGCAGGACTTTGCTAGATATCCTTTGAATGAATCCTTCCTTTTTCCTTCACTATACTCACTTCAATCACAAGATTTATTGTCATTATTTTAACCCTTTATACCGTGAAATAAATTGGAAGAAATTTAATAGTCTAGGCAAACTACGTAAGCAGATTACAACAACAAAAATGGATCTTTTCCTTCAAAGAAAAATAAAAAAAGATCACCATTATGCTTACTTTAATGTAAGCGTACATATGTGTTATAAATTATAATAAATGAAAGCGCACTGTGAAAAAATTGCGAGTCATCAGCCTTGACTATTGACTCATCACTTGAGTCAAGGTTGGCAAAACTCCTATATAGTGGAGTCTTTTTCTTCATTGACTCTACCTGAGTCAATCTGACTATGAATTAGGAGTCAATATGACTCTTGTTTTTGAGTGAAATATTAGAATGAGTCAAATTGACTCGCATTTTTAAGCCGGTTTTGAGATAAACCGAAAATTCAAATTTTGAGTCAATTTGACTCGTATTTTTAAAGTAAACAATTTTGAAGATGTTACAACAAGTTAGAATATGTAATATCAAGTTACAACAAGTTAGAATATGTAACATCAAGTTACAACAAGTTAGAATATGTAACATCAAGTTACAACAAGTTAGAATATGTAATATCAAGTTACAACAAGTTAGAATATGTAATATCAAGTTAGAACAAGTTAGAATATGTAATATCAAGTTACAACAAGTTAGAATATGTAACATCAAGTTACAACAAGTTAGAATATGTAATATCAAGTTACAACAAGTTAGAATATGTAATATCAAGTTAGAACAAGTTAGAATATGTAATATCAAGTTACAACAAGTTAGAATATGTAACATCAAGTTACAACAAGTTAGAATATGTAATATCAAGTTACAACAAGTTAGAATATGTAACATCAAGTTAGAACAAGTTAGAATATGTAATATCAAGTTACAACAAGTTAGAATATGTAACATCAAGTTACAACAAGTTAGAATATGTAATATCAAGTTACAACAAGTTAGAATATGTAACATCAAGTTAGAACAAGTTAGAATATGTAATATCAAGTTACAACAAGTTAGAATATGTAACATCAAGTTAGAACAAGTTAGAATATGTAACATCAAGTTAGAACAAGTTAGAATATGTAATATCAAGTTACAACAAGTTAGAATATGTAACATCAAGTTACAACAAGTTAGAATATGTAATATCAAGTTACAACAAGTTAGAATATGTAATATCAAGTTAGAACAAGTTAGAATATGTAATATCAAGTTACAACAAGTTAGAATATGTAATATCAAGTTACAACATATTCTAACTTGTTTTGTAACAAAACAGACTCTACAAAGTTCATCCTTTCGCATGAATAAAACTATCTTGTATGTAATATTCAATGAATAAATATTTCTGTAGATTATTCATAGATATTTCCTATTGCAATCTTTACATGCATTTAAATTATGTGGGAAAGTGGCATAGAATATCCTTAATTGATGTACTATTTTTTATATTTCTCTTCAATCTCATTACTATAACTTTTAATTATTTAACAAATATTTTAAGAATGCGCTACGCGTTTTCATGATCTTTGAAAATGTGCGACAATCTCGAGAGTGTGCAAGGCAGGTAAAGGGTATGAAGCAGGACCAACAGTGATGGAGTAGATAATCAATTATTTATGCCTTTATTTGGTCCATTTCAACTAAATTTGATAGTTCAACCTATACATGATAACCTGGATATTGAAATAAATAGGTTACCACTTTAGAATTAATTAATTTCATGTTTAATTGTTATTCAAAACTGTCGGTTTCTCGAAAAAATTTAAATAATAAATATTTTCATATGTTGTTAATAAAGCTTGAGTTAGTAAGCTAAATAGAACTTGATCGCTAATCCGCGCACACGAGCCTTGCGCAATCTCTCGATTGCCACGCAATTTCAAGAGTTTAAAAACTCGGAACGCAATCTTAAGATTGCGCAAATTCGGTAAATTGCGCGGAACATATGCATCACGCAGTTAAAGGTTGAATACTTTAATTATTATTAAATATCACTAGTGATACTGTATTAGATATCACTAGTGATACTGTATTAGATATCACTAGTGATACCGTATTAGATATCACTAGTGATACTGTATTAGATATCACTAGTGATACCGTATTAGATATCACTAGTGATACTGTATTAAATATCACTAGTGATACCGTATTAGATATCACTAGTGATACTGTATTAAATATCACTAGTGATACCGTATTAGATATCACCAGTGATACTGTATCAAATATCACTAGTGATACTGTATTAAATATCACTAGTGATACTGTATTAGATATCACTAGTGATACTGTATTAAATATCACTAGTGATACTGTATTAGATATCACTAGTGATACTGTATTAGATATCACTAGTGATACTGTATTAAATATCACTAGTGATACAGTATTTCCAATGACTGTATATCCCTATATTCTGTGATACATATAATGATACCATTTAGAATGATGCAGAATTCCCGGTCTAAAATATTGTGTAGTAAATTTTACTATTAGACGGAATAGAAAAAAATTTCATCTCGTAAAACAAACATTATCAATTTTTATATATTAAAATATAGATAGATATTGTGATGACAATTTTTAAATTAATATTAATAAATCGATATAAAAAATTAAATTAGATTCGTAATCGCTAGAGTTATGATTTACATAATCGCATAAATTCAAATTCAAATTAATTATATTTTACCTCGACATTTATTATTTTTAGGTATTTATTAATTTTTGAATAATATGCAATACTTTGAAGTTAAATGATAGAATACATGATGCAGAAATATCTGTAATTACTGTTTATTTAAATTTCATTTATTTCCGCAAAATCTGGCACAAGGTCCTTTCCAGACTCCGGGAAAAAATGAGTCTATTACATGATATTATAGAACTAATTAAGGTCTAGGATCATTAATCTGCAAACCGCATAAAATTCGGTTCAGTATTTATTTTCTATATGCTTTTAAAGTTTTTATTACTCTGTGTGCAACAATTGTACGAAATACTAATCTGACGTTGAAGAAAAAGATTGTACACTCTTTATTTTGATTTGAAATTTGAATTTTATAAACAAAAAATACGTGTTCAGTTTCCATATAAGATTTAAATTGTTTACTGAAATACATAAACGTTTTGATGATAAGTTTCGCCTATTTTATTCCCCTACAGGAATATTTAATATTGAATTGATGATACCTACCTAGTTGATATTCAGAACAAATGGTGTTCATTCTTTTTCTTCAGACCGAAAATTAGTAAGTCGGAAGTATAGAACGACTATTGTATAGTTTTGATTGAAAAAATCTATTAAATACATATAATATTAAATACATTCAATCGAATTTCATAGGGTTTACGGAAAATTTTGAAGAAAGAAACATTACCGTATGAAAAAAAATCGCCATTGTTTTTGCATAAGATCACATCTTTTTCCGGATGAAGTGTGAAAATATCTGAGCTCAAAACAACCTAGAAATGTTATTTTACACATTTTTTCCCAAAAAATCTTTAGAAAATTGGCTATCCTAAAAAATGGCATTTTCAGATTTCAGTCCGTTTCTTCTCTCTGAGTTTTGTAGATAGTTACATATGGAAACTTGTAACCTGTTCATCATACACTTTGCTATAAAAGTATATATGTATAACGTTTTGTTCCATTTATTTGCCCACTTCAAATATTTTTCCTTTTTTATCAAAATTTTCTCTCATTTTTTCAATTTTTTTCATTTTTTTTCAGATAATTTTAGCATAAATTCTTTTTTAGAAACAAATTCGAAAAACAACATCACATAGAATTTAAGAGAATGTGATGATTTATGAAGAATCATCAAATTTTCATGTGATTTATGAATGTGATGGTGAAATCAGTTTGTTTCTATCTAAAAAAAATTTATAGATAAGAATTACGAGTTTAAAAAAGATATCTGGGTATTTTACGGTTTTACCATGAATTTCGAAAGATTTATTAGATTTAGGTTCGTATTCACAACTTCAAGAGCAAACTATTCTTTTTTTAAGCGATACGGTGCCCTTACAGTTATTAATACTCTGTGTGCAACAATTGAGCGAAACACTGTAATGTGACGCTGAAGAAAAAGATCGTACACGCTTTGTTTTGATTCCCAATTCAAGTTCTATAGTTAAAAATTACATATTCGGTCTCACTTCATCAAGGATGAAAGATTTTTTCTCCTTTAAGTATACCTTTCCCTTAATAATTACTACAGAATAAGATTATACCTTACTAGATGACATTCAAAACAAACTGTGTGCGACCATATTTTTTGGACATGAAATTGGCAACTTGCACGTAAAACGGATATTGTGGTTTATTAAATATAAAAATCTTTAAAAGCATATAAAAACAAATATAAGCCAACAAAATTTCAGGCAATTAACAGCAAAATGAAGTATTGTTTAAAACAAATAATGGTCCAGTTGAGAAATACGACTCCTTCCAATTGATAATAAGGGTTATTGTGTGTTTTAATGATGGCTGTCACGAAACACGACTCCTCATGTTATACGAAACGTAAGACCAACCTAACCTACCTTCAATTGAATAGTAACAGGCCTTTCTATGTTTATACCATTCAATTAAAGTAAAATTCAATAAGTACAGTTTATTAAACCATATAGTACAATGAAATATCCTTTATTAAACTTTATAATATAAATGTTTGAAGCAATCACATAAATATGTTGGCATAGTTTGCCGTAACTATGATACAAAAATTTGTTATTATATTTATTCAAACTAGCAAGACCCGTGAAAATTCCACGGGATGAGAATCAACAAAAATGTTCTGATATAACTGATTATATAAAAACTCCTATTCAGACAGAAAACATATGAAACGCAGTAAATGTTTTTAGTACATGATTCTGAAAACAATATCCTTTGTATTTAATTATCTTGGTCACATCACGTTGTTATGGGACGGGAGAGTGTCCCAACAATCTTGCCTAAATATTACTCCCCCGGAACTATTCTTTTGATCAATCTTATAGATCATTCAGCTTTTCAAAATTTCAGTGCCCTATACCTAGGCATATATAAATTCGATAAAAATATAAATTATTAACGTAATTGAAATTAAGCACGAATACACATTTTTTTATATATTTATTTAACACATTTTTTTTTTAAGAATTCAATAAATATAACTCACCAAAACACTCATTCACACCCATACATACATAGACACACCCTACAAATATCAAATCCAGGAATAAATAAGTGCCATCTTCCTATATAAATATACTTTCTACATAAATACACTTTTTCTATATATATAACTTTCTTTTCCTTTCAAAAAAAATAGTAAGAATTTATAATTAATAAGTAAAGGAGAGACTAATTTGTTATCTTTTATCTTTGTTTCATCGATGGAAACCTATGAAGCCTGGATCTTCTAGCTAATCCAGAACTTGAGGTATAGAGGGATGAGAACCCTCCCAGCTTCCACCAACTGTCCTCAGTACACCCAATTAACAGAACTCTCGAGTGATAACGATAAGGGGGGGGGGGGGGAAGTGTTAGCTCAGTCCAGGTCACTGCCCAAGGTTGGAAGGCCTGTGGGGATGGGGTACTATGAGAATAATGGCATTTATATTGCACAATATCACAAGATACCTAATGCATTAACCATTTATAATATAAAAAAATAATTATTAGTAAATACTTCATCATAGTTTAAATTTACTATTTAAATATTTCGTTCAAAACTTTTAACCATTTATTTTATATTTATATGTATTTGCTTATATACCAAATTTTGGAAATACATTAATTATTTCATTATTTTTTTTTCACAAAACATTAAAAAACTATATCCTAACATCGCCACTTTACCTTCTAAGAAGACCAACTCTAAGCATACATATAATGGACCGCCAGTGTAGAGGAATTAAGGCTCCAATTTCAAGGAGACTTTAATTAAGGGGCCATTTAGTCTACGGTAGTCGCGGCCGACCCTTCTCTGGCTTCACTCAGACACAGGTAGAACCGTATAGCTACAGTCCAGCGAAGTATCCGAAATACAAATTCCTCAGGTACGGGAATACTCTTCCTCAAAGTTGAACGTACCAATCCACAATAAGTACGGGAAAAACTTTACTCATAAGAAAAGTTAATTCACAAAGGTTCAGGATATACTTCGTTCCAATAGAAATACCAATTCACAAAAGGTACGGGAATACTTTGTTCCAATGGAAATATCAATTCACAAAAGGTACGGGAATACTTGTTCCAATGGAAATATCAATTCACAAAAGGTACGGGAATACTTGTTCCAATGGAAATATCAATTCACAAAGGTACGGGAATACTTGTTCCAATGGAAATATCAATTCACAAAAGGTACGGGAATACTTGTTCCAATGGAAATATCTAGACACAAAGGAAGTGATTAAAATTCTCGACTAGTAATTAGGAACAGACAAAACTCTTGTTCAACAATTCCCCCAAAACTTAATCAAATCCTAGAATAATGCACAACAAACATAAACTATACTGCAATTATACGATTCCCCAAAACGCAATCAAATAGCATTACCTCCTCTATTTCCGAACACAAAACTTTAATATTTAAGACCTATGACCAAACTATCAATATAGATATCTATAATATGAATTACCCACTTTATTCTATAAATATTTGATACCCATTTATTTATATATTTCTTATATATATATTTATTTACTTAGTTTCTATAGGTTGTTTCGATAACCCTTCACCCATATAATATTAACAGCTAAATACTACTTTAGTCTAATAAGTTAGGGGGTAAACGACAAATTATCGACAAACCCTAAATTTTTGACTACTTAAACTCTAAATCTATTTACATACTAGATATACTAATAGAAAAGCAATTCATAAATATACACTAAAGAAAAGTTAATAATTCCTATCAGCACTTCTTCACTTTCTCCGAACACTGAAAACTGATTCACCGCACGGAACTATAGGAACAACCTAGTTCCACTGAAAAATACGACAACTGATCACAATATATTGCTACTGGTTCAAAACTATGATTTTCCGATTTTTATCTTTAGAACACCCAAATTCAATTTTCGAAATAAATTCCCAGATTTTTTTTCCCTTTAGCCTGGATTTCCAAACAAATGTATATCCCTTTTCACTCCTCCCCGCTCAAGATGAAATCCCGGCTAAATAATTTTACCGTTTCACCACTTCATAGCCCAGGTCCTATATTCAGCACTTCCTTTGAATTCTAATACCTTCGGCTGAACATTTGGGAGATCCTTCACAGGTCCCTTCGACCGAGTACGAATGAAATTGGAGTTTGTGTCATGTACAATACATTCTCTGTCACTGCCTTGATCATCATCTAGTAGTACAAAGTCCCTATTAACATGATTAATTAGAGAATTTAGTTTGTCAAGAACCGGCGACAATATCACTGGAGTAATCAATCTATCAGAATCACTTAATGAAGAACTTAAACTCAATGCTAATTTAAGTATGCTAGAAGTTGAATTCAATCCTTTTGTACAAGCGTCTAACAAACTCAGACACTGATCACGTACCTTTTTAACATTGATAGGTGATTCGCTTCTTTCTGGAAAATCATACTCCCATTCATCCATCTCAATAATGGGATTCAAAATCTGCGCCAACTCTTCTTCATCTGGTTCTGACACACTCTCCATGAGATCCACAAGCTCCTCACCAGATGATTCTCCCAGAATAGCATCATTTAGAGCTCCTTCCGACCGCTCATCCACCCGAGAAACAACGGATAAATCTGATGACCAATCATGGTCTACAGAAAGTGATGGACTCCGCAAGGAGGGTACTGGTGACTTCACAGGTTGGTTGTGATCACGCTCAGATGCATTATTACTATGAGTGGTTCCCTTTTTCTTTGAGTATTTCCTCTTGCGCTTAGAAACTCTTCTATTTTGTCTAAGTGATGCATCAGATGAGTAAACACTGTCGTAACCCTCAGTTTCAGAGCTCTGAGTTGAATACAAACCACCCGGCATCGCTGAAAATCCAGCTACAATGAGAGACTCCTCTGACGAAGAAATCCCTTTATCTTCTTCAATTACCTGGTTCATAACATTTGTTTTAAAGTAATTATTATCGATAACATATTTTGGAGGACGAACATACCTCTTCAATTGTGAATGATGGACTCTGTTCTCACTAGCACCCCCATCATCTCCAATTACATAGGTCACACCATTTGAGTTAACCTTTTTAACAATGAAAGGGCCTGTAAACCGTTCTTTAAATTTCTCAGAAGTCTCGTGACCTCTCTTGACTATTTTCTTCAATACTTCTTCTCCGATTACGAAAGTTTCAAAAGAGGGATGCCCCTCACGCCAGTTACCTACTTCATTTCCCGGAAGAAGCACAGGTTCGGTCATTGGATGGGACATCTTCAATAAACAATCAGCTGGGGAACCATTGATTGCCGACTGGTAGGTATTATTGTAAACCAATAGAACTTTAGGCAGCACTTCAATCCAATTCCGATTCAACTCACCTTCAACTCTCAGAAGTTGAATCAACGTTCGATTAGCTCGTTCTACGAGACCATTGCTTTCAGGTCTGTTAGGGGTTGTGAACTGGTGGTTTATATTGTAATTCTTCAACATGTCATTGAACTGTCCACATCGAAACTCTGGGCCATTATCACTCAGAACTCGTGTCGGTTTGACTATCATACTAACAAGAATCCTTTGTTCAAATTGACGAGAAATATAATTACCTGTAAAAGAGGTTATTGGCACAGCTATTAACCATTTCGAATGATGGTCAATCCCAACTAGACATCCCAAATAAGGTCCACATTTAGGAAGCTTAACAACATCTATAGCAAATAGTTCGTAAGGATGATTAGTGACTACCTTAGTAACTGGAGGAGCAGCTGTACTAGAAGACTTCATTCTTTGACAAATATCACAGCTCCTCGTAATATCGCTAGCGCACTTTGAAATACTTGGATGCCAAACATGGTTATTAATAGATTTAATCAACTTCTCTCTACCAAGATGAGACATCTCACAATGCATAGTTAAAGTAATTTCAACAAGTGCCTTAAAACTTACTATCGGAAGCTTGGTGGTACTACCGTACACCAACACTCCATCTACAATACTAATATCTTTGCGATACCGCTTAAAACGAATAACTTTAGAATGCAAGAAACTACTGTCCCCCTTATTAACCAAAATTCTAATCTTATTCAATATATGGCACCTGCGTTGTAGCCTCAAGACTTCATCTCTAGACACCAAGTTGAATGGTATTTCGGCAGTCTCCTGAGATTCCAACTGCTTCCCCATAACAGTAGACGACTCTTCATCATCTTCTTCCTGCTCTTGGATCACTAGGTCAAGGTCATCCAACTCCACATTGATTGAATTTACGGGTACAATTGCTCCTGTAAATATAGAAGATTCAATACGGCCATTGTAATAAGGAAAATTACTAAGCTTTCCTCCTTCAAATTTATAAGTCCCACTGGAATAATCAATAGTTATCCCACTATGTCTCATGAAATCTGCCCCTAATAGGACGCATACAGGTAACGCGTCATCTTCAACAACAAATGCCCTTATAATGCTTGTACCCACCATACCTTTCAAATACATCTCGAAATCAACTGTCCCGAAAGTACACGATGCAACTCCACCAAGCCCTACAATCGAACATGTACGATCTCTATCAACTTCCAAGTCCAAGGCCATTGAAAATTTCCTTGATACACAATTTATTTGTGAACCGCTATCCAACAGCACACATTTGATATTTGACCGCACATTAATCGGAATACAAGCGATGTGCCTTGGTTCATGATCCATACATACATCAATGTTTTCTCTGAAAGTCTTTGTTTCTAATGTTATAGAATTTCTGTGACCGTTCTGCTCTTGTATTCCAACATCTTCAATTAGCGGACCAATGCTAGATTTCTCGACCCTTAAAGCGTCAATATGCTCGTTGTCTTTAGGATGTATCCCATCATATTCACCTTCAACATAAGCTGGGTTAAAATGGATCCCAGATATGCATTGCATATGTAACACGGCTATGTTATCTTCTTTGGAATCACGGGGCAAGAACCAAATAGGGTTACTTGGAGAAAAATGAACTAGAATCTTACACTTGAACAACTGACAGAAAGCATTTAAAGTTTCAAAACATGGAATCTGTCCACTATACCTCATTAGATGGAGTTGTCTTTTGCCAGCTTTGTCTATTTGTATATTATAACTTTGCGCATTCTTCTTTAGTTCCTTCATCAGTAAAAGTCTCAGAGAGTTCATATCTTTACATGGCTCACGACTAAGGAGGTTACTATAAATCATCGACAGATGCTGAAGAGAGGCCATCATAGAATTCCCACCTCCAGGCACCTCCATATGAAGATGAACTCCATCCGGTAGATGCCCCAGCTGCTCCATTTCTCTTATTACTTGGAGATCGGAGACTTGCTTAGTCATACTCAACCGTGAGAGATGGTCAGCTGCAACGTTCTCTTTACCCGGCAGATACACAATTTTAAAATTGAAATCGGCAAGGTCTTCATGAGTCCTGGCCAATCGACTATCCAAGATCTTCATATTGCTCAGGTATACTAATGGCTGATGGTCCGTGTAGATTTCGAATTCAGAGCCAATCAAGAACGGCCTGAATGACTTCACTGCCCATCGAAGTCCGGTTAACTCTTTTTCAATTGTAGAGTAGTTCCGTTCCGCTCCAGAAAAGGTGGTTGAAGCGTAGGCAATAACTCGTGGATCTCCATCTTGTCTTTGCATTAAACATGCTCCAGTACCAACACCCGAAGCGTCAACATACAGCTCCAATGAAGATGCGGCTTCACTATAATCAGGGAAGGATAATCTTACATCCTCCACTATTCTCCTCTTCAGTTCAACAAAGGCAAAATTCATCTCCTCCGTCCACTGCAATCTTTTCTTTTTATTTTTTCCACCGGTCATCTCACTAAGGGGCTTTTGAATGCTAGAAAAATTTGGCACAAATTTTCTTTGAAAATTTACTAAGCCAAGAAATTGTCTCAATTCCCCAACGGTGTCAGGTTTCTCGAATTCCATCACCTTCTCGACGAATTCAGGAGACTTTCTAATGCCAGTCTTTCCAACAAGATGACCCAGGTATTCTACCTCTTGTTTGAAAAGCGAACACTTTTGTGGTTTGACCTTTATTCCAGATTTCAGTAGAGTGTTCAAAACCTTGTTTACCAGCAACAAATGTTCTTTGAAAGTCCTGCTCATTATCAAAATGTCGTCGATATATACGATCACCTGTTGGCGAGGAAAATCACTCACAATTTGCTGCATTGCTCTTTGAAATGCTGCAGGAGCATTTTTGAGTCCGAATGGCAATCGTTTAAACTGGTAATGACCAGTTGGGGTTGAAAAAGCAGTTAATTCCCTAGACTCCACCGATAGAGGTAACTGGTAGTATCCTCGTACCAAATCCAAACAGGTGAAGTATTCCATGCCATGTAGGCTGTAAACACTATCGGTGAGATTTGGTACTGGATGACGGTCTGGTTTTGTAGCCTCATTCAGCCTTCGGTAATCTACACATAGACGTAAACTACCGTCTTTTTTGATGACTGGGACAATGGGCGAAGACCAAGGAGACTTGCTCTTTTCTATAATATCGAGGAATTCTAGTTCATCACATTGTTCAGTAATTTTACTTGTTACATTATCATTAAATCTCCTTGGTTTCTGGTAAATAGGTCCCTTATTTAGCAATTCAATTTTATGGGCCTCAACTTCAAGAGTACCCATATCAGACTCTCCCGTACTAAATAAACCACTCGCACTATTTAACATGGAACGTACCTTCTCTTTATTCTCCATGGATAAATGATCCAATAAGACCGCCTCCCAACCATTGGGTTCTTCATTCCGATCAGCATCACCATCCAGCGCCGACACACATACCTCAACTTCGGAATTCTCAGCTACTGAAGATACTGAACCTATTACATCCCCATACTTAATTTTCTTTGAGAGATTACTAGAAGTCAAAAGTACGTCACCAACACTGGAGGAGATAATACCTGGATATAGTTTGACTGTACTGTCATTCTTACCTTCAACCAAGAGAAGATGAGAACTTTTTGCGACAAGACAGCCTGGACATCCACTAAGTACCGCTCCACCGTCCCATGACACACTGGTCTTCATTATGTTTTGACTAGATACCTTAATCGTTTTAGTTGCACGACAAGGTACTTCAATAAAGACAACATTACATTCTTTCCCAGGATTCTGAGAAATCTGAATGCATCCTCCGTATTTATCAACCTGTGAAAAACTGCTATTCTTAATATTTACAGAAACCCCATTTTGATATAAAAATTCTTCGCCAATAATTACATGTATATTCGTGAATGCTGAGGATTCTAATACTAGAAATTTAGCAGATTTCATGTTTATACCATGTAATTGAATCTCAACATCTACAGATCCTACAATTTTCTGATTATTACCAGATCCAAAACCCCTTACTTGATAATTCACCTCGCTATTAAGATAAGGTAACTCCAATTTATTTACAAGTTCCCTTGCAATCATGTTATTTGTGGCGCCAGTGTCCACCAAGGCAACCGTATTAAAATTGCCTATCTTAATGGGCACAAACATCCTATTTGAATCAACACTCGCCAAATTAACAAGAGACTTCCCTCCTGTCAGGGAATCTGTGCTCCTTTCCTTATTACTTACTTTATCTGGATTAGGGAGTTCTCCCGAATTATGTGAGCGCTCAGTGTTCTGCTCCAGACTTTGCTCTTCGGGTCTGAAGCTTAATAGTTTAAATGATTAGGGCAATCACGCCCCAGGTGTCCCCCGGCACATCTAGGACACCTAGGTCTGAAAGTCTTCCACCCTAGATCATACTTACTACAAGTTTCCTTTTTATGGTCATGTCCCCCACACAGCTCGCATAGGCCTAACTTCACCCAACAATTCAGAGGTGCATGTCCTACTCTTCCACACCAGTCACAATGTGACACCTCCCTTCTAGGTTCATGATTATTATGGTCACACTCACCATTTGTATGCTGATCTTTCATAGAACTGCCTCTCTGTTTCACAGTACTCCGCTGAACAAATACTTCGGTTTCCTCATCTACCTTTCTCCTGTTCTTCAGATCTTCACCAAAATAATCACCATTCTGAGCTTTTGCAAACCTATCTTGAGCTGCAGCTAAACTCTTCACGTAGCTCCAATTCATCTCTCTACCACTAGCAAACATGTCTCTATCATGAGCCATCAAAACCTTAGAAAAAGAGCGAGGAACAGACTTGTGAAATTTCCGATATAACTGTCTCTCTTTCTCTCCTTTTCCTTTGAAAATCTTATCAGCTAGCCTTTCCAGACGTGTCGCAAATATATGTAAGGACTCGTTGCCTTCCATCTGTTCTTGATAGAATTTTTCTTCGTGATACCCATGTCTATCTATCCTCTGCTGCCTATTCCACTCCTTCAAACTCTCCTTAACTTCCCTATATCTGAGTTTGTTCCCACCTATCGCTTGATAATAGGCTTTAATATCTCCTGCAAGGAAGTCTCCAAGTATCTTGGCCCTCTGCTTGTCGTTACCTTCGTATCTCTCGTCAAAGTAGAATTCGTATTCCCCGAAGAACTCCTTTAAAGATTCGCTGCCTGTAGCATTGTAGACTTCTGGTTTGACTACCTCACGTGCCTTTCCCATGTTCTTCATCAATCTCAAAACGTCTTCCATTGAATCCCTTTGGCGGTACTTCCGTCTTGGTGTGGAAACAGAAGAATCACTTTCGTCAGGACTACTGCTTCCACTCTTTTTAGTAGTCTGTCTAGGAATGTTGCCGAAATATTGACGATCGGAATAACGGGATGTCTGCTCTTTTGCTGAATTCCGCTTATCAGTGATCCCCTTTTGATAGAGTTCCTTCATCTTGTTATCCAGCTTACGGTCAGAAAAATCATTGCCACCTCCATATGTATAGTGTAATGAACTAGGCAAAGACTCCCAATACGAGCTTGATATTACATTCTGCAAATAATCATTCCATTCTGTGTACGTAAACGAGCCATATATATTTCTCCCCTCAGCACACAAAGGAGTAACGCACGACCCCAAACACATCCTAGACAAGAAAACTGCTTTTGTACGATGAGTAGAATCACTCGCGTCTTCGTCCATTAGGAACAATTTCTTAACCTTCGAAACCGCATACACTAGAGAATCTGGAGGCTTACCATAAATTCTCCCCTCTACATAATCCTTCCATATCCTAGGATCGGTTAACTTGGTCATAAGCCCACATAATTTCCATCCCTGAATCAACAGCTCTTCAGCTTCATCTTCAACGCCTCTTAACCTTTCCAGTATGTATCCCTTTGAAGCAGCACCACTCCTAGATTTCTGTGCACCCTTTCCACTGACATCATCACTTTTCCGATTTCCATCTGATCCTAAAGGAGCGGATAATTTATTTCCCTCAAAATTATGCAGAGTACGATAGCCACCGTCTGTAGTACCAAATTTAGGCAATTTACGTCGAGCGCCTTCAACCCCGGTGGAGGTCGACTGTCGCGATGTACCTGAATTACGAAACATATCTGATATATCAACCCTAGACCTTACTTCTGAATTCTGCATTGCCGCCAGTACTGCGCCGTCTATGTCAATGGGTGATATAGTGCGCAAGTCCACATCTATGGGAATTCCCAGATTAGCATACTGGTGAGCCATAAGAAGCTATGAAAACTGTCAAAACAATAAGTAGCAAAAAAAAATGACAAAAAAATAAGTTTGAAATGCAAACAAAACAAATATAACAAAAGTTACAAAATAGTCAGCATCAAAATTAGAAAGATTATTCCCAATTTAAATCATAAGAAAATCCCTGGTCTGGGCACCAAAGATTATGTTATGGGACGGGAGAGTGTCCCAACAATCTTGCCTAAATATTACTCCCCCGGAACTATTCTTTTGATCAATCTTATAGATCATTCAGCTTTTCAAAATTTCAGTGCCCTATACCTAGGCATATATAAATTCGATAAAAATATAAATTATTAACGTAATTGAAATTAAGCACGAATACACATTTTTTTATATATTTATTTAACACATTTTTTTTTTAAGAATTCAATAAATATAACTCACCAAAACACTCATTCACACCCATACATACATAGACACACCCTACAAATATCAAATCCAGGAATAAATAAGTGCCATCTTCCTATATAAATATACTTTCTACATAAATACACTTTTTCTATATATATAACTTTCTTTTCCTTTAAAAAAAAAATAGTAAGAATTTATAATTAATAAGTAAAGGAGAGACTAATTTGTTATCTTTTATCTTTGTTTCATCGATGGAAACCTATGAAGCCTGGATCTTCTAGCTAATCCAGAACTTGAGGTATAGAGGGATGAGAACCCTCCCAGCTTCCACCAACTGTCCTCAGTACACCCAATTAACAGAACTCTCGAGTGATAACGATAAGGGGGGGGGGGGGAAGTGTTAGCTCAGTCCAGGTCACTGCCCAAGGTTGGAAGGCCTGTGGGGATGGGGTACTATGAGAATAATGGCATTTATATTGCACAATATCACAAGATACCTAATGCATTAACCATTTATAATATAAAAAAATAATTATTAGTAAATACTTCATCATAGTTTAAATTTACTATTTAAATATTTCGTTCAAAACTTTTAACCATTTATTTTATATTTATATGTATTTGCTTATATACCAAATTTTGGAAATACATTAATTATTTCATTATTTTTTTTTCACAAAACATTAAAAAACTATATCCTAACATCGCCACTTTACCTTCTAAGAAGACCAACTCTAAGCATACATATAATGGACCGCCAGTGTAGAGGAATTAAGGCTCCAATTTCAAGGAGACTTTAATTAAGGGGCCATTTAGTCTACGGTAGTCGCGGCCGACCCTTCTCTGGCTTCACTCAGACACAGGTAGAACCGTATAGCTACAGTCCAGCGAAGTATCCGAAATACAAATTCCTCAGGTACGGGAATACTCTTCCTCAAAGTTGAACGTACCAATCCACAATAAGTACGGGAAAAACTTTACTCATAAGAAAAGTTAATTCACAAAGGTTCAGGATATACTTCGTTCCAATAGAAATACCAATTCACAAAAGGTACGGGAATACTTTGTTCCAATGGAAATATCAATTCACAAAAGGTACGGGAATACTTGTTCCAATGGAAATATCAATTCACAAAAGGTACGGGAATACTTGTTCCAATGGAAATATCTAGACACAAAGGAAGTGATTAAAATTCTCGACTAGTAATTAGGAACAGACAAAACTCTTGTTCAACAATTCCCCCAAAACTTAATCAAATCCTAGAATAATGCACAACAAACATAAACTATACTGCAATTATACGATTCCCCAAAACGCAATCAAATAGCATTACCTCCTCTATTTCCGAACACAAAACTTTAATATTTAAGACCTATGACCAAACTATCAATATAGATATCTATAATATGAATTACCCACTTTATTCTATAAATATTTGATACCCATTTATTTATATATTTCTTATATATATATTTATTTACTTAGTTTCTATAGGTTGTTTCGATAACCCTTCACCCATATAATATTAACAGCTAAATACTACTTTAGTCTAATAAGTTAGGGGGTAAACGACAAATTATCGACAAACCCTAAATTTTTGACTACTTAAACTCTAAATCTATTTACATACTAGATATACTAATAGAAAAGCAATTCATAAATATACACTAAAGAAAAGTTAATAATTCCTATCAGCACTTCTTCACTTTCTCCGAACACTGAAAACTGATTCACCGCACGGAACTATAGGAACAACCTAGTTCCACTGAAAAATACGACAACTGATCACAATATATTGCTACTGGTTCAAAACTATGATTTTCCGATTTTTATCTTTAGAACACCCAAATTCAATTTTCGAAATAAATTCCCAGATTTTTTTTCCCTTTAGCCTGGATTTCCAAACAAATGTATATCCCTTTTCAGTATCATCGACGTAGGCGGGGATATTAGCTGCAAAAAATATAATTGTAGCCTTAGGACACAGATCTCTTACGCTCATTGAAGATTTTTTCCAAACCACCTAAAGACCTGACCATCATACCATAAAATTACGTACCTATAAACTCTAAGGCTTATTTCACACAAGACGTTTTTTCAACAAATATTCAGCATGATAAAACTCCCAATCTAAGAGAACATACAAAACATATCCGCTAATTCAGTAGTAGCGTTTTTTAACCATCATTTTCTTTGCTGCGGCATGAAAGACACGCATGTGTGAAAGGGGGGCGTAAATCTTTTTATTAAACATTATTATACCATGTTTTGTTTTCAGTTAATGATGTGGTCTGAGTTGACTTCGGTTGGTCTTGTTTCAAGCTGCTGCTGATAATTTGATGCAGTCACTCATGTTCAACCCATCTGACCAAATTCATTAGGAGTTTCTGCAGCATCAATCTAAGTCACAGTTCAAAATGGAGCACCAGTTCATTAATCATCGATGTGCTGAGAACAAGAACGTATAATCAGGTACACACCTTAGCTACTTTAGACTGTGCCTAAGCAGGAAAAGGCACTTTAGACTGTGCCTATGCAGAGAGAAGGCACTTTAGACTCTGCCTAGACAGAGAGAAGGCACTTTAGACTGTGCCTAAGCAGGAAAAGGCACTTTAGACTGTGCCTAAGCAGAGAGAAGGCACTTTAGACTGTGCCTAAGCAGAGAGAAGGCACTTTAGACTGTGCCTAGACAGAGAGAAGGCACTTTAGACTGTGCCTAGGTAGAGAAAAGGCACTTTAGACTGTGCCTAGGCAGAGAGAAGACACTTTAGACTGTGCCTAGGCAAAGTATAGGCAAGACTCATTGAATAGTTTATTGGTTTTGTCTGACACATAGCAATGTTTGTTGATTCTGATGTCACTTGAAAAAATGATTTATTTGACTTTCATCTAAGAAATAGTTCATGAAATTTGATGAATGCATTAATTCTTAGAGTATAGCATTGCGAAAAATTGTTTTAATTTAAGAATGAAATAATTATGGTTTCACTTGTCATATCACATTTGAATGAATGAATTTTTTCGTATATGAAAATATTCCTTTTCTGATGTACAATACGAGATGAAGTTTTATTTACGATACATAATATCACAGTGCCGTGCAGGTCTATTTATCTTCTGGTACATGTATTACATACTCTCTTTAGAGCAATCTATCAAAATCCCCATGGAATTCGATCAGCATCGCCTGTAATTTTTCGTCGGGGGCGCGCATTCCCGAAGTGTTTGAGCGATTGTTCGGTGGTTGTTCGAAAGAGAAGGGCGTTGTTCGTGCTCACCAAGCATAGTATGGACAGGTTGTAGAATCAGTAGGCGTCAGTGGAGCGCATGCTGCTCACACTTATTACCCTGCATAATGAAGCTGAGGGTGGGTCTAGTAGTAGTGCCTCAACTTTGTCTCACTACCTACCTGAATTATTGCCAGATATTATCTATGAAATGAACAGTAATTATACTAACATTGATAAAAATGAAAGAGGCATGTAAAACAGGGGGCTCGGGCTTGCTTCTTTTTAATGGTTTGGCCACAGTTAGCCATGGTGCTCTTTAAATTACTCTCTAAAATTTAAATGATATCAAATTTGTTTGATTTGTAATATTTGATATAGGATTTAATTTCCTGAAAAAAATATTACATTGAAATAAATTGAATTATTAAATGCGATATTTCTCCTTTTATTCCACACTATGCATCTTTTCTAGTAGATCATATAATGTCAATGGATAAGATTGAAAATCCAATTTTAAGATTGAAAATAAAATTCTGAACATTTAACTTTTCAATTATGAGCAAATCATGAGGTAGATCACTTTCAATTGAAAAAAATTCTTGTTATTCGTCCATTGTTTTTTCTTATCCAGTTGTTAGAAAATATGAATTGAAAGGTTACTAATAAATACTTTAAATCAAAAGCTATTTTTCTTTTACTATTGACTATAAAAAAATGATCTTCATTTTAAATAATTCATATTTTCCACTATTTGTTTGAGGCAAGTTCTGAGTTATCGGACGGTTCCACATTTTCGATCATATAAGAAATAAATATATAATAATTTTTATTAAAGTTAGAAATCTTCAATTTCGAAAACATAAAATCTTACAAAATTAGACTAACAAAAGACCAAAATCTACATATAGATTTGGTAATTGCAGAAATCTACCTAAATGATCGAAAATGTGGAACAGTTCCACAACTCGTAACCCTAGAGTCAGAATAAGTTTCTTTTTAGTTTATCTGGACAGATACATAGAATGTTAGTCCCTTATGATGATATATTGGAGCCATTGTAAGGATAATGTATTTCCATTGTGTAATGATAATTGATTAATGTCTATTAGGCACCCAATGGACGCCATTACAAACACCAACCTCTCGTTAAATCAATAAATAAACGGAGATGCGATTGGTAACAGTCTCTAAGTTATAGGTAGCATGGTCTGCTTATTATGAATAATATTGAAACATCGAAGAAACTTATGATGGATTTGTTGAAGGAGAAAAAATAGGAAGATTTAAGAATGAACGTCGAAGCCCAGGTAGAAAATTATCATCGCTGTTTGATTGGAGATGATAATCGATGATAAAAATCTAAGACGATCAATGATTCGACAGATAGCCACCGATCATCATTTATTATAAATTGAATAAGTCTATCGTCTTTCGTCGGACATTCCCTAATAAAAATTATGATATTCTACGATTAAATATGAACAATATTTACCATTTTGGACAATAACAGACGATCTGCAGATTGTAAATTAACCTCTTGGGACATTGACTTTGGATCCATCCCATTAGATTGTATCACTGCGTTAAACTCTTTTGTCTCAGGTATAAGCAGCAAGAACAAATTAGTCTGGAGAACGAACATTATGTCCAACGACATGCTTCTCACTATAAAAAGTGCACAGTAATTAGTCTATTTGAATAAGACTCTATAGCGGGGCAGAGGAGGGTTAACCAGAAGCCACCCTGTTACATTAACATGCCATTATATGTTCTTCTGAATAGTTCATGGTTATATCCTAATAAATTTAACCTTATTATTGCCCACAGTGATGGTATCAGTGATATATCGCTTGCTCTCAATGATATTAAATAAATACCTAGAGTATATTAACATAGTTACAAAGAAATGCTCTAGTTAGGTAGACTAAGCAGTGTGTGTATAGTGACACACTATAGTGTGTAAAGTGCTGGGTGACACAATATAGTGGCTAAAGTGCTGGGTGACACACTATAGTGGCTAAAGTGCTGGGTGACACACTATAGTGGGTAAAGTGCTGGGTGACACACTATAGTGTGTAAAGTGCTGGGTGACACACTATAGTTGGTAAAACTACTCTCCAGGTAGCAATATTTCTTGGTAAACATTGTCTTATATATTGTAAAAATATTGACAAATTTGTAACATTTTTGATAGAATATTACCTCTAAGAAACATTGTAACCTTGAACAGAGGTCGAATATTCATGTTAAACCCCATCAGTTCAACTCTTTTATAAATACACACTGCCACCAATTTAATATATACTTTATCACCATTTCCCTTAACTATTCACTGAAATATAATCCTTCCTTTCTTGACCAAATAGTGTACTATTTAAACAGAAACAACTTACTGACTTTTTCGGTTGCACGCTACCTAACTACATCCACCCAAGACACACTTTGTATCCAGACATCTCACTTTCCGTTAAATGGACTTTTACGGCGTAAGCAGATTGGGGCTTCTGAGAAGGTGATTGATCTCAGTGTAGATTACACTGAACACGGATATTCTGCTTTAACCTGATCTATAAACTTTATATTACTTGATCTATTCGCGTGTGCTTCTGATTAATGATCTTTCAGGATTATAGATAGTTACTAAATGGATTAACATGTCCAAGAGAGAGTCTATGAAATTTATGGTCCTACTCATTTTAGAAAATGTTAAATTAAACTTTGCACTTTTTTAGACAAAATCTATGCATTTTATTTTCAATGATAATTATTTATCTATTGCAGGAAATTCATCTTAAGTAATTTTAATGAAAATTAGCAATTTAAATGAATAAAAATCTCTACTGACTGCAGGAAACTTTACTTCTATTTATGTAATCTTAAATGAATTTAGCTATTTAAAATGAATAAAGATGTCCACTTTTTAATGAAAATCTACTGAATTTTGAAGCCATTTCAAGTGAATAAAGATGCCTATGGAAAATGTCTCTCAAAAACATCAGCAAATTTTTCTCAGGGGCCCAAAATCGTTTTATGTTAATTTGGGCGTTGTAAGTACATTGATTTTATCAGAGTGTTAATATTCATGAGATTGAGAGCATTATCTAGGGTGCACAGAATTATCAAGTAATTGTCTGTCATAAATTAGTGCAATCAATGAATTAGAAATGATTCCATAGAGCCACTTCTACACTCAGATTAGCATCTTAATTAAAGATTAATAGCCAAAAAATAATCCAATTTAACCTCAGCCAATGGGAGTTTTTTAATCATTGACATTATATTCGCTTCATTAAATATTTAATAGTACCAATATCTGTCTGATGAATCATGAAAAATTGAAGAAAGTGAATGTTGTAACTATTAGATTTTAACGTTTATTCTATATATATACACACTTTGAGCAGAATTTTACTGGTCATACTATAAAAACAAGATTGTTATACAAACTATAAACATTGAACAATATTAGTATTATTGAAATTGTGTTTTATGTATGTAATACATATGTATCAGACCAAGGCTACAATGAATCTTCCTATATTGTCTAAATATCCTAAGTCAATCTGTAGCAATTTTGTTTTTCTTTTAGCTCTGTGTCGTACTCATAATGGTGTTTCTGTACACACTAGGCTAAGTTACGAATTGGCGGACTGTTTCTTATTTTCGATAATGATTGTTAACTCACCGTATGTTGTAGTAATTAATATTCATTAATTTACCTCTAGTTGAGTATTATCAAAATCTTCTAGGAATAATTACCCCGTGCAAAAATACCCCCGGTAAAAAAAATCAGTTAATTAGGTATACATTTTGTCAGTATCGTTACCTATCCTTATATAATCATTAGGGTTGTGACAATATGTGTTTAAAATCCTAGATCTTAAGAATATCATAGATAAATCGTAATTAAATGGTATCGAATGCTATATAGCTACCGCTGGTTTAGAACGATTCAATACTCTTTAATTCAATCCGTCTATAATATTTTCAGGATCAATGATTTTAAACGCATATCGTCACAACCCTAATAATCATACTTTTTTTACATGGATGGGTGCTCTATGGTCACACAAAACTTATTGTAATTTATAAATAAGATTAAGAGCTCAGTACAACTTTTTTAAACTTTAACTGAATTAAACTTATTCAGGAACATCAGTAATTGAATAAAATTCAACTATTTGATGTTTATGAGCCTCGTTGAATTATATATTGACGCCATCTAGCGGTGAAATCAAACGTTTGTGTTCATAATATTTGTCACCAGATCTGTGCCCACGCCATCTAGCGGTACAACTGACTATTTATCTATAAGTATGTACCCTAATTTCACAGCGGTTTCATTATTTTAAAATGCCCTCTAAATAATATTTGTCTTTGTTATAAAAACTTGCACTAGGATTTTAAGTAAGCCTATGAGTCTACCTAACACAAAAATTTAAAAAGAAAATGAAGAGGTGATAGCAAATGAAGCCTACGAACTTATCTAGCACAAAATCTAAGAGGAAAATGAAGAGGAGATAGTAAATGAAGCCTACAAGTCTACCTAACACTTAATCTAAGAGAAAAAGGAAGAAGTGATAGTAAATGAGCCTACGAGTAGTTGAAGAGCATAACCGTAGTGCTATCCTCTAAAAAAATTATCAATCATAGTTAAATATAACTGTAATAATTGAGGATATTACGAAATCTTATTGGCTACATATCTGTATCAATAAAATCTATGAAAAATTACATCAAATTTTTTTTGAAACAAATTTTTTTTTATAAAAATGGAAAAGATTTGTTGACGAGGTAATATATTTTTTATTATGACCTTTCCAGTAATTTGTGTTTCGCGACACAACATCAGTTAGCAGATGGTGAATTGAATACGTATTAGATATAAATGTTAGATGAATATATTAACTAAATCTATAAGGACACTTTGCCATGCTTTAGGCTGCAATTCGTCAGGAGATTAAATCGTTACTTTTAACATTTAATCCGATATCAATCAACCTATAAAACGATCTTAGTAAGTTTTATCTCTTTACTAAGTACAGACTATGAAAATCACGAACTTGGTTATAAAGAATTATAGTATCTTTATAGGGTCAAAGGTCATTGACCTCTCTAAAGTGGACTATAATGTTTCAGCTGTTTTGGTATCGCATAGATACAAATCTTTTTCGAAAAATGCACCAAATTACAAAATAGGTTGGAAATAAATGGACGTTAGAAGCTTGTGATCTGAGGTCAGACGAGGTCAAAGGTCAGTCAGGTTTAAGTCGCTTGAGACTTTTTAAGAAAAATACATTTTGTTAGTTCAGTAAGGTTATATTTGCACGTAATCGATTCAGATAAAAATGTTGTGAAATTGTTTATTAATTCTGTATTTCAATAAAATTATATTATTTGGAATATTATTTTAAATTATCATTACATGGAAAATTAGGTAAAATTATAAATAATTAATGAAAGAAAATTAGCAATTTTTTGTTAAAGTATATATTGGGAGGTATACTAAAATACGTGTGTATTGTAAGTTCCTCCTAATCGGACGGATCCAAGAAAAATAATAACTATTACAGTATCCATGATACCTGTAGGTAACAAGGATAATAATTAAAAATTTAAATTACCTGCAGGTATCATTGATACTAATTAGAACAAAAAGATTAATCTTTTTAGCAATGTAAACCTTTAGAGTTCTGTTTTGTAAGTGAAATTTTCTTTAATCTCCTGTAATTGTTTTATTACCAATAATATAAATTAGGTTTTTATGCAATGTGTGTGTGATGATATATGTTCTTTATAGTTAATGTATCTCCTCTACAATGTATCTATAATGCATTAATTTGAGGCGTTAGCCAATAACCTTTGACCTCCCTTTCAATGTTGATCAATTAGTTAAAACATATAAATGAGTAGATTGTTAATTAGAGTTTCTGTGTATAGTTTATTTTATTGTTTTGATATCTTGGAAATAATATAGCAAATACTTCTCATTGAATTATGGGATGTAATATTTAATGTAGGTGCTCGGCACAATTTGCCAATGTATACATTCCCGAGAAAGCGCTGCGCGTTTTAAACCCCTCTAACTCTCTAATGCTAATCGTACGTTAATACCTTCATTTTACTTTTTATGAAATCTAATACTAATGTATGAACCCCCCTGTCAGGTCCTTTACGATCTTGAAGTGTGCAGTACAACAAACTAGCGGTTTATATATCATTTACATCTTTAATTTACCACTTAAATGATTTGACCAAAATACAATAGTAATTTGTCATAAATTTGAAACACTTCTAGTCTATCGTCTTTCGTCGGACATTCCCTACGATAATGTCTTTATTATGATATTTTACGATAAAATTACCGTAATGGACAATAACAGACGATCTGCCGATTGTTAATTTTCTCTGTGTGTTATTTACGCTCTTTTTATAGGTAGTGGTCAGAGTTAAATAAAAACATACTCGCCAGTTACTTTTACACGTGTTTTTTTTTAAATTTTTTTTAAATAGGATAAATTACGAATTATCGGTCAGTTTCACGTATTCGGTCATATAAGAAAAAAATTATATAATAATTATTATTATATTCTCATTTTAAATTATTCATCTATCCATGATACCTGCAGGTATCACGGATACCAATTAAAATAAAAGTAAAATAATTATTATTATATAGTTTTTTCCTTTCATGACCGAAAATGTGGAATGACCGACAATTCGTCATATACCCTACTTTACCTTTCCATTAAAACCAAACATCAACCTAACAGTCACGGAAAATAGACAGAGTGAAGCTTTTTCGAGATTCTTTATTTCAATAGATTATATAGTTATATATAGCCAGAAAAAGTCCTATCATCTGATAGGACTTTTTAGAAGGGCTTGAAAATGAGAATTTAAAAATCTCCGTTCGTTTTTTTCTATGTAATCTTTTTCTTTTCAATAAATATCCTTATCCTTATCATAATATTCCTTTAATAATAGTATATTATGAATAGATGATATGGCGATTTAATGTGTGTACAATGAAAATGTGTGTACAATTTCACATTTCTAAAAGGAATTTTATCTGATAATTATTCTTGTAGATATTTTAAAATTGGTCTGGTACACTGCGAACAATTTGGAAGATTTGAAAATAATAGAAAATTAGAAAAGTGTGATTTGTGAAATTAGCATCACAGTGACTCTTTTCTCTGATAGTACATCATCACAGTGACTCTTTTCTTTGATAGTACACATGTAATAAATTTCTTTTTACAAGAAATAGTAAACTTAAATAAATATCTACATTTTCAGATGTGTTCTCCTGGATAAATTATTTTTTCTTCTAAATGTTTAAATACTATTTTATTGAATGTATTATCAATGAAAAGAGTCTCCGTATGATATTAATTTCACAAATCACATTTTTCCATTTATCTATTAATTTCAAATCTTACAAATTTATCATCGTGTCCCAGGACCAATTTTAAAATATCTACAAGCATCACAATTTCTTTTTGCAAATTTGAAATTAGTAAACAGTAAAATAGAAATGATAGATTTTTGTTTGAGTGTACATTAGGTATCGACTTACCTGCCTATTTTCTACCTCATCATCGATCTTACCTTACAGGTATTTTAATTGAAAATAAATCTGCAATACGAACAACCACTCAAAATAATTATGGCCAAAATGATTTAACAATTTTACTCTATGGTCAGTTTCTTGTTTTCGAACAGTCCCATATTATCGACAATATAAGACAAAATTATTATTAAAATTTGACTGCTATTTTAATTGGATACCAATTAGAAAAAAAGTTATAATCATTTTAATTACTATCTATATTTCTCTCATGTGATCGATAATGTAAATCCGTTTGATAACTCGAAACTCACCCCAATTTCTAATTTTCGACAGTTACTATTTAGAGTGTCTGTCAAGTGGTTTATTACTTTTTTCTCGTTTAATCTGTTTGGAATAAAGTACCTTTAAATCTCACCGTACAAACCAATTCAATAATGATGAGCCCAGAGCAACAATTATCACAGATAAAATCTCTGCAAGTTTCATAAACTCTCCATACAAGCGACCAAAAAAGTCCAAATTAATAATAATTCATTAGATTTGGCCCCAGGACTTGTAATTTAAATTTCTAACCAGTTTTACCCTTAGAGTAAGGTGATCTGGTTTCTTTTTAACCTTCCTACAAATCACAGAGTTAAACCTATAGGCTACACTTGAAATCATGATAAATCACTTGGATTGCTGCTACCTCTGATAGACTATAGGCGAATTTACAAGTCATTGGACAGTTACACATCATATAAGATATAAATGTAATTGAGCATTTTAACTCATTATTTAAAGTATTTTATACTATTTACTTTTATGATTGAAGTTGTGGAACTGTCCGATAATTCGTAACTTACCCTATAACTGATCTAACGAAGAATGTGTATTTAATATTTTAATGCGTGTTTTAATATTCATTTAAATATAGGTAGCATTAATTTCAGTTCAGTAAAATTACTAGGCATTATTTAAAAAAAAAAAAAATTGAAAATTATTTTATTGTTCATTTTCTCTCTCGGCTCTTCTTCTCTTTTCTCGGCTCCTCCTCTCCTCTTTTCTTGGCTCCTCTGTTTCACCTCCTCCCAATACGTAAGACATGCGCGCGTAACTAAATGGGTTGCGCGTTTTTTTGGTGGCGTACATTGACACTTACCGCAGCACGCCAGATTAAAATGTTCTTTTTATTTTGTCCGAGAAGATTCTCTTTGGTGGTTACGTGACCGTGACAAAGTCGTGACAGACTTATCTGCTGAAAAAAAAAGTCACGGAAGAAAAGAAAGAAAACCATCGCCAAACAAAACAGCGACAAAAGAAAACAAGAGTCGCGACACACCAACGGTTGCCAAAATGAGAGAAATTGAAAAATTAGTCGTGAGAAGCTCTGTTGAATAGTAGGTAATAAAAGTATTATTTAATGGTATGCAATTCAGTTATTTTATAAATTGGAAAAAAATGCATTTAAATTGGAAATATTTATTAATTAATTGCTATGGTTTCTTTAATAGTAATTTCAATTTGTATTAATTTTATTAATGAAGAACATTTTATTTATCATCAATTTTATGAATGACTTTTTTTATCGGTATTCGGACCGTCACCGTACTCGTGCAGTGGATTAAAGGTCATGAACCAGTCTAACCTTTATAACATTTTTCATAAACCTGTGAATTAGCAACCACTTTTCGAGTACTGTGACGTTACTCTAATAGTAATTTATGTAAAAAGTAGATAAAAAAATTGGTATTTAAAAAAAAAGTCCTATAACGTTAGTAGTTTTTGAGATATATCAAATCAAAGTTGTGATTTGTTTTTATCGACCCACCCTGTACTGGGAATCAAATTACAACACTGGAGTCAATTTCGGTGGGTCAAGCTACCAGGGGTCAAATTACCAGAAGTCAACTTACCAGGGGGTCAAATTACAAGTGGGTCAAATTAACAGGGGGTCAAATTACCAGGGGTCAATTTCCCAGGGGGTCAAATTACCAGGGGTCAAATTACCGGGGATCAATTTCCCAGGTGGTCAAATTTCCAGGGGGTCAAATTTCCAGGGGGTCACATTACCAGGGGGTCAAATTAACAGGGGGTCAACTTACCAGGGGGTCAAATTACCAGGGGGTCAAATTTCCAGGGGGTCACATTACCAGGGGGTCAAATTTCCAGGGGGTCAAATTACCAGGGGGTCAAATTACCAGGGGCTCAAATTTCCAGGGGGTCACATTACCAGGGGGTCAAATTTCCAGGGGGTCAAATTACCAGGGGGTCAAATTACCAGGGGGTCAAATTACCAGGGGTCAATTTCCCAGGGGGTCAAATTACCAGGGGTCAAATTACCGGGGATCAATTTCCCAGGTGGTCAAATTTCCAGGGGGTCAAATTTCCAGGGGGTCACATTACCAGGGGGTCAAATTAACAGGGGGTCAACTTACCAGGGGGTCAACTTACCAGGGGGTCAAATTACCAGGGGGTCAAATTTCCAGGGGGTCACATTACCAGGGGGTCAAATTTCCAGGGGGTCAAATTACCAGGGGGTCAAATTACCAGGGGCTCAAATTTCCAGGGGGTCACATTACCAGGGGGTCAAATTTCCAGGGGGTCAAATTTCCAGGGGGTCAAATTACCAGGGGGTCAAATTACCAGGGGCTCAAATTTCCAGGGGGTCAAATAATCGGTCACGATTTTTTCTTATATGATCGAAAATGTGAAACAGTCCAATAACTCGTAACTTACCTTTATGTTCATTAAAGATTATCAGCATCAACGCGATAAAAAAACTATTGAGTGATTGAAAAGAATGTTATTATCTTAGTGGATAGCGCATAACAAGCTTAAATTTTTGAAAATATTAAGACTCTACCTTACGAAAATAAGTTAACGAAGGTTACAGAGTATTGCTTTTTAGCAAGAGGTTGTCACTAACATAAGTAGTTCAACTCACTATCAACTAAGAGATTTTCACAAGAATTGTGACAGATTCCCTAGTTATAAACACTATAAACCTAGTTATCTTGACTAGGGTATGCCTTTAAAATCATAGATCCTGAAAATATTGCAGACGATGATAATTAAATAGTATTGAAATGTTCCAAGCCAGCGGTATATAGTATTCGATACCATTTCATTTCGTCTGTGATATTCTTAAGATCTATGATTTATAAAACATATTGTCACAACCCAATAATTATAAGTACCATATTTTCAACCGTTTTTCTCGTTTGGAGGTTGCATATTTTTTATCAACAACCAGTTTGAAGGTGACTACTCAATAGCACTTTATAGTACTTTATCTATTCACAATAAGATATCTATTCACTGCACATACTTGATATAGAGCTAAGTTAGTGGAGGTGTTAAATATCGTGAATAAATACCCGATTATCTAAGTAACACTTCGAATGAAGCAGTCAAACTTATTGTGAGTGAGGCTCTAATTACTGCATATCTATATTTAAGGCTTTTGAGGTTGTTTTCAAGATATGAATTTTATGGTCATGGAGGATATAGATTGCATTTGAAAAGGATTCGTATAAGTAGAATATTTACAAGTTGTTCGACAGCGGTCTTTAATAAAGAAAAATATCATAAAGTATGGTAAGTCGTGAGTGAAAAATCGAATGGTTTTAATGCTAGTTTACGGTACAAGTAAATCAAGTTTGAAACTATATTATCCGTTGCAAAACATGTTTGAATCACGTTCAGAAGGACATGGAGAGTACAGAATAGTTAATAGTTCTCTCTACTGTGCAGTGTTGAGGACATGCAGAGTACAAAATAGTTAATAGTTCTCTCTACTGTGCAGTGTTGAGAACATATAGAGTACATAATGATTCATAGTTCCCTATCGTGTTCAGTGTTGAGGACATGCAGAGTACAGAATGCTTCATAGTTCTCTCTAATGTGCAGTGTTGCGGACATGCAGAGTACAGAATAGTTAATAGTTCTCTCTACTGTACAGTGTTGAGGACATGCAGAGTACAGAATAGTTAATAGTTCTCTCTACTGGGCAGTGTTGAGGACATGCAGAGTACATAATGATTCATAGTGCCCTATCGTGTTCAGTGTTGAGGACATGCAGAGTACAGAATACTTCATAGTTCTCTCTACTGTGCAGTGTTGAGAACATATAGAGTACAGAATACTTCATAGTTCCCTATCGTGTTCAGTTCGATGTAAAGAGAAGCTAGAAATTCTTTGGAAGGATCTATCGTGTCCGGTAGGATGTAAGGAGACTCAAAAACACTTGTAGCTTCTTTCCATCTCGCTGCAGATCAGTCCCTAGGGGTCACATTTCTGTCACGGACCACTGGTCAAGCTGGTGTGTAGCCAACAAGATTATTTGACCCCAGTGCTGACCCGTGGACCAGATATATATGTTCACCACTCTCACAGTAATCCGGTGTTATTTATCCGGTACAATCTGTTGCTGTGATCGTAATTTCACTGCAGTGATTTCTAGATAGAACAGTTCTAGTGCGACCACTCCGTTTACTGCGACCTATTAATCTAGATAAAATACAATATGTATTACCTCAATTTGAATACAATATTAGACCGGTTGGACAACATAGCATTTGTATGAATTTCATGTTAAGGAATATGAAGCCCCGTACTATTTAATAAAATTGAGACATACGAATCCCCCTCAAAATTCAGTTTTATTTCGATACTATAAATATTGTTAGGTGTATTGAAGCTCAGTTATTATCTGGCACTATTTATCTTTTTGCTTTCTAAGTCAGAGTAGTACACAAATGGATTTATTATTGACCAATTTAAAGGGATTATGTTGCTCTGATAACACTTGGTCTCAGAAAATGCTTTCATGCAGAGTCTGTTCCTTTAGAACGAACGCTTTGACCACCTAAATCGGGTTTGGTATCTTTGCTGTTGTACAATCTGTGTAATGTCTTCTTATTCATTTGGTGTATAAATAGCTTGTTAAAAGAGAAATATCGTTTGCAATACGTGTACTGTAGATACACCTCGTAAATCAAGTTACTTTATTAGTCTCCAACTCATAGCACGGACTGGCAGAGGCTGTAAAGTTTTAGACATCTGACTTCTAACCTCTAGGCCCTCTACTGAGCTAAGCCTTTCATACCCCTACTGTACACATCACACGTCAAAATGTAATTTGGTCTATAGGACCCTTGATGCAATATATATTTGTTGCTGCATCTTTGAAGTTACCTAGAGGTTATTAATTAATATCAATATTCACCGGTATCCGTTAGCCTCCAATATGACGTAATGTTAAACAATTGTCTAATTTAATTATTCCGTCATCAATTAAATAGTTACAACAGTTAAAAGTGCAATAGTTCATTTGGTGATGAAGTTGTAACAGTACATTCTTTGGTTTAATTCTATGGACGTCCGGGATATATATTTTCCTTCCTTGCTGGCCATAAGTGATTTAGTGAGTGGCCATGTCGTGCAATTCATTAGGGTCTTATAGCACACCAGCTCTATGAAGTTCTGTTCCTAACCACGGTGACATTAACTAGGTGTGAGGATAGCATCAACAACCACCCTCGAGATTTATAGCACTGATGGATAGGAAAAAGCTTGCTCAGAAGATACTCCTCCAATGATTCAATGTTAAGACGTGAGGAATATGTATTCGATAGATTTAAATGTAGATAAATGAGAAGTTTATAGCCATTCGTAGTGAAATAATGGGGTGACCTGAGATAAAATTAAATCAATTGATGGTTATAAAGAGAAAATGATAGCTAGTGTAGTGTACATGGAGAGAGAAAATGATAGCCAGTGTACATGGAGAGAAAATGATAGCTAGTGTAGTGTACATGGAGAGAAAAATGATAGCCAGTGTACATGGAGAGAGGAAATGATAGCTAGTGTAAATGGAGAGAGAAAATGATAGCCAGTGTATATGGGGAGAGGAAATAATAGCCAGTGTACATGGAGAGAAAATGATAGCTAGTGTACATGGAGAGAGGAAATGATAGCTAGTGTAAATGGAGAGAGAAAATGATAGCCAGTGTACATGGAGAGAGGAAATGATAGCTAATGTAAATGGAGAGAGAAAATGATAGCCAGTGTATATGGGGAGAGGAAATAATAGCCAGTGTACATGGAGAGAGGAAATGATAGCTAGTGTAAATGGAGAGAGAAAATGATAGCCAGTGTACATGGAGAGAAAAAATGATAGCCAGTGTACATGGAGAGAGGAAATGATAGCTAGTGTAAATGGAGAGAGAAAATGATAGCCAGTGTACATGGAGAGAAAAAATGATAGCCAGTGTACATGGAGAGAGGAAATGATAGCTAATGTAAATGGAGAGAGAAAATGATAGCCAGTGTACATGGTGAGAGAAAATGATAGCCAGTGTACATGAAGAGAGAAAATGATAGCCAGTGTACATGGAGAGAGAAAATGATAGCCAGTGTACATGGAGAGAGAAAATGATAGCCAGTGTACATGGAGAGAGAAAATGATAGCCAGTATACATGGTGAGAGAAAATGATAGCCAGTGTACATGAAGAGAGAAAATGATAGCCAGTGTACATGGAGAGAGAAAATGATAGCCAGTGTACATGGAGAGAGAAAATGATAGCCAGTGTACATGGAGAGAGAAAATGATAGCCAGTGTACATGGAGAGAGAAAATGATAGCCAGTGTACATGAAGAGAGAAAATGATAGCAAATGTACATGGAGAGAGAAAATGATAGCCAGTGTACATGGAGAGAGAAAATGATAGCCAGTGTACATGGAGAGAGAAAATGATAGCCAGTGTACATGGAGAGAGAAAATGATAGCCAGTATACATGGGGAGAGAAAATGATAGCCAGTATACATGGAGAGAGAAAATGATAGCCAGTGTACATGGAGAGAGAAAATGATAGCCTGTGTGCATGGAAAGAAAATGATAGCCAGTGTACATGGAGAGAAAATGATAGCCAGTGTACATGGAGAGAAAATGATAGCCAGTGTACATGGAGAGAGAAAATGATAGCCAGTGTACATGGAGAGAGAAAATGATAGCCAGTGTACATGGAGAGAGAAAATGATAGCCAGTGTACATGAAGAGAGAAAATGATAGCAAATGTACATGGAGAGAGAAAATGATAGCCAGTGTACATGGAGAGAGAAAATGATAGCTAGTGTACATGGAGAGAGAAAATGATAGCCAGTGTACATGGAGAGAGAAAATGATAGCCAGTATACATGGGGAGAGAAAATGATAGCCAGTATACATGGAGAGAGAAAATGATAGCCAGTATACATGGAGAGAGAAAATGATAGCCTGTGTGCATGGAAAGAAAATGATAGCCAGTGTACATGGAGAGAAAATGATAGCTAGTGTACATGGAGAGAGAAAATGATAGCCAGTGTACATGGAGAGAGAAAATGATAGCCAGTGTACATGGAGAGAGAAAATGATAGCCAGTGTACATGGAGAGAGAAAATGATAGCCAGTGTACATGGAGAGAGAAAATGATAGCCTGTGTGCATGGAAAGAAAATGATAGCCAGTGTACATGGAGAGAAAATGATAGCCAGTGTACATGGAGAGAGAAAATGATAGCCAGTGTACATGGAGAGAGAAAATGATAGCCAGTGTACATGGAGAGAGAAAATGATAGCCGGTTTTCATTCAAAACCAATAAATTAACTAGGGACTAGCATTCTTTGGGGGATGAAGCATTCCTTCCATTTAAATTATACGTATCTTCTTTCTGCGAGAAGGAAATGACACGACAGCAAGTGGTGATAATCATTGACCTCCCCATGACTTATTAGCACCTCAATTTACACATTGCTAATTCACTAATTGGCATCGTGTGCCTGTAATGTCCATGTATCCTGTAGTAAATCTCATACTCTGTAGTAATTAACGATAACATGGTGTATTCAGGCGTAGTAAATCTGTTCGGGTTCAATTATCATTTTTGCTTGCGTTTTTTATATTTAGTTTCATAACTTCATGGAATTTCTATTATGTTTATTGTTAGCAGTACATCAGTGAAATATAGTGTATGCTTTATGCCAGATCCTAAGTTTGTTCTGGTTGACCTCAGGAAGTTGACCTACACGATTAGGGTCACTACTTCCGCTGTGACCTTTTGGGTCACTCATTATAGGTCACCTACCATAGGTCAGTAAATAAACAAAACTGTATATTTTCACCTGCTTCAAAATGAAAAAAAAAAAACATTATTATTTCATAAGACTCTGCTATCAAATCAAGCTCGTGTTCTATATTAACACTCATGTTTTCAGAGCATGTTTCGCATTATTGTAATTAAGATATCATTAATTTACACGCGTGTATCTCAATAACATATTTTCGTGAGAGGAAACAGAAACAAACAAGGCGTCTGATAAATCAATTCGCCCGAACCCTCTTGTCGGGCCGTACCCATATGGGACCCCGAGGGTTGTTATTAAAAGGGTGTCCAGAGAACAACCCATGACTTCACGATATCGTTCAGACTTTAATTATAATGTCGGTGTGTATCTAGATTGAAAATAATCTATTTTTTGAACTAGTTAACTGATTTATAGAGTTATAAAGCGTTACGATGAAAAGTCACGAAGATTTACCGTTATTTTTTAGTCTAATTTTATATAACTATTAATCAAGATATTATGTATTTAATAAAAAATGCTAAGTAGCTAATTGATATGTTATTTTGTTTCATATTACGTTACGGTGTCGTATTATATTAAAATTTATCAACTTATATTTTTTTTTGGCAGTAATCTTCTTTCTGAATTAGGGTAAGTTACGAATTATCGGTCAGTACTACATCTTCGGTCATATAAGAAAAAACAAACCCGGGTTTGCAGAAGTATATTAGGTAATAATAATAATTTTTATATTGTTTTTTCTTATATGACCGAAGATGTGGTACTGACCGATAATTTGTAATTTACCTAATAGTAAAATTATTAAATTTTGGAAAAAAAGAAAATATTCCTAATTAATGATGTTTGATGTTAAATTTTAATGATTGCAATAGAAGAATTATGTGCCGGAAATGTAATGCACCATTTCTATTTGAGGTGGTACTTTCCTTCTTGTGTTTAATGGAGAAATATTGTCTTAAAAAAAATTCTACAGGATTGTAATAGTTATATTAATCTAGGTATGTTTCTGGATATCAGAATCAAGTTCACTTCTCTCGAAAATGGTGCTTTGCTATTTTTACGCAGATATCATCATTAGGGCAAGTTCCAAGTTATCGAGCAGTTCACTTTTTTGATCATGTAAGAAGGAATTATATAATAATTATTACATCAATTGAAATATAGAGTTAAAATTAAATTATTTAAATTTTTTGATGTGGTCCAAAATGTGGAACCGTCCGATAACTCGAAACTTGCCCTAGAAAAACATATTTCCAATATTTCTTAGTTTTGGTATAAATGTGAACAAATAAAAAAAATATTGTAGAAGTTTTCGTTCTTTTTAATAAAATAGTAACTCAGTTTTTGAAATCATTTCCCAGTCGAAAAATTATAATCGCCAATCGTTGGCCTTTTATCGATGATTGTAATCCATGATAAGCAGATCATCTACCTACGACAATAAATACATAATTATCATAAATTTATAAAACACTTTTAGTCTATCGTATTTCGTCGGACACTCCTGAGAATGAATCTTGACGATAATCTCTTAATTATGATATTTTATGATAAAATACCATCAATATTTACCGTAATGGACAATAACAGACGATCTGCCGATTGAAAATTTAGCCACTGATTTGTACTTAAAATCAAAAGATTAGAGTTTCTAAAATGTAAATAAATGCGAAGGAATTCTATTAGCATATACTAGTGACCTCAGACAGCTTTTGAGAGGGTAAAGTGACTACACAGGGAAGGCAAGTGGAGGTCACGAGTCCTCTGAGGTCACGAGGGTAAAGTGACTTTGATAGATGAATATTGGAGGCCACGAGGGCATAGAGGACAGTGCAAAGGGCATGCTACATAGAGGTCTCGAGGGCAGAATAACGGTTTGTTACTTTGAATGAAGAAGGCAAAATGTCTAATACCTGAGTTGGTAATTTATTACTAGTGTTTGAGGTGAATTAGATGAGAATAAATAACTACAAAAACAAGAATTGGAGAAGGCAAACTTCATAAGTTTCTACATACCTCCAGGAAGAAGCGAGGGAGCGTCGGCAGACTTGGAGAGAGCCCGGGTGCAGATTGAAAATCTGGATAAACGTGAAAGCTCGATATGGTGTGGCATGGCTTACTTTATACATTAAGTATACATTGATTTGTTTATTAAGTAAGCCATGGGTGTGGCGACATAAATGCCCACAGTGAGCTAAGTAGGATCTTTTTCTGGAGCCAGACAGGAGGGGAAAAGACATTGTGAGGGACCAGGCTGAGAGAGGACTAGTCACCTAAATGGAGGGTGACCAGAAGATCTGCCATCGGGCAATGTGCCTATCTTGATTAAATGAAAAAAAAAAGGAGAGTGGAACTAAATCTGAAGAAGGAAGACTGTGAAAAGTACAGGGAGGTGATGGATGAGGGCATAGGAGCAGGGAAGTCCTAGCTTAACATGGATAGCAAACTCATAAAGCTCTTTGCATTTATGAGGGAAGCAGATAAGAGTGCCCGTCCCTTCAACTCCTCAAAGCCATTCGACAAGAGGTAACCCCCCGGATGATGGCGGAAATTAGGAAACTGAAAATAAGAAGAAAATATAAAGCAAGGAGAGATATGACAAAGAGAAGAGTTAAATCGGTTGAGATAAGCGGGGAACGGAGGTAGAACCAGGGAGGCAAAAAGGGAAGCATGGCGTAATAAACTAGATAAGATCAGAGATGTTAGAAATACCAACAGAGCATTGAGTGTGGTGAATGCGGTGATGTCGAAGGGCAGAGGGGAACACGATGGTAACATGGTGTATAAGGAAACATGGGGAGAAGCCCCAAAATCTAAAGCTAAGGCCTTTATCTAGGAACATACCGAAATAAACGGCAGAATGACTTAGAGGCGCACCTACCAGGAGAGGATCGGAGTAGCCAAACACATAAGGATTGCAGGTCCATAGGGAGGAAGTAGAAAATGAATTTACTCTACTGAAACTGAGAAGGAGCTTTGGAGCACTGAAGATGAGTATAGCGACCAAGACCAGATCAAATCAGACCTGATTTAAATCACCTACCGATTCCTGCCCTGATAGAGCTCAGGGGCCTGGCTAACCACAGTTGGCATAACGAATGGATTCCCCAATATTGGTGCTCGGTTCTCATCATACCCATCCTAAAAAGGGAAAAGAAGCGTAACAATTAGCAGCTATAAACCTATAGCCCTTACCTTACATATCGATAAGTGTGTAGAAAGAATGAAAGGGGGCAACTTATGTAGTGGCTGTTGGCCAGGATAAAGATGAGCCACTACAAGTCAGATTTAAAGCCAGTCGATCAACCAGTGACCCAGTGATTCAAGCTATCACAACAAATCATAGATGGTTTCCCAGTAAAGCCCCATCAGCGAACGCTTCTCACTCTTTTCAACTATAGCAGGATTTTTGACGCGGAACTTAGGACTACCGTCTTAGAAATGATGATCAAGAAGGAAACGCCCAAGGCATACATTGCATGGGCGAGAGCATTACTCAATAACTGAATGGCAAGATTCAGATCGGGAGAGACCACTGGAAAAGCCAGAGTAGTAAGAGAGGGTGTTCTACAAGGAGCAGTATTGTTCCCACTACTGTTTATTGTTTTACTGCAGGACCTACTGTACCTCTTTAAGAAGGTGCCGTGACAGGAATTGGCATACGCCAAGTACTTGGTACTCGCCGTGGCCAGAAACTCAAAATTTTAGGTGGAATGAACCATGCAGAGCGAGGTGAATGGGGTGGCGATATGGAGTAAAGAATTTGGACTCACTCTGAACAACGGAAAATGTGAAACCTGTTTCTTCACTCCCAGCTCCACAGAGTCCAAGTGGACACCAACCATCACTATAGATGGGCAAATCATTAGGGAAACCCTAATGCTTTCCCTAAATCATTAGGGAAACCCGAGGTTTTTGACATAACATACGACAAAATTCTAATCTGCAACGAACACACGGAAGAGCCTAGGTAACCGGTGGCATGTGACGGCAGGGGGTGGACTAAGGAAAGAATGAAATTAATATATAGGGCAACACAGAAAAGCATAGCAGAGTATGGGAGCATGGTCTGGATACCCTGGATCTCACATAAAGGCCTAGAGAAAGATTGAGACTACCCAGAGTATGGCAAAGAGAAGAATAACTGGAAAAATTCATAGTACTCTAGCTGAGGCACTCAACAGGGAGGCTGTTTTGGAGATACAGAACACCATTTACATTAGGACAGCCGTGAACCAGTAGAAAAATAGTCATCTGGATAAGGGTAAAATGCGAAGGGAGGTGATGGAGAAGGTGGACACTTGGAGAGCCAAAAAGAGTGACTGGAGGGAACAAAGCAAGAAGATATACATGGGAGTTTCAGAGAGGGACTCCCCGAGATCGAGGCACCACCGGAAGAAAGGAGACCACTCTGGAAGGCGGGTATACACAGCATGATATTAAAAGCACAAAAGAGCGAGACGGAGAGCAAGAAAGAAGCAAAGATCAGCTGAGAAGGCCCTCGGGGGATCGGATAGAGTGGACCTCACTATGAATTATACATGGACGGTGCAGCTGACGTGGACCTCAGAAGTGAAGGAGTGGAGGCCAAACCTAGTCAGCATTGCGTGAAGCTTGTATACAGTGGAACTGGCTGCATGATCGACGGTGCTTGGCCACTGTAGCCATTACCAAAGATAGCTTATCCTTCATATAGATGCGCTAGTGTAGCTTGCGGAGGGAGCAGACACTGGATCACCTCAGAGGAATGATATGGGATATCTATGATCGGGGACAAGAGCTTACTCTGATCTGTGTCCCCGGAATTTGGCCACCCTGAAAATGAGGGTGGCCCCTCTCTCACTCCCTATTACTATTATTACTCCCCATTACTCTTCACTACTTCCCATTACTCACCATTATTTCCCATTACTCACCATTACTCACGATATGGACTGTCACTCATAAGATCATTTGTAAAGGAAGTCACGAAATTTACAGAGCATGGTATAGATTACAGATAAATAAGAGAGATGCCGTTTAAATTCCTGTACATTACTAGTACAGTCGTTATTATTTATTTAAGTGATGCATTCAGTGTGAAACGAGTAACTGTCATTCATTGTGAGGCTGGTGAGGCTCTAGTCACTCCCAGGTCACTCAATGAGGCACTAGTCACTACCAGGTCACTCAATGAGGCACTAGTCACTCCCAGGTCACTCAATGAGGCACTAGTCACTTCCAGGTCACTCAATGAGGCTCTAGTCACTCCCAGGTCACTCAATGAG
The DNA here is from genome assembly GCA_947561585.1 of Caprella mutica. NCBI lineage: Eukaryota > Metazoa > Arthropoda > Malacostraca > Amphipoda > Caprellidae > Caprella > Caprella mutica. The sequence goes on along the minus strand of CANNZV010000484.1, from coordinate 390,787 downwards.
GCACTAGTCACTCCCAGGTCACTCAATGAGGCTCTAGTCACTCCCAGGTCACTCAATGAGGCACTAGTCATTCCCAGGTCACTCAGTGAGGCATTAGTAACTTTCAGGTCACTTAATGAGGCTCTATTTATTCACATGTCATCCAATGAGGCTCTATTCACTCACAGATCACTCAGTGAGGCTCTATTCACTCACAGGTCACTCAGTGAAGCTCTATTCACTCACAGGTCACACAGTGAGGCTCTATTCACTCACAGGTCACTCAGTGAGGCTCTATTCACTCACATGTCACTCAGTGAGGCTCTGTTCACTCACAGGTCACTCAGTGAGGCTCTATTCACTCACAGGTCACTCAGTGAGGCTATATTCACTCACAGGTCACTCAGTGAGGCTTTATTCACTCACAGGTCACTCAGTGAGGCTATATTCACTCACAGGTTACTCAGTGAGGCTCTATTCACTCACAGGTCACTCAGTGAGGCTCTATTCACTCACAGGTCACTCAATGAGGCTCTATTCACTCACAGGTCACTCAGTAGTTAGCTGTCTCTAGTAGAGTGAGGTTGTGGAGTGTCTCTAGTGGGGAAGTGTGACTCGAGTGAGGGATACATAGTGCCATGTGACTTAGGGATGCATAGTGGCATTGGGATATATAGTGCCATGTGGCAGAGGGATGCATAGTGCCATGTGGCAGAGGGATGCATAGTGCCATGTGGCAGAGGGATGCATAGTGCCATGTGGCAGAGGGATGCATAGTGCCATGTGAAATAGGGATGCATAGTGGCATTGGGATACATAGTGCCATATAGTATTGGGATGCATTGTGCCATGTGGCATTGTGATGCATAGAGCCATATGGCAGAGGGATGCACTTGGCAGATGATGCACTTTTTGACATACTATGTGATACATGGATGAAAATTTCAGTGGATTGAGGGATGCACTTGACAGTGGATAAATGGATGCACTGAGGGTTATCAACATGTGCTACATGGATGCACTTCTATTATTTACATGTGATGGAAGGATCCACTTTTTGACATACTATGTGGTAAATGGATGCACTTGACAGTGGATAAATGGATGCAATTGACAGTGGATACAGGGAAACAAAATCACTGTCTTTGAATCAGATGTCGTTACATTTGTGAAATGCTTTTGTTTTTATAATATTAACGCTATTTCAATTATTAAAATATAAAACAATTACCATTATTTTGTGATTTAGTTACAATTATTATTATCTGAATTATTATCAATTTAATATATGTGATAAAAATACATACTAATATCAGTTACGTAAAGTCTATCCTAATAATATCCGTAGTGTGTCATTTATTTATTTGGTGTCCGCTTTTACACAATGGGTATTAAACATGAAGAATGTAACTATGATACGCACGGGAATATATTGACTTGATATTTAAATTCCCCTGTTTCTATTCAATTTGTAAATGTATTTTATCCATAAAAAAAGTATTAGTTTATGCAGAAAAATAAATTTTAATTGAATTCAATAAAAATGACCTAACAACGGGTAATAAATTACTATTGAAGACCCGTTATTTTTTAGAGGCAAATACACTAGCATTGTAACAATGTCCTTAATATTCAACAAAGTTTAATGCCAAATAATTGAAATATGAATATTTTATTCATTTTATTTAAAACATTTTACTTATTAATCATTTCCGTTATTTAATTCATCACGGTTATTGTGATTTATTCTGTTAGTAAGTCTGAGTTATCGGACGGTTTCACATTTTCGATCACATAAAAAGGGTGTAAAATTTAACATTTTAACTCGCTATTTTGATTATAATTATAAAATTTTTTTCCATGATCAAAAAGGTGGAACCGTCCAATAACTTGGAACTTACCCTCTGTCGAATAAACTCAATTAATAAACAATATTTTATTCCCTAAATGGATGCAGAAAAGCTACTCAGTGTTTTTATACCATCAGACATTAGAAAATATTTCATTTTGTCTATTTTGTATTTTTTTCTGGTTCTATATATAAGTAATCGGCTGGAAATAAGTAATAAGACTGTGGTATGGCCCATATAAACTATCATTTTAATTCTCTTTGCTTTGTAATCTTCTCTGATTGAACCTATTGTTAGTTTGAATTTATTTTTATTTATATAATATTGGGTAAGTTCTGAATTATCGGTCAGTATTACATTTTCGGACACATATGAAAAAAACAATATAATAATTTCACTAGGATTGGTTGAGTAAAAACAACCAACCCGGGTTGTTTGTTTTTACTCAACCAATCCTAGTGAAATAATTATTCTTATATTGTTTTTTCTTATATGTCCGAAGATGTAGTACCGACCGACAATTCGTAACTTACCCTGCTATATTTTTTCTATTTCCATGCGCATGATAAAAATAGAAATATGATTAAGTTTTTATTTTATTTATTGTAATACAAATCTTTTTTACAGACAATCTTATCTCACTTTTCTTGTGTTTTTTACATTCATTTTACCGTTAAATTGCAGTGAATTGATCAGCTAATGTTGACTTTGTGCGTTTCATACTCTGATCCTCCAAAAGAGTGTAAAATAACAGTGTTTTGAGATAACTAGTGCTAGGGGAAAAGGACAACTAGCTGAATGAGTGCTAGTTATGCTAGGACTGAGAGCTGCCACATCAGCAGCTGCTGCTTGTCGTGCTAGTGCTTATTTTTGCCCTAGCTATGAGCACACTAGCGCTACTGGCCCCGGCTACAAGTGCCACATCTTACCAAGCAAATGTGGCACAGTGGAAAAAACCTACCATGAGTGAGGGTGAGTGAGGGTGAGTGAGGGTGAGTGAGGGTGAGTGAGTGTGAGTGAGGGTGAGTGAGGGTGAGTGAGGGTGAGTGAGGGTGAGTGAGTGTGAGTGAAGGTGAGTGAGGGTGAGTGAGGGTGAGTGAGAATGATGCAAATTTGAATCAAAATATTGATGGATCAAATAAATTTTGTTATTTTTTGACAAGTAGTCAAATTTTCCAGTTGGTGTTGGTGTGAATGGACGCATGACAGTGTCTTCTTACCTTATCAATTGATTGACTTAGCAAAGTATAACTGAAATTTACGCGTGTGGGTAATTATGCATCAATTTTTTGAATATTTTATCAAATTACACATCAAAATAGAAAAAATAGTGATTAAATTTTTTAAATTTAGCTTTTTTTTTAATTGGTATCCGTGATACCTTTAGGTATTTTGGTATCCGTGATACCTTCAGGTATCAAGGATACCAATTAAAATAAACAGTAAAATGTTAAATTATATGTATATTTTTTTCTTATATGATCGAAAATTTGGAACTGTCCGATAACTTGGAGCTTACCCTATCTAACTTTTAATATCAAACATACAAAATGAGTTCATTAGTGTATAAATAAATAGACTAAATTTCAATGTTATTTTTTGTGTAATACTCCTTTAGAATATTACGTGCGATTAACCAAGGAATGGCTAAACTTACAAAAGTGATAATAATTATAATTACCATCGACAAAAAACCTTCAATACTTTTTCATTAATTTACAACAGTTCCTTGTAATATATTTTCAATGGAGATTAGATAAATGAATACCAAAGGATATCAGAGCAGTACACGGACCTTGGAAAAGATTTTAAAGATATTCTTTATTCAAATCTCATTAGTGTGCATATAAATGATTTCTTTATAATCTTAAGTGATTTCCGTATTGTGTAAATAGATGATAAGCTACCTACTAATAGGCATTTAAATCTTCGGAACATATACTCTTTTTCTCATTTAAATTATTGACATTTAATACATTACTAAAAAATAGGGTAATAATTTTCATTCAATTACCATTTTAATTGAACTAGAACAAACGAATGTATTTTCTAATTTAAAATTTCATTAGAAGTTTAAGACTTGATTGCAAAATATTTATTTTATACCTAATTTTTTTCCTTTGCAGAAAAGTGGCGAATCACGGATTCGGCATCTTCAGATTTCAAAATGTCCGAATCTGACAACCCAAAATCTTCACCTAGAGACATGATGTCTCCAAACGGAAAATCTAAGAAAAAATCGACAGAAAATAATGATAATACTAACGGGTACGATGAGAGTACCACAAAAATTAAAATAGAAAACAGTTCGTCGGAATTGATCATCAATCACAAAGCGCAGTCTATGTCCCCTCGAATGACGTCCCCCAAAACAAGCTCAAGTAATTGCTCCCCCATTTCATCATCAGTGAACCACAGAACTCAGTCATCTCTGGCTACGTCACCACATCCATCATATTCCCCCCATAAAAGAATGACTCCCAATGCTTGTTTTCCACCAATGGTGGGGGGTTTGGGGGCCATTGGTGGTATGGGACCCTTGGGATTCTTCAACAATCCTCAAGCTCTACTACCAGAAGGAGTTAGAAATTTACCTGGTGCAGCTATGCCAAGAAATTGTTCTGACTTGATCAGATCTATGGCTGCTAAATATAATAAAAACAGTCCAAAGTGAGTAAACTTATTCTTGACTTATTTTAATACTGTATTCTCATATAGAAATAACAAACTATTTCAATATTGGTACTAATGAAATCTTTCTTTCAATTACAGTCCGTCAGTTCCAAACTTATATCAGCCAACTTTTCCGCCATCTTTCCCAATAAATCAAACTCCATCGACCGAAGCCAGCAACTTTCAGTCAGCTCTGTCGAAGGAAATGCAAATCAAGAAATTATCAGAGCATCCTACTACCGAAGTGTCCGTAAGTAGTATACCTCCACATCTGCTTGCAGCTGGAGCGTTCTCTGGACTTCCCAATCCGGCCATTATCGACTTCTCCTCAACTCAAGTTCTTATAAATATGGTACGAAATGCTTCACATCTTCACCACCACCAAAACTCTCTCAATAGAACACAAAAAGAAGAACTCAATCAAATGAATTCACGAACTATGATTCAAACGGAAAATTTAGCCAATAAAGATTATCACAGCAGAATACAAGATGAGCGGCATACTCGGGAAGAAACGTATATTAACTCTGATGTAAGTAGTAAATCTTTGCATTACCATTATCAAATATACTTAAATGTAGGTATATCTTTCATATATTTAATTTCTAAAATTTCTATCTTCCAGAAAATCTCTCTGAAAAGACCAATTGAGTCCTCTTCTCCGTTAGATTTATCATCGTCTGTTCCTCCGAAATATGCAAGAATAGAGAACAATAATAACAATTCCGTGTTCCGAAACGATAATTCAGACATCAATGTTGAAGATGAACGATCTAGTTCACCCACAGAACTGACAACTTTTCATTCAGATCCTGTTTTGAGATCTCCTGATTCTAAATCACCAGATTTACCAATCAAAATGACATCTAATCATTCCGAGTGGAGTGTGGACGAAGTTTATGAGTTTGTGAAGAGCATAGACATTTGTGCTGAATATGCGAAGGTGAGAATCATTTCACATCAAATTCTAAAATATTATATATGGTGTAAACATGTCTAATATTCGGGCTATTCATAAATTTATATTTTTTAAATTATGAATCTCTATCTGCTAATTAGTTATATTTACAACTCTCTCATTCAAATTATGGGTTCCAGGTTTTCAATCTATAAGTGAAAATTCTTCAACTTCATTCTTTCAAATTTAGATTGAGTTATCGATATCATTTATTCACATTACTAATCTAAACTACAATATTCAGACTTTCAGAGAACAGAGAATCGATGGGGCCTGTCTGTCCCTACTCAGCGAATCTCACTTGACAGACAGCCTCAAGATGAAACTTGGCCCTGCTCTCAAACTTAGATCTTTCTTGATGGAAAGAGTACCTGCTCAAAGTCCTGTGCAATGTCATCCTCTCCTGAGTCCAACAAATTCTTGTAGTCATTGCACTCACAACAACAACAATTCTCTCAACCTAAATAAGAATTGCAGATCTGATTCACCAAGCTCTGAAAATGTTCTCACTCCTCCAAGTAGGTCCTCGTCAGCCTTGAGTTCTTTGGCTAGCAAATGCTTCAGTCCTACCCAGGCTAAGGAAAATGGTTCACCGAATAACGTTGAGAACAAGTTAGAACGATCCAATTCACCTTAATTTTACACTTATATGGTCCAACAAAAACTCGTATAACCAGAATTCAGTCAATAATCCATTTTTGGGCTTGAAACTTTAGTGCTATAAGAGTGCATAATTCGAATGCAGATCGTATTTGAGACTCGTCACCGAATAGAAAGAGCCATCATTTAGTTTATTCTGGCTTGTGTCGAAAACCCTCGTTTGAAGAAATTAAATGACGTTTTCGCACATGTACTGTTTCAACTTCCCTTACAGACCGAAATTTTAATATTTTCCTCTTCATAAGGTGCTACTTATAGGGATGAAAAAAAAAACCATGGGCAGTGATGTGGCGAGACTTGGCATCAATCAAACATGGCTGCCTAACAGGTTGCCAGATCTGATTGTTATAATAGCAGATCTGGTTCAGAATGATCTTGTTTTTGTTTATAATGTCATCAGCATTTTTAACATTATTGTTCATGCGTGTCGGTAAATTACTTTAGATATATGTACATATATTTATTTATAGAAATATTAATCAGAGCTATAAAGACATTAATTGTTACTTTTTGTGTATATATTTTATATGTGTAGCTATTAAGACATTCGCAAATAATGTTAATCATTTTTCTTCCTATTTTCGTTACCAACTTTTACTTTACATTTTTTCTTTTGTGGTTGTGACACTTATTTTATTTTTGAAATAAAAATATTTTTGAAATCTTTTTTGAAAAAAATTATTTTGAAAATTTTTTTTTTAAATATTTTCGATATTAGAATAGTCTGAAATTTTTGGGAATTTTTTTAGGTAAAAATTCTAAAAAATATAATTTCTGGTATATAATTGAAAAAAAATTAGTTTCAGCAAATGAAAAAAAAAAGAAAATTTAATTTTTATTTTTCCAAAATGATATGGGGTAAGTTATGAGTTATCGATCTGTTCCACATTTTGGATCACATAAGAAACATTTCTTAGTAATTATCATATATCTTTTCTGTTAATTGGCATTTAATGATCATAATATACTTTTTGTAAATGATCGAAAATGTGAAACCATCCGGTAACTCGTAACTTACCCTATCAGCTTTTTCCTCAGTCTGTTCAACATCAGTTCACTGTTGAAAATAATAATTTACTGTTCTTTGTTATATATTTTAAGTCCATAATGACGTTTTGTTTGCATAATTTATTACTCTAATATTGTTGAATACTTAATTTATTTATAAATACTCTCAAATGATTAATGATGTTCTTTATTTTCCCCTGCGAAATTAATAATGAAAAAAATAGATAATGAAAAGCGTATCGTATAAAAAATATTGGTGGTGAATTAATTACGCCAAAGAGCAAAATTCTAATTCATATTGAAAATATTAAATAATAAACATGAACTTTTGGAAACTTATCACAATTATTTAATATACTTTCAATTTAATAGAAACTGTAGTATTTATTTAATAATGAAATAACCTATAAAAATGATCTTTATTAAACATGCAATACTGATTTTAATAAATAAATTTAGACAATTTGACTGAAACCAGTACTTATATTTAAATAATAAAAGACGGTATGGATATACGTATAATTAGTTAAAAACCCAAAAAATCGATGTAAAGTATATCACAAAATTTTCTGTCCTAGATATATATAACTTATAAAATATTAAATATTTCACCTGCCTGCGGATAGGCGGCCCTCCCTTAGTCAAAACTGCTAGAATAGTAATATAGTATTACAGTCGTGGCTACAGGCCGCGCATCCGCAGTTGGGCAGCGCGCTAGGCAAATAGGAGCAGGTGCCCAGAGTAGTTCTGCGCAGTTACGCCGGAGTAGAATAAGCCCCCAAAGCGGCCAGTTTGGCACCCACGCTGCACTCCCGCTCTCCCTGACTGCTGTGGGGACTACTACGATCGGCTTAACCGCTGCCTCGAACCTGCTCCTATTTTCAATAGGGTGAGTAGGTGATACGTTTTCCGAGAATAAAATCACAGTCAAATTTGACTAATAAGTAATAATACAATTTTTTTCTGTAATAGTGTACTGTAGTGTAAGAATGCAAAAAAATGAAGAATTTTAAGTTTTGTAGAGTGTTATTTTTCCTATTTATTGTTTGTATAAAGTTTGCATTAATTCTAATTTTCTATTGTTTACATGAAAATAATATTTCCATTTGATATTTTCAAATGTATCTTATTGAGAGTCTTTCATTATTACGCAAAATATTAAATAATCGAGACGAAAGCTAGAGTAAGTTATGAATTATCGGTCAGTTCCACATTTTCGGTCATATAAGAAAAAAAAAAAATAACCAGCCAAATAATAATTGTTAAATATTTTTTCTCATATGACCGATGATGTGAAACAGTTCGATAACTTAGAACTCACCCTGCTAACAGTTCCTTAAAAGTCTTTAGCTTTATTCTACTTAGTGCTGGTATTTAAATGAATATTGTCTGTTAATTGATAGTGGCATTAGAAACGACTAAGAAGATAGATAGGCAATCGAAGCCCATTAGCCGAGTGTTTAATATACCGACAAGTGAGACCTAAAAAGATATAAACTGTTAGAGAATCTATTGCTAGTAAAGGCTAACAATTATTGTTAATAAATGATCCTTTTACAATAAGGAATCTATTACAATATAATAGTTTATTCTTTGGTTATGTGAATTATATGTGAAAATACATTTACTTCGTATTGTATTTATAACTTTCACTTTTCAACCGAAGATTGTAAAACACTAATGATCTATTTGCGGAGTTGAATGTTTACATAACGATATAGCACCTCTTCATTTTCCTCTTAGATGTTGGTGTTAGATAAGCTCGTAGGCTTCATTTACTAACACCTCTTCATTTTCCTCTTCCATCCATGAGTGCAGTCACTGGTGCTTGTGTTCATTTTCTGCATTCACGAAGTAGCTTTTCTCCATCCATGAGCTTTGTCACCGACAGTGGTGGGTGACTTTGTTCATTTAGCCACTTTCTTTTCTGTCAGCTTCTTCCAGTCCCTTGTATTCATTTCTATTTTAATATCACTGATAAATATAGTCCTGAAGCTGACGCTTTAAGAGCAATAAATTCATCTCCTTTGATCAAACTATGGCATAATTTTTACAATCATATGTGTCGTTCGGCTCAGAAATATAAAAAGTCCTCCTGTCCAGTCTAGCGAATAAAGGCAGCAATATATGTGAAAAAGAGGCTTAAAAGACATATTTTAGGGCTGGTAATTGACAGAGTGGCCCAATTATCAGTAGAGCAAAAACTAGATGTATCATTTGGAATGAAAGGATATTTAAATCAGAGCAGGCGATAATTAGGTAGCCATTGGATAAATGCAACAGGAATTTATCTGAGGAATTTACACTTGAGGCTGTAATAAATTACTTCTATTTAATGTATTCGAAATGTGAATAAAAATGTAACTGTCACATTTAATGAAATTTTATTGTCATTTTGATTCAGATTTGAAATCACTAAATTTGAACTTTACAATAATTATTCAACGATTACCTATTTCAAGCCTCACCGATTTTTTTTTCAAAATCTGATTATTGATGTAAAAACAAAAAATTAAAAGATACAAAATGAAATAAAAATAAGAAAAATTATGGACGGTTCCGCATTTTCGATCATATAAGAAAATAATACATAATAATAATAATGATTTAACTTATTTTAATTGGTATTTATGATACCTGCAAGTATCATGGATACAAATTTAAATGAGTTCAATTGGTACTTCACACTATCTAAAATGTGGAACCGCCTACTTGCTCAAAGCTGACTCTATTATTTTATGCAATACTATATCATCTTCGAAAAAATGTTGATAATTTTACTCATCCGAAAGCATAAATCATTACAATTCTGCTCCATCTCCATCAAGTTTTCTTTAATTTTCTTTTAATTCACAACTGGTTCCACATATCTATATTGACAATCTTTTGAGGTTTCTGGTTTAATCATCAATTTCAATTCTCTAGAAAGAAGCCTCTGGTCTGCTGACTACAAACTAAGTATGTTTGGCAGATAGCTCATTCACCATTATTCATTATATATGGACCAGTATTTTAACGAGTCCCATATCGCTAGCTAAAAAAAAGAGATTATAATCCATGTCCCGAGACATATAATATCTGTAGACAAGGCACAACTACGACTCCTTTGGTTGATCTAATATATTCAGTAGCTGATGTTGTGGAATCAGTTTATGCAGATGAGAGGCTGCAAGACAGAGCAGCCTATCTACCTAATACCATCGCCATCTCATAATTAGACCATTTGCATATTAGCGCTGCTGTAGCGACCAATGTCTTCTATTAAATATATTCCTCGCATGACAGCAAGGAAGCCATGTAATGCGAGACGGGCAGAAAGATATTAAATAAGTTACTTATTGAGCTTGAGTGTTCGCGCTAAAATTTCCTTGACACATATCCACGAAGATTAAAAAGGGATTTAATTATATGTATCTAATATCTTTCAACATCTTTACTAAATGTTTATTGGTAATAATATATGCTTACTTATATATATCTTTTCCATTAGTCAGATCTGGAAACGTCAAGCATATTGATAGTATGAATTTCCTTATTACATGAGATGGGTCGAAGAAGATTAACCCCTACACGCCCAAATTATTTTATACCGGGATGTGATCTTATCACTGTTTATTTGTTCATCAGGACGTCATTAGACAATAAACGTAAAAAAACTTTTTTTATTTCTCTTTCTGTATTTATAAAATTTTATCAATTATGCATATATTGGAAAACCGCTATGTAGTTTGTTGTATACGCTAGTTTGCTGTACTGAACACTTCATGATGTTTAATTGTCTGGCAGAAGTGTTCAAGGGGCGGCACGCCCCCTGATACATCTAACTGATTAGTTTTTTTCATACCTCCGAACTAAATTTACGAGACCGATTATTCCTCGTCCGAATTTTCCGCTCAAATCTCATGTAAAATTAATGTCAAAACATGTCAAATGACTAATGTTACGTATCACTTTATAGAGGTTAATGATGTTATCCGCTTCTAATGAATACACATTTTACTATTTATAATTTCAACTTTTTCATTTATTGTTCTTCTATAGAATCATTATAAAATGAGACCGAATTTTTCTAGAGCCCAAAATAACATAGCCTGAATACAAATGCATTTTTAAAATACTGAGCAAATAATTTCGTATACCATTGTTCATCTGAGAGTCTTAGGTATGTAATTATGTGCTAAAAATAGTCGAAATATTAAAGAACAAGATATTGAACATATTATTCATCTTTATTATTCCATTAGTGACCCGCTGGACGCTTAAGGATTATTACCCAAATTTATAATTTTACTTCAAAAACCTAATCTATAGTAACTAAATTTCCAGTGAAAGATAATTTCGAACTGTGAATTACCAGTTATGTAGTACCTAAATCGAATGTGTTCTACTTTTCTAACTTAGAGAATTCCTTTCATTACTAAAATTGGTTAAGATTTCCATCAAACACTTTGGGACGAATTCCAAATTGCTGAGTGGTTGGAAAATTTATTCTGAGCCAACAAGTCGACAGCCACCAACCGTGACATGACTGGCGATTTCTCAAGAGTCATATTAATAATTGACATATCTAGTGCGCAATCTAGCTATTTACTTCGGTTACATTAGATTCTAATTCAGCATATCGAACTACATATATTGTTTGGTATGACATAATTGTACGAAATAAGATTGTTTCTAAGTTACATCCCCTCAATACAATTGTAGAACAAACATAAGGAGAAAATTTTGCATAAGCGAAATTTGAGCCGATGTCAAAATTATTCATCTTTCCAATTTCGACTTCAAATTAATTCACTCGAGACTCTTGAAATAATTAGACTGTTCTTATGTAAAATGGAAATATGAAACCTTGTCTTAGATAGAGGTATTTGGTAAGTTCCGAGTTAGTGGAGAGTTATACGTTTTCGATCTAATAAGAAAAAAATAATTAGTTATAGTTACATGTGAAATAAAAGTTAAATGGTGATCATTTTATACTTTTTGTATGATTTTCTCGGAACTCACCCGATTTAGAAAAGGTAAGAAATAGAAATGGATGCAGTAGAACTCCTCCATAGTGAACTCCTCTATAGTGAACTCCTCTATAGTGAACTCCTCTATAGTGAACTCCTCTATAGTGAACTCCTCTATAGTGAACTCCTCTATAGTGAACTCCTCTATAGTGAACTCCTCTATAGTGAACTCCTCTATAGTGAACTCCTCTATAGTGAACTCCTCCATAGTGAACTCCTCTATAGTGAACTCCTCTATAGTGAACTCCTCTATAGTACTCCTCTATAGTGAACTCCTCCATAGTGAACTCCTCTATAGTGAACTCCTCTATAGTGAACTCCTCTATAGTGATCTCCTCTATAGTGAACTCCTCCATAGTGATCTCCTCTATAGTGAACTCCTCCATAGTACTCCTCTATAGTGAACTCCTCCACAGTGAACTCCTCTATAGTGAACTCCTCTATAGTGAACTCCTCTATAGTGATCTCCTCTATAGTGAACTCCTCCATAGTGATCTCCTCTATAGTGAACTCCTCCATAGTACTCCTCTATAGTGAACTCCTCCATAGTGGACTCCTCTATAGTGAACTCCTCTATAGTGAACTCCTCTATAGTGAACTCCTCTATAGTGAACTCCTCCATAGTGATCTCCTCTATAGTGAACTCCTCCATAGTACTCCTCTATAGTGAACTCCTCCATAGTACTCCTCTATAGTGAACTCCTCCATAGTGGACTCCTCTATAGTGAAGGTAGTGTCTTGTGGAACCTCAATAGTGAACAAAAATTCTTTAGTCTGCCATAACTGGCCATCATTTTTAGAAAATTGATGGCCATCATTTATGGCAGACTAAAGAAAATTTGTTCACTATCCAGACTACTTCCTTCCATTCACTATACAGAATTTCATTACAGGGGAGTTGTACTGTATCATAATTCTCTCAAAACTTTAGATACAATCAGAAAATCTTAACCACGAATATCGACATTAACTATCAAATTGTTTTTGTGTATCCAATCAAAATAAATAACTTGCATCCATTGCTATATTACTGGCTTTATTTGAAGTTGTAGCAAACCTAGCAATGAACTAGCACTATTGGTGTACCGTCCCGTGAAAATTGACTCTTTCGATTTGACAGAAACTTAACTGAATTAATTTTAATATAGAAATATCATAAGCCGACTGTTAAAATGTGAACTGTACCTGATTTATATGAACTGTATATTCAATAATTGGATTTTAGAACTATGGAACTAATAAGTAAATAGTCCCTAAAAATAGGATCACTGTTTCCCTATCCACATTACCACTGTTTCCCTATCCACATTACTACTGTTTCCCTATCCACATTACCACTGTTTCCCTATCCACATTACCACTGTTTCCCTATCCACATTACCACTGTTTCCCTATCCACATTACCACTGTTTCCCTATCCACATTAACACTGTTTCCCTATTCACATTACCACTGTTTCCCTATCCACATTACTACTGTTTCCCTATCCACATTACCACTGTTTCCCTATCCACATTACCACTGTTTCCCTATCCACATTAACACTGTTTCCCTATTCACATTACCACTGTTTCCCTATCCACATTACCACTGTTTCCCTATCCACATTACTACTGTTTCCCTATCCACATTACCACTGTTTCCCTATCCACATTACCACTGTTTCCCTATCCACATTACTACTGTTTCCCTATCCACATTACCACTGTTTCCCTATCCACATTACCACTGTTTCCCTATCCACATTACCACTGTTTCCCTATCCACATTACCACTGTTTCCCTATCCACATTAACACTGTTTCCCTATTCACATTACCACTGTTTCCCTATCCACATTACCACTGTTTCCCTATCCACATTAACACTGTTTCCCTATTCACATTACCACTGTTTCCCTATCCACATTACCACTGTTTCCCTATCCACATTAACACTGTTTCCCTATTCACATTACCACTGTTTCCCTATCCACATTACCACTGTTTCCCTATCCACATTACCACTGTTTCCCTATCCACATTACCACTGTTTCCCTATCCACATTAACACTGTTTCCCTATTCACATTACCACTGTTTCCCTATCCACATTACCACTGTTTCCCTATCCAGATTACCACTGTTTCCCTATCCACATTACCACTGTTTCCCTATCCACATTACTACTGTTTCCCTATTACCATTTAATTCCCATGTAAATATTCTATAGCCACACACCGGGAATTCCATTACAATAAATAATCTAAAGTGACTATTTAAGTCGATGCAATAACAATGACCATTAAATTGGACAGGCGGTACTGGTAGCGCGTTATATGAATATTCTTTATTTATTTGCTATGAATAATAATCAATTAGAAACACTGTAACTGATTGGAAATAGAGAAAATGGAGATTAGTTAAATTGCATTTAATTGCATTTACTATTTATTTGATATTTATTGATTATGTTTTTAGTATTTTTTGATATCGATTTGAATTGTATGAAAAGAAAGTTATTTAATCAGTATTCTAATATATTTTTTTATCATGCTTTTTAATTTCCTGCATTAATTGTAAAGTATAATTTAAGTTTAAAAGATCTTGTATCCCAGTTGTGAAAGTACAGTCGCTGATCGTTGCTATTCTATCGGTGATTATAATCGATAATAAAAAGATCATCTAACTACGACAATAAATGATTAGACAAAAATACAATAGCAATTTATCATAAATTAAAAACACTTTTAGTCTATCGTCTTTCGTCGGACATTCTCATTAAAAAATCCTGAGGATAATGTCTTTATTATGATATTTCACGTTAAAATTCCATCAATATTTACCGTAATGGACAATAACAGACGATCTGCAGATCGTAAATTTTCTCACTGGGAAGATCATCGCGTGCGGGTTATTTCCTCTAAAGGGAGTACGCACCTCTGTAATACTTTAGAGCCTAACTTCTTAATTGCCAAGTTACTATATAAGGTACACTGTGTTGGTACACTGTTAGGTACACCGTGACACTCCGCATTCCTCCGTGTTTGTGTGTACCGCCTTGACACTTTAGGCGGCAGTAAAATTCACAGAGGTAAGTATTAAACACACTGTTCACATAAGCTTGGTAAGAAGTCCGGTTGGGGGGTCTGTGAGCGATTCACGGAAAACTGCCGGCCGGAAAACTGCCAGCCGGAAAACTGCCGGCCGGAAAACTGGTAGTCACTTTTGATTTTTTTTTCTAAACACTTCCAAATTCATTTTTATTCATGATCTAAAATCAATAAATCATATATTGTAAAGTACGACAACCTAGCGGATACAACAAACTACATAGCAGATTTTGTATATTAATTATATAATTAAAAGAAATCTATTCGATCCTGACAGAATGTGTTCTTTACTGAATTGACCTGATCGAGGGTGATCTATTCTGCTGTGGAATATACCTAGAACCGTAATCGGAAACTATGATGATGGGTCAATAAGAAATCTCTAAAGGTCGGATTGGTAACACCCACTTTCCGGGTACTGCGGCGCTCCTCTAAATATTTGAAACTGAGATCTTTGTTTATCTCATCAGCTAACTTTCAGTTCTCTCTCTTGTACAGTGATGGGTATACTCTTAAAAGGACATTTTCTTGCTGCAGGTTTATAATCTGTAGTAATCCACTAGATTAAATAAGAAAAAATCACTGAAATAATTATGTCCGGTGAAGGATGAATTTACGGACATTTTCTTCATCTTCAAAATGTTTTTTTTTTTAAATTAAATTACCTCCATTATTGTAAGAATATCTTACATATGATTAGTGTTGTGACAATATGCTTTATAAATCATAGATCTTAAGAATATCACAGACGAAATGAAATAGTATCGAATACTATATACCGCTGGTGTAGAACCATTCAATACTCTTTAATTCTCTCTGTCTATAATATTCTTAGAACTATTATTTTAAGAGCATATTGTCACAGCCCTAGTGACAATATGCTTTATAAATCATAAAGAATATTACAGACAGTGAGAATTAAAGAGTATTGAATGGTTCTACACCAGCGGTATATAGTATTCGATACCATTTCATTTCGTCTGTGATATTCTTAAGATCTATGATTTATAAAGCATAATGTCACAACCCTGCTCATTATCCATATATACTCATATAGCCATATATGCACAAAGTTTTGGGTGTGAGAATACAGTGCCCAGGGGGTCAAAGGTCAAGTGAGGGTCACCCTAAGGTCATATGCCCTGAGGTCAAAGGTCAAACATCTCCTCACGACTTGTGTGTACCTTTGACGTGATATTGACGCTGTAACAAGTATGAAGATAGAGAGGAGAGCTGTTATGGAAAATTTACCAAATACATACATTGAACTAGTTACGGTTAAATAGGAATTAAGGAATAACATAATGTACTTCATTTATTAGGAAGACTGGAATGAGGGCTATTGTAGAATGGTTACCTAGTCACAGTTTAACCTAATATGGTGTAACTTTATTCATATTGAGCTATTTAACGTAAAATGAATAGGATTAAAGAATTAAATAATGTTTATTATATATTGAGATGCCAATTATTTAAAAATATATTTAATGTATCGATATTATTGCTCTTTGCTTCGATTCAAAGGTTTATGATATATATTAATTAAATATCTTTTAGTTAATCTTAATCAAAAAACTCTGTTCTTTTTGTAACCTACAATTTAGATTAATTGTTAATATTAGTAAATTAGTTTAAAAAATAATTATTACCAAAGTATTTTCTTCCTCGAGTCTCTAGGGTAAGCTCCGAATTATCGGTCAGTATTACATCTTCGGTCATAGAAGCAAAAATTATCCAAAAATTGTTATTATTACCCGCTACACAGTACTGATAACAATTTTTATATTGTTTTTTCTTATATGACCGAAGATGTGGTACTGACCGATAATTCATGACTTACTTACCCTCTATAAAATATAGAATTAGAATTCGATATATTACTCATTATAGAGTATTTTACTACTTAATTGAAATTTACATTTTAAATGTTAATATAGAGAAATTCCTATGTATATGTTCAACGTAACAAACAATTGACGTCATTTCTACATGCAAAAAAATGTATACCAAATTTTAAATTTGCAAATAGGTGACGTTTTTTATATCAATATTATTTCTCTGATTTTTTTTTATTATAGCGATATTTGACAATATTATTAATTATATTACAATAATTAAATTAAATAAGTACAATAATAATATTCAACTCCAATATTAAACCTATGACAGTCAATTTATTATCCATTCGCTTTAATATAGTGAGAATGCGATGTTATTTATTCATGTACACTACACATTGCTATGTCAATTCGATATCAACATAATAAATCTATAATTAATTATATACCTCTATTAATATAAATGTCAACATATAATTTATTTGCCTTTATTAGATTATACAGGATGGTGATGTTGAAGATGGTGATGTTGATGATGGTGATGTTGAAGATGGTGATGTTGAAGATGGTGATGTTGAGGATGGTGATGTTGAAGATGGTGATGTTGAACAATGATGTATAGTATTGTGGAGTCTTTTTATATGGTGACAGTATATATTATTTATGAATAAATTAATTTATCGAATTTATTTTTTATTCATTGAATTATTGTTATTTATTTATTTTTCATTTATTAGGTATTTTCTTAATTGATAAAATTTATGACATTATTTCAATTCATCTTAAATTAAATAATTGTATATATCGTTTAATGTTATAATTTAAGTTGATATTAAATACGAAAATTTTAATTAATTATTATTTTTTATCCTGAGTTACCGATGGGGTAAGTTCTGAGTTATCGACCTGTTCAACATTTTCGATCATATAAAAAAAGATGATTATGATAATTACCAACTAACTAGTTATTTTTATATATTTTCTTATATGACCGAAAAAATGGAACCGTACAATAACTTGGAACTTACCCTAATTATTCCACGAAGGAACTTCAAAATTTTAAATTAATTTGAGTCTATCCTGAAAATATTTGAGGTATAACTGATATAAATCACAGTCATGACTAGGGTTGTGACAATATGCGTTTAAAATTATAGATCTTAAGAATATCACAGACGAAATGAAATGGTATCGAATACTATATACCGCTGGTGTAGAACCATTAAATAGTTGTTAATTCTCTCCGTCTATAATATTTTCAGGATCTATGATTTTAAACGCCTATTGTCACAAACCTAGTTATGACTAATGTAAGTCACAGTCATGACTAGTGTAAGTCACAGTCATGACTCATGAAAGTCACAGTCATGACTAATGTAAGTCACAGTCATGACTAATGTAAGTCACAGTCATGACTAATGTAAGTCACAGTCATGACTAGTGTAAGTCACAGTCATGACTAGTGTAAGTCACAGTCATGACTAATATAAGTCACAGTCAATAGCAATTTAAAATATTCAAAAGCATATCTGATCTCTTTGGAAATTTCCCTCAATGTAAATTTATTTTAATATATTTTGCCACAATTAGATTAAAGATCAATTATTGATAAGCTAGAAAATGAATTAGTGATGACAGTAAAAAATATTATTTAGCTAGTACAGCTAATTCAGAAGCAACTTTTAAATGTTCTGCTCTCTATGTAAAATAATTAGTTTATACGTTAACTGGTTTCCAATTTTTGGCATAAAAATTATAATTATCTATATTGTTTAAAATCAAACATGATTTTGATAAATTTTGGCAACAATTTTTTCCAAATGAAAATGTATGCATTAAATATCCAATTTCTTTGCATTATAAACCAATTTAATTATGACACTCTATATGCAATTTAATATCATTAAATGAATATATTATACATATGACTGCTCCCGTTCTGAGACCATCAAAAACCAATGAATAAAATTATCTTACACTTTATATGGTTGTCTGCAATCAGTCATTCCATGGTGGTACATTTTATATGTTCAGCAAGTATCACATTACTGCATCGTACATATTATACAGTGTAATGTTACGTATCATATTACTACATATATAAAATGGGAAATTAACATCGCCTCTCATGCCCTTATATACTTTTTATGTTGCTTTTTAATTAAACTTTATGCTAAAGAAATAGTCGATGTGTTTTATTTTTATTTTTACCATATAAAGTATATTTTCGAATGATGAAAATACTTATAAACTGAAAGTAATAATCGTCAATTGTTTACTTTCGATTAACGATTACAATTGGTAAATAATGTAGGACAATAAATGATCTTACGAAACTATAATGGTCATTCATCATACATATAAAACACTTATAGACGTCTATCGTCTTTCGTCGGACATTTCTGATAAATAATCCTGAGGATAATGTCTTTATTATGATATTTTACAATAACAGACAATCTGCTGATTTCAAACACAGAAAATTATTATTCTTTAGAGTTAGTAAATGCAAATTAACTATAAATCCAGTGTACTAGTTAAAGTAGAACTCCTCTATAGTGAATCTAGAGTCCTGAGTAAGAGAACTACCCTGTATAGTGAACAAATTTCCTTTAGTTTGCCATTAAAAGGTCATCAGTTTTCTAAACTGATGACCTTTTAATGGTAGACTAAAGGAAATTTGTTCATTATACAGGATAATTCTCTTACTCAGGACTCTACCTTCACTGTAGAGGAGTTCACTTTAGAGGAGTTCACTATAGAGGAGTTCACTATAGAGGAGTTCACTATAGAGGAGTTCACTATAGAGGAGTTCACTATAGAGGAGTTCACTATAGAAGAGTTCACTATAGAGGAGTTCACTATAGAGGAGTTCACTATAGAGGAGTTCACTATAGAGGAGTTCACTATAGAGGAGTTCACTATAGAGGAGTTCACTTTAGAGGAGTTCACTATAGAGGAGTTCACTATAGAGGAGTTCACTATAGAGGAGTTCACTATAGAGGAGTTCACTATAGAGGAGTTCACTATAGAGGAGTTCACTATAGAGGAGTTCACTATAGAGGAGTTCACTATAGAGGAGTTCACTATAGAGGAGTTCACTATAGAGGAGTTCACTATAGAGGAGTTCACTATAGAGGAGTTCACTATAGAGGAGTTCACTATAGAGGAGTTCACTATAGAGGAGTTCACTATAGAGGAGTTCACTATAGAGGAGTTCACTATAGAGGAGTTCACTATAGAGGAGTTCACTATAGAGGAGTTCACTATAGAGGAGTTCACTATAGAGGAGTTCACTATAGAGGAGTTCACTATAGAGGAGTTCACTATAGAGGAGTTCACTATAGAGGAGTTCACTATAGAGGAGTTCACTATAGAGGAGTTCACGATAGAGGAGTTCACTATAGAGGAGTTCACTATAGAGGAGTTCACTATAGAGGAGTTCACTATAGAGAAGTTCACTATAGAGGAGTTCACTATAGAGGAGTTCACTATAGAGGAATTTTACTGCTGTTTAATTACAATCATTGTTGACTTTTTTAATCAGAACGTTAGCAATAATCTCCATTGATAATAAACGGAGTAATAATTAATGAACATTCGGTCACAGGTTATAAAATCTAATTACTCAATTGCTTAAGTAATTGTTGCAAAGTGAATTTAATGGTCATATTAACAATTTAACGGTGATAGCCAACTGACACTTTCTCTACTAGCAAAAAACCTGCACCGGAAACTATCTCTTACACAGATAATATTATTAAATAAAGATTACTTTTAAACAGCAAATGATATAATAAAACTAGTGCAATTCTTTGAATTAATGGCTAATTTATAAGCAAATTAGTTTCAACCGATTGAAGTTGATAAAAAAGAAGGAGTTTGCTCCATCTTTTTTTGAGGTGAGTCAAATAAAAATCATTATTGAATTTTAATTGTTGAATTATTTATTTGTTCTAATACTAAAGTAATTTAATTAGACCATTATCCAATGTAACTTTTAGAATGTGATTTTTTAATACTTGATGTTTGGTGAATAAGATAAAATAAATTGAACAATTAGATATGGAGGTGTACTTCACATATTAGAATGTATATATTGTTTAGATATATGCAATGGTGAGATGAATATATAATTCAAATACAAAATATTTTATAATGTGAAAGTGTATAATAACTTTTTCAAAAAACCGAAACACTAAAGATTGTTTCGCACAACTGAAAAAGTGTCGGTGTTACAGTTACATAGAGATTCATAATAAATTTATTTTCACTATTTTAATTTGGAAGAAGTATGGGCATGGACAACATTATGTAAGTAGGGGGGGTGTCACCCCCAAACCCTCTACCAGGTCATTAAACAATTATATAGTGGGCAGAACAACAAACTAGCGGATAGAGAATACTACTTTTCAGCTCCATAATAATCTAAAGGTCGGAATTGTTTGTTATCGCACGAATTTGTTTTAAATTTTAAATAATTGACTATATATTATAGGTACAGGTTTAATTCACACACCAAGTAAGTTCAAACTTTATATCGGTTTTTGGTATTTGTTTTTAGCTGTGTGGGGAAGACGAAACAGATCCCCTTTTCTCATTTGATCGAAATTGTGGAGCAGTACGATAACTCGTACCTTACCCCAGTTGTTGTTTTCACCTCATTACCTTAACCATCTAAACAGTTAATGCTGGGCGGAGGCGTTACCTCTTCATTTCCCTCAATTGTGCCCTATAAGTTCGTAACCTAACACCTCTCTAAATTATACCTCTTATTTACCAGACAGCTGAGGCAAAGCTCGTAAGGTTCGTCAGTAAGGTTCGCTAGTAAGGTTCGTTAGTAAGGCTCGTTAGTAAGGCTCGCTAGTAAGGCTCGTTAGTAAGGTTCGTTAGTAAGGCTCGCTAGTAAGGATCGTTAGTAAGGTTCGTTAGTAAGGTCCGTTAGTAAGGCTCGTTAGTAAGGTTCGTTAGTAAGGTTCGTTAGTAAGGTTCGTTAGTAAGGTTCGTTAGTAAGGTTCGTTAGTAAGGTTCGTTAGTAAGGTTCGTTAGTAAGGTTCGTTAGTAAGGTTCTTTACTAAGGTTCCTTAGTAAGGCTCGTTAGTAAGGCTCGTTAGTAAGGTTCGTTAGTAAGGTTCGTTAGTAAGGCTCGCTAGTAAGGATCGTTAGTAAGGATCGTTAGTAAGGCTCGTTAGTAAGGCTCGTTAGTAAGGTTCGTTAGTAAGGCTCGCTAGTAAGGTTCGTTAGTAAGGCTCGCTAGTAAGGATCGTTAGTAAGGATCGTTAGTAAGGCTCGTTAGTAAGGCTCGTTAGTAAGGTTCGCTAGTAAGGTTCGTTAGTAAGGCTCGCTAGTAAGGTTCGTTAGTAAGGCTCGCTAGTAAGGCTCGCTAGTAAGGCTCGTTAGTAAGGCTCGCTAGTAAGGCTCGTTACTAAGGTTCGTTAGAATGTGATATTTATTTAAGATTAAATTAAATTAAAAAGACAAAATGAACAGTGATTAGTGATGGTTTTTCCTCAGTGTTATCAATTGTACATGTGCTCTGGTGGGAAATTCTGATCAACATATAAAAATAATGAAAAGAAAATGAAATGCTACAAAATATTAACCTAAATTTCTTCTCATTTTTATTGACTCCAAAACAATAATTATTAATTTGAGGATAAATAATTATTTAAATTTGGTATCAATTTAAACTAATAGATTAAATTCAAAACAGTGATAATTGCTTAGACATATTAAGTTCCGAGTTAATGGACGGTTTCTCATTTTCGATCATATAACTATAGTTTTTTTTAATTATTATATTGTTTCTCACATGATCGAAAGTGTGTAACTGTCTGATAACCTGTAAGTTACCCCAATCACAGTGAGACCTATACACGGTTGTTTCAAATAGTTATTATAGTAAGTAGAAAATAAAAGCAAGAACGTATCCAGTGAACCAGAAAGAAACTTTGATTGAAGACTTTAAACTGAATGTTGTTAATAAATTAAGTAAACATTTTAGCAGTGAATGAATTAGGAAGTAAAGTGTAAGTTACGACTTATTGGACAGTTACACATTATCGATCATATGAGGAAAAGTATAAAATATTTATTATCTAACTTTTATTCTAATTGGAAGAATAAACAATTTAAATAAAAAATAATATTATATCTTTTTTAGATTCTCGAAAATGTGGAACCGTCCGATAAGTCAGACTTACACTATTAGATAATAAGGATTTAACATATATTAAATTTGTGATTATTTTACTGATGTATCGTATGCCTTTTATTTGAATTAGCCAAAGATTGAATAATGTTCATAAATGGTAAATACATTATACACCAAATGGAAATATAAATTATCGGTAAATTTCCAATCGGCAGATCGTCTGTTATTGTCCATTACGGTAAATATTGATGGAATTTTATCGTAAAATATCATAATTCCTAATGGAGAATATTTCAAATTCAAAATAAATTACGATTAGCTCACTATATAGCGTCTTCCATTATAATTTCACTATAGGTCATATACGCATTTCAAATCATTATAGGCATTTCAAATCATTATAGGCATTTCAATTCATTATAGGCATTTCAATTCATTATAGGCATTATTGGCATTTCAAATCATTTATCGCTGTCCACTATAATTTCACTATACAGGACACAGGCATTCCCCATGGTTATAAATCAAAGGCAAGTCACTACACAGTTTCACAACCATCAAACATAGCCTCAATGACAGACTAAATGGCAAAACAGATGTCCCACCTTCCACACCAGCTCTCCATGTTCCTCTTTAATTAGAGTGGTGAGCGTGTTATCGAATTAGGCTTCGGACAGACAGAGAGACAGACAGACAGACAGTTCTTCTACAATAGGATACATATTTGACTAACTTTGAGTTCATATTATATTTTCTCTAGCTTTATACTTATTGGTCATCTTTTGAAAAAAAAAATATATTATCTGAAAAACTCGTAATAAAATTTGCCGCAAAAGATTTTGATTTTGACCAAGCGAACAATTTTCCATTTTTTTATCTTTCACGAAAAAAGTGTTTGTGTAATAATAATCATATATGATTCACTCTATTAATTATATACTTTTTCTTACATGATCGAAAATGTGGAACCGTCCGATAACTCGTAGGTTACCCCAGGTGTCTTGTAACTGCAATTGAAGAGGCCTGACACGCTAAATAGCTTAAATAGCTTACGGTTCTGGATCGATGATTTCTCTGATTATCTTTTGATGTATTGTAGCACCCGGTGAGAAATTTACCATCGGCAGATCGTCTGTTATTGTCCATTACGGTAAATATTGATTGTATTTTATCGTAAAATATCATAATAAAGACATCATCCTCAGGAATGTCCGACGAAAGACGATAGACTAAAAGTGTTTTTAATTTATGATAAATTACTATTGTATTTTTGTCTAATCATTTATTGTCGTAGATAGATGATCTTTTTATCATCGATTGTAATCACCGATCCAAAACAGACGATTGTAAGTTTCTGACTGGGTTGTTCTATATATAATAACCTCTATGAGTGACGAAAGTATTTATCTAAACTATAATAGAGTGTTGAAAATGTATTAGCAAGAGTTGAGGAATAATAAATATCTTTAGCTTTAATGCTCACTAATGCTATACCTGACGTAAATTTCTTCTCACACTTTAGCATCATTTCTCTTATCTAACGGACAGATAATCTTTAAAAAGGAATAATAGTTTGAAATAATTCTCTGACATAGATATTATACAAATAGGATATTGTAACGGAAAGTGGTATTGAATCGTGATCATCTAAATCATAATGTAGGAAATAATTTAAGGAAATTTATATTGAAATGAAAAGGAAAAGTATGGGATATAATTTATCAATTTTATTGATAAGCTTCTTAATTAATGCTTGTGAATTTATCTAATTATAATTTATATTAATCTGTATTTAAAAAAGTATTATCCAATATTTCAGTTTCCAGAAAAATACATATATATTGAAAATTAAGAGACTATTTACAATAATGAGTAATTGAATGAATTTCCAAAGAAATAATAATGTGATTCAAAATCAATGATACATATACTTTCAAACATTAGCAGGATAAAAGTATTTGAACATTTTCTTTTTATTACACCTATGTAGTATAAACTGTCATTTGGTTAACGCTAATGAGTATGACTATCAGTATGTACGGGAAGGTTTGACTATGTGTTTAAAAAACATGTCTTTTTTTATAAACCTACGATACTGTATTTTTTACCAGTTATTAGCATATATACTAAACTAATGTGTACCAAATTTCAAGAAACAATGTTGAAAAAAAAGGAAAATAAATGCATAGG
This sequence comes from Caprella mutica, assembly GCA_947561585.1. Classification (NCBI taxonomy): domain Eukaryota; kingdom Metazoa; phylum Arthropoda; class Malacostraca; order Amphipoda; family Caprellidae; genus Caprella; species Caprella mutica. The sequence continues at coordinate 365,376 of CANNZV010000484.1, read as the reverse complement.
TATATAAGACATTGGCAACTGAGAGAGCAGAGCTGTGATTGGGTGGAATGTGACCCAATCACAGCTTGCGCATGTGTCTGTTCTCCATGAAAACGTGGACGAAAGTGTGTTTCGTGGGAAGCTAGCTGTATTTCTACGTTGCCACACGTCACCACATTATAATTAATTTCCTAATTTTCATAATTCAGGCTGATTTATGTCGATACGCAAATATCTTTTTAACTTTTAAATACAAAAATATAGCCCGTATTTATTTAGGAACAAAGTCATGAAAAGCCAATAAATCTTAAGGAATGACATGAAGGATAAAAAGTAATTTAAAAAGTATGTGCTTAAAAACACACGTCGAACCCATTAGGGTAAAGAAGTATAATATTCAACCAGTTTCACCAGTTGTCGAAACCAATACACCTCTACAATTTGAAAACCTTACTACTTCCCTTCTATTAACTAATGGTTAAAACTCCTTTTTATTATTACCACTTCCCTCCAAATAAACCAGTGGTTGAAGTTCTCACTCCTTCTATTCAAACAGTATTGTGATGACCCCTCAGCCTTACCCTATAGACTTGCTTTGTTCTCCTACAGTGTTAAAAAAGCACTTCACTTCAACAGATAATTCCAAATCACTTCTACTTCCATCTGATATCAAATACCGCATTAGACAAAGTACTATTCTACAGTTTCTGCAGTGCAATAGTAGAAAAAGTAGGTACAGTAGGAATAGTAGAAATAGTGAGCAAAGAAATCAATTTCAAAGAGCATCAGGCGATTGGAAAGTAGATCAAGTATTCAATTTCTGTTAATCAGAAAGATCTGCTATATTGTGCTCTGGTGATTTCGCAAGATCTCCCTCTGTTTAAGTTACTGTTTTCCAATAACATTATCACAAGGCGCTGAACAAGCAGTGAGTCTCTAGGCAATCTTATCGTGTTTGATCTAAATAGATCTGAGTGTTGACACAAGGTCCTTCGAAAGGTGCACATTCTATTGCTTAATTAACTTCCATGTGAACTATTAAATGGTCAAATGACACGAACGCTATGCTCTCAGTTAAGACCAACTTGCTCTTCCTAACACTGCAGATTTGAAATGTTAAATTATAAACTAATATGATTTATAAGTTATCATGTAACTCAACTTACAATTGCAACAAGTGGTTTCGTTTCAACCATTGCTATTTTGAAACATCTAATTTTTCATAAATTTATTTATTAATGTTTTCAGAGTGTTTAACATGTTTTAGTTTTCTTTTCATTTTTACTCAAAGCTTCTGATTTTTTGGTATAAAAAGCAATGTATTTCAAAAATTTAATTTTCAATTTTTTTCCAATTTTCTATTTCTTCCAATTTTAAATTTTTTCCAATTTTCAATTTTTTCCTAATTTTCAAATTTTATCAATTAAATATTTAATTTTGACAATATAATTATTATACCTTTCTTTCATCGCGCAACCAAGCAATACACAATAATATTTCAAAATTTCAAATGGCACATCAAATGAACCAGAAAGTTGTCAAAATTTTGAATTAATAAAGTTTTATAAATTTGACAGATGAGTGATAAGTTTCACAGTAGCACAGTAGTGTTAGTGTAGTAAATCAATTGGTCATTAGGAGAGGATAGTGAGGTCCAATTTTCTGCCCCAGTTGGTAAGCATTCTCTCGTGTCTGTCCGTCACGCTAGGATGGCTATTCAGGAACAACATCAACTGGGAAAAACATCTTAAATACAGTTCCTTGATATATTAAATGGAAGCTGTGGAGAAATGCTAGGGGAATTACTTCATTTCCTTCTTTTTTTTTACAACAATCAATGTAATTATTTCAGTTCGAAGCTGTATTAAATTAAATAGAGGGATACCTGCAGTTATATGAAAGTTTCACCCTTCACTGTTCCCATCTTTTGATAATAATTGATGGTTGTTTTAACCCTTCACTGTGCATATTATTGACAACAACTAATGCTTTTTTTTTACCCCTCTACTACAAATTTTATTAACATCTAATAATAAATGTCTTGCCTAAACTATTAAAAAAAATAAAGCAATTATAGATAATACTGAATTCTGATAAATAGGGTTCTTTCATCTTCAAAATGCCTGAAAGTAATTTTCTACTTTTATATTGGCTTAATTGTATATATATCTACTTTTGTATATTGACAACCAATAAATATTATCATATAAATATAACATCAAAATAAATTAAATGCAAGCATGCAGGAAAGTCCTTTAATTATCTTTCATTCTCAAAATATATTATTAAACTACATTTTCTGGCTTAATTTCAAAAGTTTTCTAATTGTTCCACATACGACCACACCACACAGTGATGGGTTAATTAAAACCATCATCAATATCAATTCTAATGACGAAAAACAATTAAATAATTACACTCCATAATAACATTATTCAATCTTGTGATATCTTCCACCCAGTCGATCAGCTCGAAACTCAGTGATTCTTGACGGGCGTGGCACTCTAGTTAATTCTTATCAATATTCATGCCCTGATGATAAGAGATTAGACGCATTCTCTGTTCTTTATCTTCGTCTGCGAAAGGTTAAGCAGAGTATCGGATTACATGGACACTCGAATTAAGTCTTTTTATTAAGTGATAGTCTACAATGGTAACTGTGTGGGATTTGGCTGGACCTTTGCGTCCCCGAAGAGTCTGTAGTTCTTTAGATATCATCAAGACGCTATCTAATGCTCTGTCTAAACTGTTAGAACGCAAATAAACATTACGACTTCATCAGAATAACATGTCCGGGTGAAGTAAATCAATTAAAATAATACGCTGAAATACGGCAAAAGGAAAGATGAAATAATGTTATTTATTGAAATGAATATAAAATACAGTCAAATATTAGTTGAAAGAATAAGATTGTGGTTAAAAAGGCATGAGCCTTTTAAAAAAGTGTGTACAAAATGATAATTAAGGTTATAAACATTTACTATCATTAATTTACTATAGTATAATAAAATATTCCAAATACTAAACATACATTTAACAATCCCATCTAATTATACAAACAGCAAATTGTATAAACATACTAAAAGAAAGAAATTGACAATTAAATCATAAATTAAATCAATGTATAAGTACAATTATACTTTTCCCTCCTAATTACCCAAAACAACCGAAACCATGCAAAATTCTAATTGAATTTGTGAAAACAAGTTCATTAATTTAGATTCGGATCACACAATAGGTTGTCAGATGTTAGAACAGTGTTTATCAGGAGTGCAGATATAGCTTGTGTCATTAGCCTTAGTTACGAGTATAAGTTGCCCTAAAATACAAGAGCTCTGTCTCCTCTCTCTCCTTCATTAAGAATCTTATTAGTCCAATCAGGAGTAAGAACAGTTCTCTGTGTATTATGAATTCTGGTCTCGTAAGCTCTGAATTAAGATGACGGCAACGATGCGGCCAACTCTCGCGATAATTTCACTTGATTATTAGCATCTGCTGGTCCATAATAGAAAACAAGCACGAGCTGGTACTAGTGACCAAGAACTTGGTACTGTATAATAGTGTTGGAACACAAGCACGAGTTGGTGCTAGTTGTGAAGAACTAGGTAGATTTTATTAGTGCTGGAACACAAGCACGAGCTGGTGCTAGTTAACAAGAAATAGGCAGTGTTTAATAGAGCTGGAACACAAGCACGAGCTGGTGCTAGTTGCCAAGAAATAGGCCGTGTTTATTAGTGCTGGAACACAAGCACGAGATGGTGCTAGTTAACAAGAACTAAGTAGAGTTTATTAGTGCTGGAACACAAGCACGAGCTGGTGCTAGTTATTAAGAAATAGGCAGTGTTTAATAGAGCTGGAACACAAGCACGAGCTGGTGCTAGTTACCAAGAACTAAGTAGCAATTAAATATTAGATTGCGAGCCATGTTCCAGTTACCAACAATTAGGTCCATCTTCTATATTAGTCTTGAGGTTTAAAGAATTTAAACTAAATAATTAAAGTATTAGGTTTGTACTGTTACATTACCTCTTTTAAAGGTGATCTACTTCTGTCCAATAAAACTCTGCTTCATTATGTAGTAAATGGTTTGCTGTCGTTTGCAATATAATTAATTTTGAACATACACATTAATAATTCCTCTTCAACAATAATTGACGGTTATAGTCTAACTAACTGCAACTAATGTATAATTTGGTGATTATATTGGGGAGAAGTAAGTAAGAAGTAAATCCTATTCATGTTTACAATACGAAAACCTACATATTTAGGCAATTTTTATTATGGATAGGTTTTCGTTATATAATAAATATTAGAGTAGAAATTTAGGTAAGTTTTCATTGGTTAGATATTGGCGGAACTTCTCTAGTGATAATTTTTATTCATATATTTAGAGTGTTGTTTACTGCTTTGGTTGTATTTGTATAGTTATTTAGAACACTTTCATCTAATTAATATAAATTAGATTAGGTATTATGATTGCTCCAAATTACATGTAACACCTGGGCAGAAGATATGACATGTTACCGCATGCAGGGATGGTTTGAACGGTCAGTGTCTTAACGGGTAACATCAACACTAAATTAGATGAAAAAAATACCTAACTAATTAGGAACACCTGGCCTCTTATTCTCTAGAAGAAGGTAAGAAGAAGGTATGAAAAAAGTAAGAAGAAGGAAAGAAGAAGGAAAGAAGAAGGTAAGAAGAAGGTAAGAAGAAGGTAAGAAGAAGGTAAGAAGAAGGTAAGAAGAAGGTAAGAAGAAGGTAAGAAGAAGGCAAGAAGTATGTGAGAAGAAATTAAAAAGAAGTTAAGAAGAAAGTAAGAATTTTAGTAGGATTTAAGAAGAAGGAAAGAAGGTAAGAAGTAAGATGGTAAGAAGGAGAGTAGGGTAGATAAATGAAACCAACTTCAAGCAGAGTTAGTATAGCTAAGTTATTCCTATAGTTAACCTATATACCTATATATTTATGTTAATATTTTGTTTGTATACAATCAGTTTATTTCAAATTATAATATTCATTATTGGAATATATAAATTAATTCACTACTTTCATATTTTTCCATCTTGAGTAAGTTCCAAGTTATCGGACAGTTCCACATTTTCGATCATATAAGAAAAAAATGTATATTGTATACCTCATTATTTAAATTGGTATCCATGATACTTTCAGGTATCATGGATACCAGTTGAAACGAAGAGTAAAAATATTAAACAATATGTTCTTTTTTTATATTCATGTTTTTTTAAAAAATTTTTATGAATTTTAAATTTCAATTTTTCCAATAGCAGAGTGAGAGGGTTAAGGGTTAGTCACTTTTGAGTGCTATTTAGGCAGGTTGGATTGGTCTCGCCATGTGTTGTTGTAGATTAATGACTGCCCCAGGCTACGGGTTGACCTGAGTTAATTACGCTAATGGCGGCAATTATACCCTGACCACATCGTCCCTACTTGGCCTCATCTTATGCACTTGCTAAAATGAAACCAACTTTCGAATTAAAAATGTGCCTAAAATCTAACATTTGTTGATAGCAGCATAATTTATTACCTAATCTAATATTCTTTGTTCAGCTAAGTAAACATAATTAAAGGAAATAAAATGTAATGTAAATTGAGAAAGTGCCATCTAGTGATAGATAATTGTAAACAGTTTTTTTTATTAAAGGAATTGTTAGATAATTAAAAAAAATCAACTTCATAATATTTCAATAATAGAAATATATCCATAGTGTATATATGAATGTACATAAAGCTAAAATTGCTAAATTATATAAATAATTATAACAACCTTCAATATATTCTTGTTATGTACATTTACATTTACTCAACAAAAAACACTTTCATCTTATTTATTATATTATTGTGATATGTTAAATATTATTTCTGGTTAAATATTACCATATAAAGAGATACAAGAAGAAAAAAGTGATCCCAAATGCCATTTCCTTAAGATACATGATATACTCAAACGTGATTTCAAAGTAATTTGAGCAATTTAAAGCTACACTCAGTGGCGTCACTACTCAGTTTCATACATTTCACATGGTTAGTTTTACTACCTTCCTTTTTTCCACTTTTCACCAGTTATTCCGGTTGTTTTAAGGCCCCAGGTCAGAGGTCATGCGAATAGGCGTCCACTGTTTCACACTGGAAATTCTCACATTGGTTTCTAATGTCCTTCCTTCCGCTATTTTCTAACTTGGAAGTAATGGTGGTCAGTTAGCCGCCTTTGCATTTGTGGAAAATGTATATTATATTGATTAAAATTTTCTATGCCAAGAATAGTGTTTCAAGAAACGATTTTGATTATGTTAATGAGAAAAAATGATCAAGGAATTAACGGATATGAATTTTTTGTCTTTTCTCTTTTGGTATAGTTATGTAATTATTCTGTTCAATGGCAGGTTAATTATGCATTTCTTCACCTTTAGACGGTAGAATTCATGGCAAAGCCCCTTACTTTTCACTGTGATTTGAGTAGCGACGTCTAACCCCTGTGGTTGACCCGCTAACGCTCGAATTCTCAGGCTACTCCACAAAATTGGAAACCCCTCTGACCCCTGAAAACGTAATTTGCTGTTTCCCTGGCCTCGGTCACTGCTTGATTGCAAGTAAAAGTCTGCGTACCGTTTGTTAAGCAATTCCAATTTGGTGAGAAAATTTCAAACTCTTCCTTCGTTTCAATTACATCCTCAGGGTTGAAAACCAAAAACTGAAAAGTGTTTTCAATTTCCATGCAATATGCACTAGGGGCAGGAACCTTCTTGAACAACTGTACAATTTGAATTCATTGTTGCGATACATTAATTGTGGTTATGAAGGGTTAGAATAAGGTAACATTCACGTGAAATCCTTCATAGTAGTTTCCGTCACTTTATTTCACTAGGAATTGTTTGGAAGTAAATTAAAGAGCGTAGGTAGGTAACTTTCATGCATTGATTGGCCTGACCTCAAGCCTGTCCGAAACACTTATGAAATTGGAAAGTCGCAATATGTAGGGTCAACAGAATGTGTGAACTCAATTAACATCGGCACATAATGTCATCATTGTTAGAATTATAGTCATTCATTGACATATTTAACTTTTCACTGACCACCAAATTGCTTTCGCTGATATGAGTCGGTCAACTTTTATTGAAAGTGTTTGGTATGGTGATTTGAATAAAAATTCTGCCGTGTTTGTTTAAAATAATTGACGATAATGGTGCGTCTTTGAATTGATAATATATATGTTGGAATGATTTTGTAGAATATTTTAAAAGGATAAGTTAATATCGCAAATCCAAGTAATTAACTATTAAACTATAAGATTTCATGACGAAGACACTGAATTTGATCTTTTTTGTTGTTTTCTATTTATATGAACTTACAAATTTTGAGTAGAGCTACAAATGTATTTTTTAGTATGCATGATTAGGGTCGAGAACATCTCGTCCAACTGACATCTCGTCCACGGACATTTCATCCAACAGACATCTCGTCCACGGACATTTCATCCAACAGACATTTCGTTCACGGGCAATTCGTCCACGAATGGCTTTATTTTGTATTTTAAAGTGTTTATAGAATAGATATATTTTATATTATTTTTCACTATTACATTAATAGGCAGGATTAAATATACAATAATATAATAGTGATTTAAGCCGTAACGTATGAATTAACACATAAAAATGTTTATCTATCGATTAGAGTTATAAACTTAAATATGCTAAACGGGTTGACTGTATCTTTAAGTTATTGACCTTGTTTAATATTTTGCATTAATTAATGAATTATGAGTATCTAAAGTTTAGAACTGAAATAGCAGGGTCTTAACAAGAATAAATGTGTGGATACTTAGCAATTAAAGTATTTACAATAGAGGTAAATAATAATAATTATTATATATGTATAAGTCCGAAAATATGAAACAATCCAATAACACGGACGTTTTCACGTTTATATAGTTTAACGTAGCACTAAAAAGAACAAATATCTAGCTAATTTTTTATATCATTTTTTTAGTAGTATATTATATACCTGCATATTATTATGTATGTAATTTAGGTAATCACTGTTAAAAATATTCTGCTATAAAATACTAATTTCTGAACCAATAGTGCATCTAATTACCTAATCTGAATACTACTTTTGTATTGTAGTTACAGTGAAATAAACACCACTAAAAATGTCTCTTTTTTCTATGTTTATGTACTGTAATAACATCGAGACATACCAGGTAATTATTACAGATTTTATAAGACTTGGGTGTAATAAAAGCGGGCACTGCATGCCTGTACATCTTTAAAAAGTTTTCACTTTTACTATTTTACTGATGCTGACCAACAGGATAAAAAGATTACTATAAGAATTTAGGCAAAAATTATTCATTTTTAATTACCATCAAATTAGGGTGTTAAATACATTTATATTGCAGAATATATGTAAATAATATGATATACAAAATAAATGCACACAATAAATAGAATACAAAATAAAGCAATTCGTGGGCGAATTGTCTGTGGACGAAATGTCCGTACACGGCATGATTATTACAAATTTAGTACCCTTTTCAATTATTTCATTTTATACACACTACAGTAATTAATGTAGCTCTAGTTTCCAGAACAAGTTGTTCATGTTCCACAGTGAATACAGACACTAGTGATGTAGCTCTAGTTTCCAGAACAGGCTGCTCATGTCGCACAGTGAATACAGACACTAGTGATGTAGCTCTAGTTTCCAGAACAGGCTGCTCATGTCGCACAGTGAATACAGACACTAGTGATGTAGCTCTAGTTTCCAGAACAAGTTGTTCATGTTCCACAGTGTATACAGACACTAGTGATGTAGCTCTAGTTTCCAGAACAGGCTGCTCATGTTGCAAAGTGGTAGTTCATTAAGATGTCTCATTTACTCTCATAGATGTACTGACATTTAACTGGTGTGCTAAATCCTTATCTCTTCCTACCGATCACCAATACATGACAAGACTGTGCCTGACTACTCCCCAATTAGTAGCACTTGCAAAGCTCATCTCAAATGAGTTATGCACACTAAGTACAGGCGGTGCATTATCAAAAAATCAGGGGGTGGCTTGAACACAAGAATTAAAAACCAGAAATTGGTTCATCAATCAAAATTCTCGATTAGTTATTTCTTTATTTGCGGAAATGTGAAAGAAGGAAGGAGAGAACGATAGAATTTATCTTGATATCAGCAGTGATACATTAATTAGGCCCTAAACCTACTGTCCTTCATCTAATCCAAATCTTTAATATTTTCATGTTGAAAATGGAACTGATAGTGAAATAGTTTTGATGCCTGAAATTTAATTCATTCTTTGTTCCAAATAGTTAAATATTATATTTTGAATATGTTGTAGAAAATATGTTCTTTATAACGAACTATTATTTTAACCCATTCGGTAAATTTATAATCGGCAGATCATTTGATATTTTCCAGGACGGTAAAAGATCACAATTTTAAACTACCCTCAGATTTCTTTTTGGGAATGTCCGACGAAAGACGATAGACTTTAAGTGTTTTAAATTTATGATGAATTACGATAAGATAATTATTTTATTTGACCCATTTAATATAATTTTTTTAGGGGACTGCTGTTACATTTAAACAACAATAAATTTAGGACCATTGAATAAAAATTTCTAGTTTTTAAAAGAACAACATCGGTCTAAAAATTATGGGCTTCATTTTATTTAAGAAAAATATATGTAGATTTTAACACGCAGTATACAATGTGTAATTTTCTTTTTAGATTTTAATAAAGTTTTCATTAATGATATTATTTTCAGTGCACTAATAACCATCCTTTAGTGATTATTAGACATGTAGTGATTATTAGACATGTAGTGATTATGTGACCAGTTTTCAATGATTATTACTAGAATAAGTTCTTAATTATCGGTCAGATCCACATTTTCGGTCACATAAGAAAAAACGATATAATAATTATTTCACTAGGATTGGTTGAGTAAAATAATTATTCATTATATCGTTTTTTCTTATATGACTGAAAATGTTGAACTGACCGATAATTAAGAACTTACCCTAGTTTCTAATTCTCTAAATCGGCCAATGAACTATAATATCCTTTTCTAATTTGCTGTGAATCCTGTGCTATGTCGGTGTTACTGAGACGATTTATATGTCTTAACCTCAAAAAAAGTTACTGGTACACTTCCTATTTTAAATGTTAAATGCTAGGTACTTTGTTCTCAATTATCACATTAAATGAATTTCTTCTGTTTAAAGTTAATTGTCTTCACTGTTATGGAGATAAGCTATCTTTATTATCTCTGTTCAGATAGGCAAACATGGTCATCTTAGAATAGTAATCAGTGGGAAGCATTAAACAAATTATAAAGCAATTAAAAGGAGTAGAAAAACAGCAATAGTTAAGGTAAATAGTTAGGCATTTTGTTGAAAATGAGAATTGCTCTAATTCTAAAATTGAAAACATTCAATTTAAGATTGTTGAAAATCTTAAATCACTAAAGTATGTATTTAAACCTTCATTAAACAATTAATTAAAGTTTTCTTTAGTTCAATTGATTTAAAATCCATTGACTTACTAAATTAAAGTTGCTATTGAATCGAAAAATTAATTGAAACCTAGAATATTATTTACTTTATTAGTAGGGTTGTGACAATATGCGTTTAAAATCATAGATCCTGAAAATATTATAGAGGGAGAGAATTAAAGAGTATTGAATGGTTCTACACCAGCGGTATATAGTATTCGATACCATTTCATTTCGTCTGTGATATTCTTAAGATCTATTATTTTAAACGCATATTGTCACAACCCTAATTATCGGGAACAGGATTATCAATTAGTGAATTAATTTTATTATAAAGTTAAAGCAAATAAATATTATATATAATATAGCAATGGGAACATCCTAAAGTTAATGATTTTAAACTTCAATTAATTAAAAGTTACTCATACATATTCCAAGTAGGGTAAGTTACGAATTATTGGACAGTTCCACATCTTCGGTCATATGATAAAAGATTATAATGTACTCTAACTCGTTATTTTAATTGGTATCCATGGTACCTGTATGTATCATTGATACCAATTCTTGCTGGTATCATGGATACCAATTCTTGCTGGTGTCATGGATACCAATTCTTGCAGGTATCATGGATACCAATTATTACTTGCAGGTATCATGGATACCAATTATTACTTGCTGGTATCATGGATACCAATTCTTGCAGGTATCATGGATACCAATTCTTGCTGGTATCATGGATACCAATTATTACTTGCTGGTGTCATGGATACCAATTATTACTTGCTGGTATCATGGATACCAATTATTACTTGCAGGTATCATGGATACCAATTATCACTTGCAGGTATCATGGATACCAATTATTACTTGCAGGTATCATGGATACCAATTTAAATAACGAGCTAAAGTGTTAAATTTTATACATTTTTATGATGATCGAAAATGTGGAACTGTCCGACAATTTGTAACTTACCCTACTTAAGGAATGCGTGCAATGATTATACACTCATTATAGATACACACTCATTATAGGTACACACTCATTATAGATACACACTCATTATAGGTACACACTCATTATAGATACACACTCATTATACATACACACTCATTATAGATACACACTCAGTATACACACACACTCATTATAGATACACACTCAGTATAGATACACACTCATTATAGATACACACTCAGTATACACACACACTCATTATAGATACACACTCAGTATACACACACACTCATTATAGATACACAATCAGTATAGATACACACTCATTATAGATACACACTCAGTATACACACACACTCATTATAGATACACACTCAGTATACACACACACTCATTATAGATACACACTCAGTATAGATACACACTCATTATAGATACACACTCAGTATACACACACACTCATTATAGATACACACTCAGTATACACACACACTCATTATAGATACACACTCAGTATAGATACACACTCATTATAGATACACACTCAGTATACACACACACTCATTATAGATACACACTCAGTATACACACACACTCAGTATACACACACACTCATTATAGATACACACTCAGTATAGATACACACTCATTATAGATACACACTCAGTATAGATACACACTCATTATAGATACACACTCAGTATACACACACACTCATTATAGATACACACTCAGTATACACACACACTCAGTATACACACACACTCATTATAGATACACACTCAGTATAGATACACACTCATTATAGATACACACTCATTATAGATACACACTCATTATAGATACACACTCAGTATACACACACACTCATTATAGATACACACTCAGTATACACACACACTCATTATAGATACACACTCAGTATAGATACACACTCATTATAGATACACACTCATTATAGATACACACTCATTATAGATACACACTCATTATAGATACACACTAATTATAGATACACACTCATTATACATACACACTCATTATAGATACACACTCATTATAGATACACACTCATTATACATTATAGATACACACTCATTATAGATACACACTCAGTATACACATTGAACATACACAGAATTCCAAATGAGAGAAATTGTTTGTGGCAGTGTCCCACAGAGTGCCCACAGAGTCTCAAGTGAATGACCAACACAAACCGCTGCAGTTTTTCGATAGAAGATTTGTCTGGGCATAGAAAAGATACTCTGAAGTAGTGAGATACACGCGGACACTTGAGAGCTCCTTAAGGTGTCACTTAAGTGTCAGTCTGTGTCAGTGTGTCATCCTCAGTCTGTGATCCAAGAAAAGAAATTCCGCGTGATTGACACGTCTATTGGATGCATACGTGAGATGTGCGGTCGTACCTCCGAATAACCGCAGCAAAACATGTCTAATGCTGAAAAAATAGTCACTCTGTTTGGAGATGAAATGTCTTTTGGACTACGTGGTAATTTGCACAGTTTCTATTTCGCGGAGAGTTATTTTATGGATGATTAATATTAACTGAATTATTGACATATAATTAATTTTTATTTTTAATTGTTTTAAAACAATAAAATAATCATTTTTCTCGTAACATATTTCAAGCCAAATATGGTCAAAATAAAAAATTTGAACAACACTAAATCCATATTTATATTCAAAACCTGTTCAGTGATTCCTGACAAATGTTTCCACGCGGTTGCTGCAATATTAGTTATGCAATATTCTCAATATAACAATTTGTATGAACAATAACTCAAACATTTCCCCCAAAAAAACTCACCAAGGTAAATATTGAAAAGTCCTAACAACATTAGTCAGTAGGGTAAGTTCTACGTTATTGGACGGTTTCACATTTTCGATCATATGAGAAACAGTATAACAATAAATAATAATTATTAAAATATCAATACTCACAAAATAAAATTAAAATAATGGAGAATAAACTTTTAATGATATGACTGAAAAAGTGGACCAGTCTCATAACCTTACCGTATAATTATGATATAAAGAGTGCTCATTCATCAGAAAGACTGGCAAACTAAATTATTAGTTTAATAAATATGTTAAATCACAAAAATTTATTAATTTTCATATCTATACTAATAATTTCCCTCGTGTGTTTTTATTTATTTATTTGGTGTCCGCTTTTACACTACGGGTATTAAACATGAAGAATGTAACTATGATACGCACGGGAATATATTGACTTGATATTTAAATTCCCCTGTTTTTATTCAATTTTTATATGTATTTTATCTATAAAATAAATTAGACTATGCAGAAAATTTAATTTTAATTGAATTCATTAAAAGTAACCTAATAACGGGTAACAAATTGGTATTGATGATGACCCGTTATTTTTAACGGGAAAGTAAACTAGTTAAAGTATATTTGGCAATGTAATTAATTTTGTTCGTTATTCTACTTTTGGCCGTATTTCACTTTATTGTTATAAATTGAATGGGTAAGTACATCCATTGCCCTGACCTTTCATCTAAGCAGAAACTGATGCAATTTATAAGGCAGTTATTTTCTCTGTCTCAATACATTGCTCATGGATTTGTTTTATTAATTTACAATAATATTCATTAATGTTGGCTAAATTTCAACTATGTAAAGAATATAGAATTGAATTAATTTACTACCACCTCTTCATTTTCCTCTTTCATTCGTGATTGCAGTCAGTGCTTTTGTCGCTTTTCGTCATATTCACAAAGTAGCTCTTATGCATCCATGAGCATTGTCACCGACTTGTGGTTGGTGTTTTTGTTCATGGAACCTCTTTCCTTTTTGACTGCTTCTTAGAGTCCTTTGTATTTAATTTTGACGTCAGCGATATGGCCTTTAGTTCCGAAACAAAACTCTCCACTAAATTAATTAATTGATTCAATCGAACACCAATTGCCAAAAATTAGAGTCGCAGCAAATATATCCTGCGCTAATCTGCTCCGTAGTTTATCGATCACGGCACACATTCACTGCTCTGATCTGCTCCGTAGCTTACCGATCACGGCACATATTTACTGCTCTGATCTGCTCCGTAGCATACCAATCACGGCACACATTCACTGCTCTGATCTGCTCCGTAGCTTACCGATCACGGCACACATTCACTGCTCTGATCTGCTCCGTAGCCACTGAACCATGGATTGGGACGTGATGCAAGCGAATGACTGCGCTCAAATTAGTCTTACTGGACTCTGAATTGCAAATATACTGGATAGAAACCTGCCAATGGATGTTTTGAACTCGTGAAACCCATGTATCGCAGTATGACGGCTGGGATTAATACACGAGATGTCTGCGCGGCTCAATGATTCTATTATGGAGTCCAACATGTGTAGTTTCAATATATTACTGTTATTGAGCATTATTGGAGTTGTTACACAAAGTAATAACAGTACAGGAATCTTAGGATTTTGCTATAAAATGTAAGAGATATCATACAATTATACACCAAAATGTATAAAAAAAACCTCAAATGCAATTTCTGTTAATTATTTCTTCTAACCAAGTTTGGAAAAAAATCCAGAACAGATAAGGTAAGTTACGATTCATCGGTGGGTTTTACATCTTCGGTCATACGTAGGTTAAAGAAAAAAATATATAATAATGTTATTTAGTTTCTATTTTACTTAGTATCCATGATACCTTAGTATCCATGAAAATTGGTATCCATAAGTTTTATTGATACCAATTATTATTTATTTTTTATTTTATTTGGTATCCATGATACCAAATGAAATTAAAATTAAATGGATGAAGTTCCATAAAAAGATACACATAGCAATCAATAACCTCCACATTGCCACATATCTGCTGACTGCACTTACGATGGCGGAGTAACAGATGACCACTGAGCAGACTCATCAAAACTGTAAAAGTTATAATGGTGAGAGGGAAGATATACCGTATGTTCTCAGGGAATTATATAACCATCTGTAACACACATCAGATGTCAGGAGATAATTACTATACATTTTTATCGTAAAAATTCTGACAACATTGTGGGGAATGTCCGACGAAAGACGATATACTGAAATGGTTGTTAATTTATGGAATATTCTTTTATCGTCAGATAACTCGATTCTCATCGTGAATGGTATAATTTTAAGTACACATATATGTGATAAAATAAGATTGGACAAAAAATGTTTTAATAAAAAAAGATGGACTTTACCGAACTTTAGTACTTAATTTATTTTGATGTAGGATTAATAATAAAGATAAAAAAATCAGACCTTATCCACAACTGCTCCACTTTTCATGATTTAAAAGTATCATCGTCTTGTAAAATAACCATCATCTTTTGTTGTTATTAACGTGACTTCATTTAAAACCACCCCCCCCCCTCTCTCCCGATCCCCGCCCTTACACTTCCCCCCCTCCCCTCCCTCTGACCCCCACCAACTTCCTTCCGTCTATCTGTAGCTTCTCTCCATTAAACCTAATTGATATAGTCTGCCTAACTAGAAATAAATGGCCAATGATATGGTGAATATAGGCTGACGTTTTTTAATTCAGAAAATAAATGCATAGTACAATATTTTTTAAATAGTCATATAAGAATATAAAGAAAGAAACACTTGGTGTATCTTCCGAATTGTCGGACGATTCAACATTTTTGATAACCTCAACAAAAATAAATAAATTAACTCGTTATTTTAATTGGTATCCATGATACAATTGCCGGTATCATGGATACCAATTAAAATTAGGAGTATAAAGTTACTACATAGTTTTCTATTGTATGATCGAATTTGTGGAACCGTACGGTAATTCGTATCGTACCCTATATCTTGCCTCTTGTTGTTCTATAACGGCTTCTAACAATTGAAGCAATAATATTTTACTGAATATTGTAAAAAACTTACGGTCTATTTAATTAAAAACGAGTTCAAGCCATTCATGCATATCACATAATTAATGCTCTAAATATATTCTTTTAAATTTAATATAATATTAGATGAAGTCGTGGATGCATTATTTAACCAATAGTTGAAGATAAAGTTGCGTATGTTTTAATATTCTATGTCGCCATTTAAAGTAATCTGAATGTGAATTTAATATGTAAATACATTGATTCGAGTTATTTTAGTTAATCAAGTAAAGCTTAATTCTCTCCATTTGTAAAGTTACTTCAAGTCAAGTGAACCTTCTTTCTCTAGTTGTAAAGTTACTTCAAGTCAAGTAAGCCTTCTTTCTCCATTTGTAAAGTCAGTTCAAGTCAAGTAAGCTCTTTTCCAGAGGTCGGTTGTTCGTGTCTTTCCCAGAGAGACAATTACCGTCGCTTCTTTCCCCCATTGTTGAAAATGTGATGTGAATTGGCGGTGATTTTTTCCCATGTGATTTTGCTTCACGTCGTCCAGTGCAATAATTGCAACCTGAGTGCATGCACCGCTGGTTTCACCTCCTGAGAAATTACTAACAGTGTCCAATGGAGTTGCAGACGTCAATCGAGGCAACACTGCTAACTTCAGAGCCTATTAATCATAGCTCTTAGAGTCGATAACGTGATTAAATTATCTTCTTTTAAAGGTATAGGTCCTGAATTCAAAAGTTATTATCTTGGAACATACACTTTAAAATAATAAAATATAAGTTTGAAATTAATTTTTTTAAAAGAATAATTTTTTGTTATTTATTTTGTATTGCATATTATATAACGAATGCTGTTTTCTATAAACTTATGACGGGTAAAAACTAATAAATTTGGTTATATTTCCTTCAAATAAATCCTAGTATGATATGACCTTCCTTAACATTTTGAGCAATGAATACAGCAAGGGTTCAAACGTCATATTTCACACTATAATGTTTATGGTGACATTTAAGGCTGTGGTTCTTGACCCGGGTTCTTCATCTCAAAAACCATAACTCAACAAATGGTCAATTTAAGGAAGAGGATTGTTGAGAAATTGAAAAAAATTACTATATAGTAATAAGTAGGGTTGTGACAATATGATTTTTAAATCATAGATCTTAAGAATATCACAGACGAAATGAAATGGTATCGAATACTTTATACCGCTGATGTAGAACCATTCAATACTCTTTAATTCTCTCCGTCTATAACATTTTCAGGATCTATCATTTTAAACGCATATTGTCACAACTCTAGTAATAAGTAATTTTAAAATATTTCACTGATCTAAACTATATCTCAAACTATCTTTTTACGGCAATAATTATTGATGCATGGAATAAATATATAAGAAATTTGATATTTAGTGATATGCAGCGGATCATTAATAAATTATTTGGAAGTGTTTTAAGAAGTATGAGTTGTATTTTTTTAATGCATAGGGAATTGTCTTTTTAATAATAACCTTTAACATTTTCATACAATTTATAGGGTAAAGCTTCGATTACCAAAGGCGAATTATATGATAAAGATCATTTTATTCAGAAATAATAATCAAACTAATTTCAATCAGCACATTTAAAAAAATAAAGCCTATTAGACCATACTTTGTGTATAGGATATACTAGAATTTTAGCAGATTGTTATTTATAAAAATAAACTATGAAAATAAATACATTATGGCTACCACAAAGTATATATTTTAATTCTTTGATGTAGGTTATTAATAATATTGAATTGGCATTTCCATAAGCTATTTCAAACCATAAGATATTATGATTGATTTTACCACAGGAATTGCATCATCTTTTTAAAATTAATTTTAACATTGAAATACTATAAAAAACACCTCTAATTAATATACATGTACATATAACAATTTAGACTTTAATGTTATATTAATGGATTACTCACCCATAGGAAAAAAATGGTTAACATCCTAATTTTTACTAAATGATAGTTAATTACATATCATTTAGATACTGCTTCGTTCTTTTTGAATTACAATGTGTTCAACAATACATGTTACGCATTGTCAATTACTTGTGATGTCGTCTACATATTGAGCATGTTTATTGTCAATTATTTATAAATATAAATCATGTTAAGTTTCAAATTATCGAAATTAGTAACTAACTGAAAGTTTAACATGTATATATACTTATACATTGTAATCAATTTATTAATAGTTAATTCAATCATACAAAATGGTAACAGGGTAAGTTACGAATTAACGGTCAGTACTACTTCTTCAGTCATATGAGAAAAAAAAACGGATATTACAATTAATGAATATATAGTTTAATTGGTATCCATGATACCTGCAGGTATCATAGATACCAATTAAAATGAAAATATACTATTTTATAATATATCGGTCTTCCAAATATATCCGAGATGTGAAAGCGACCGATAACACGTAACTTACCCTAAGTTGCGTAAACAAACAGCTCGATATTTTAATATATTTTTCTGTCATATTCTTTTTCTTGACCGATGTTTATTTAGCATTCGTATGTTTCGTACACAGAACCTTACGCTAGAACGCGTGTGCAGTTTACGCAATTACGGAGCTTGCGTAAACCAAAGGTTAGATAGACATCAACCTTAGCGAAGGTCAGAAAAGGTCACGTGACCTTACCGTATGTGACGATAGTAATTTGACCATTGGTCAATAATTAGAAACAGCGAGCGAGGTTGTACACATTTCTTCACTTTGTAATTTGCTGTGAACTTTCTTTAGCTGTTTTAACTCTTGTTAGGGTATTTTAACAGTTTTAGGGTATTAAAACACTTTTTAGGGTATTAGAACACTTTTTAGGGTATTAGAACACTTTTTAGGGTATTAGAACACTTTTTAGGGTATTATGAAACTTTTTAGGGTATTTTAAATCTTTTTTGGTTATTTTAACAGTTTTTATTTATTTTAATATTTTTTGGGTATCATAACACTTCTTTTAATTTTTTTTTTATAAACTTCTTTGAGTATGTTAAATTTTTTTGGGTATTTTAACAGTTGTTTTTAGGTATTTTAACGATTTTTTTAATTTAAACAGTTTTCATGTATTTTAACACTTTTATGGTATTACACTTCTTAAAGTTTTTTAACATTTCTTTTAAGTATATTAACCTTTTTTGGTAGTATTATGAAATTTCTTTAGTTATTTTATCCATTTTTGTGTATTATAATATTTCTTAACATTTGTTAAGCTTTTATTAAATTGATAATAGGGAAATAATTTACAAATACCTAGTGATATTTAATTATATCATTTATTAATTTTAAAAACCATTGAAATATTCAAAATAATATAGGATTCACCAGACTGATATATATTTTCTATAGCATTTATATTATGTTGCAATAATTAAACTCAACAGTTAAATCCATTTACCAAATAAAATTATTATTAACATATAAATGGATATAATGGATTCAAAATTAATATATATATAAAAAAATTAATTAATTAATTGTGGGGATACGAATGGTATCCAAGACACCCGCAGGTATCATGGATACCAATTTGAATAATGAATTAAATAATAATATACTTTTTTCTTATATGATCGAAAATGTGGAACTGTCCCATAACTCGGAACTTACCCTATATAGTTATATATTGCAATAAATGAGACTAAAGTTTTTAATTGACATTTAAAATATGAAGAAAATGGGGCTAGATTATATGGCTGATAAAGATTAAAGATCTAATCTCGACTGAAAGTATTTAGTAGAATTTACGACAAAGTTATTAGTAAAGAACTAATTGCTAATAAATTGGTAAAGAATGCTCTAACATTTTATAAACTTAATTTTAAATATAATATCAAGATTATATATATATGATATATATGTATATAATGTAATTTATATTTAATTTGTATAGTTTCTGAAACCTAATTAAAGACAATGTTTATGGATTACAATAGTTATGTCATAGAATTTATTATATAAATTAATGTATAATATTTTTTACATGTTTTATTATAATGAAGTTAATATACTAATTAATTAATATATGGGAATATATGCCTGGGTAATTTTTATTGTAATATAATAATTTATTATACACCTAAATAAAATATGTGTTTAAAATTTATCTTTTTAACTAATAACAAATTGTATAAAATTCAATGGGATATAAGTATCATTATATGTAACATTTGCAATTCAAATAATAATAATCCAAATAAAAACTAAAAAATATGTTTGTTCTATAATGTTGGTGGTAGTGTAAGTGACGACTTATTGGACTGATCCACTTTTCGATCATTTATGAAAAAATATACAGGGTGACCAACAAAAAACGTTACCCAACTTTAAATTGATATATTTCACAAACCTTTGAAGGTACAGTTTTTTTTCAAGTATCATTTTGTCTGTTTAACTCTTCTCCATCAATTTATGAACTTTCATAAAGTTTTATTTATTGGTATGAATTAAATAACAACTTTATTGATGGGTGGTGCAAATGGTCAGAAAACGGACAATGAAGTTCAAACATTAAAAATATGTTAATTAGACAAAATACCTATTAATAAAATTGATTTCTAGGTTTTAAGAGTATTCATATAACTATTCCTTTTTTTAAATATTGACAATGTGAACAAATGTGTTTAAGTACAAAAAGGAAGACACAAGTTTAAATTTTAAGAAGAGTCGTTCAGACCACCCCTACAAAATGTAAGTAAGAGATATTTACTTACATTTCTCCTAACCTAAACATTAATATTATTTTAAGGAGTTGCTGAACAAAATTAATTTTGTCTTCAGACTGTACTGTCCTCTTGCAGCCTGAACCACATTTGTTAAAATTTTAAATTGTACCTTCCTTATTGTACTTCTCCATACTGTCAATATTTTATAAAAGGAAATGTTATTTGAATATTCTAAAAATCTAGAAATAAATCTGTTTTATAAATGGGGTGATTGTCCATTAAATATATTGTAAGTGTTTGAACTTGTTTCATTGTCCGTTTTCTGACCACTTGCACCACCCATCAATAAAATTGTTATAATATTCACAAAAAAAAATACTTTTTGAAAATTTAACAGTTGTTTGAGACGGGTTCAAGAGACAAAATGATACTTGAAAAAAAATTGTACCTTCAATAGTTGTTGAAATATACGAATTCAAAGTTAGGTACACTTTTTTGTTGGTCACCCTGTATAGCATTTGTTATTTAATTTTTATTTTTATTGGTATCCATGATACTATTACTGTATCAACAAATATATTAAATAATTGCCTTTTTTATTTCTGTTTAAGTTTTGTGTTTTGAATCAAGTTTTAATTTAGGATCTTGAAAATAATTTCCATTTCTACAAGTTCGTGAAGTTTTTTGGATATAGTAAAAAAAATCTATCTTGGACACACACTTTACATGTCCGAGTAATTGTATTTAATTTTAAATGCAATTTATTTGGAAATAAAGTGCCCAATATAAAATAAGTTTTTAAAATAACAGACACATATTACAATGAATAAGAACCACTAATTTCAATTTATATATAACTCACTGACCACAAATTTTTAGTGTGTCTATGCACAATTACCAATAATTTGTGTTAAAATATATGCACTTATTTTAGAGAAAAGAACAGTTTCAGAAGTTCACTGGATAGTACAGAAGCTTTTGACTAATATTAGATAAGGAAACATTAACTAGAAGAACAATAATTCTTTCGCTAATATAAACGCTGATGGATGATCTATTTAAGAATAGCTAGATCTGTAACATTGGCATTATTATAAAGAGCATTTATTGAATATTGAAAGTTAATCCATATTTATTCAATTCATTGAACTTCAAAATGTACTTAGCCATGGATTACTGATTAACATATGTTGAATATTTAACGCCAGAACTATACCAAATAGTCAATGTGACAGCTTTTTAATTTTTTTAAATTTGTATCGCATAAATTGCTATTGGTAGATACTTGATTTTTTTTATTTGTTATTGGTATCCATGATACCTGCAAGTATCATGGATACCAATTCAAATTAATGTCTCATTATATTAAAAAAATAAATAAAGTATCTACCAAAAATAATTTATGATATAAAAATATTTTGGAAATTAAAAAGCAGTCAAACTGACGTTTGGTAGTTCTAGTGCTAATGTACCCAGATGGACAGACTATTCGTCATCAGTTGACAAAACACAGTCACTGTTGTACGTGCCAGAATCTATGCAAAAACACATAATTACATGTTTTGAATATGTGAGCTCGAGATTCCACACACTATATACGCCCTTTAAATTATTGAAGACTTTTTGTTGGTGATGGAGACAAAAAGTGAACCATGCAGTGATCTGATTATAGAGGTGATCTATTGTTGCAACTATGATCGCCAGTGTGTGCGATCTGCATCTAATTATCATATGTTGTTTGATCTGGAACTGTTCATCGTATTGTTGTTTGATCTAGAGTAGATCATCTTATTGTTGTTTGATCTAGATCTGTTCATCGTATTGTTGTTTGATCTGCAACCGAAAAATATAATATTTTTATTCCACTTGTTCTTTATGTACAATGATGTAGATAATGTTGTTTTTAAATTAAAATGATAGTTTTCTTTCGCTTCAGTGATAATATCATTTAAACTTTCACGGAGTCATACAATCAGCATTAAAATCTATGTTTTATTCGATTTCATTTTTTAAATTCAAATTATGCATAGTTAACGAATAATAGGATAGAGCTTATATATTAAAAAAATTATATATATATTTTAAAAAATTATATTAAAAAATATCAATTATTTAATGTTGGTAGTTTAACTTTTATTTTTCTATATATAGTGTAAATAATAATTATTTTTCGAATTAAAATATAAATTCATATGAAACCAACTTAGAAGCAGATAGTTCCTAGAATAGCCAATACAGGGTGACCCACAAAAAAGTGTACCCAAGTTTCAATTAATATAAATATTGTACACGTACAATCTTAAGCAATGACTGTGGTAGAATGGGTACATGAAAAAAAAACTAATTTTCAAATTAACTTCAACTCATTTTTTAACTACTTATAAATACAATATTTACATTAATTCTGAGTTGGGTAGACTCTTTTGTAGGTCACCCTGTATACAGACTGTACTGTACTTGAATATCACAGTACTTTTTTTTCTATAATGGTCTCTTAGTCGATCCTAGTATTGAAATGATTATATTATATGTATATAATCTTACATATGTATATATTTTTTATAAAGGCCCCATGCCGGAAGAAGCAGACCTTCTTTAAACAATTAAATTAAATAAAGAAATAATAACTAATATTTATTACATATATCGTATTTAGAAGATTTTGCAAGTATAATGTTCAGAAGCACTTACTTAATTCCAATGTTCTTGCTATATAGTAGTCCGTATCTTTGATGCAATGTTTTTATATTAATTGTTCATTATTTTGTTTACAAATTCTAGTGAAAAAAAAAACACTAGAATTTCCAATAATAACAATGAATAATAAAATAAAAACCTTGTATTAAAGATATGGACTACTTTATATACATATATTTCTATTTCTAGCAAGTTCATTTAATTTTAAATTCGAGGTTACTTTCTTGCGGGACATACGGTACAGTTTTCCCATTAGTAGGTCTTTGTTTAAATGAACTTGCAATTCTTTAATTATTGTGCAATAAATTGGTA
Source organism: Caprella mutica (assembly GCA_947561585.1). Lineage (NCBI taxonomy): Eukaryota > Metazoa > Arthropoda > Malacostraca > Amphipoda > Caprellidae > Caprella > Caprella mutica. The sequence goes on along the minus strand of CANNZV010000484.1, from coordinate 341,339 downwards.
CAATATTAGAAAAATTAAAAACGATAATCATCGATGAAGAAAATTGAACTATATTAAATAGAAGAAACACGTAAATAATGAGTACTGCCGAGATTAGAATTTCTCCCCGATACCCCTTATAAGTTTCTAAATGTGAACTAAAAAGATAAAGGCACTTTTAAAAGTAGAGCAAAAAGGCACTGAACAACAAACTGTATACATTTGAACTCAATTGATTCCGTACTGCATTTGTATATTCACTCATTAGTTCATTTCTTTTGGTTCTTTGAATTTCTACACCTCGTTAAAATGAAGGTTGATTCGATTAAAGGCAATTTTGTGAATTGAGAAGAATTTGGCGAATGTTGGTGGACATGTACACTGGATGTTGCATGACGTCCTTAATTAGGCCTCAAATCTGGAGCAATGGTAATTCGTATAGAAATTTAAGTAACAAGAAGAAAATTGCAATGTGGTAGACATGGGCAAATTTGAAGGTTAGATATATATATATTTTCTAATCGAATTATTATATATAAATATTGACCATGCAGCTTGCTGTTTGCTGAAGATTCCTTTTGAATTTACATATATTTAACATATATTATCATGTAAAAAAGGACAGTTCATCTTAACTCTATTCTCTTGTACAATGTCTATAAGTAAATGGCGACCCCTGGCAATTAGTCATAAGAGTGTTGCCATCGTCTTTCACAGCTTTCCCTGATCTTATAGTGACGGGAAAGTCATAACGTATACCGATTGATCTGATCCACCGAGGCTAAAGGTTCAAGCAAAAACAAATCTGTCTGGTATTAAGTCCCAGTTAAGAAATATTAATATTTGAGCGTTAGATATTATAAACGTTGATAAAGAGATAAAATATTATCAACGACAATAATTTGTTCGACGTAAATTATGGCAGATTTCTCGGACTTTCAGAGAGGCCAAATTGTTGGTGTTCGTATGACAAGCGCTAAAGAAACAGAAACTGTCCGAATGTTTGATGTTACAAGAGGTAGGTACTGTCTCTAAAGTAATGACTTCCCTTGAACGAGAAGGAAAAACGTCATAAACAGAGCACGTGCCTGGCCGAAAGTCGAGGTAGTCTGCGAGAAACGTTCAGACTCTAAATCGAATTGTAATAGAAAATTGCAAGACTATGGCTCCTACGGCTTCCTCTCCTATATTAAAATTGCATTTTTATTGCTTTAAATAGGATAAACCTACTATATTTTAGAAAAAATAATAAAAACAGCAAGCCATTCAGTTTCTTGCAAAAACTGTTCTTAGGGAGCATCACAAATGTGCCTTCTACGAAAGAGCCGCAAGGTGTTTCTGTTTTTTGTGTCCATGTCTCTCTCTATACGTTCATAAATGATTCGATTCCCCTCAATAATATTTTCCCAGACAATGAACATAAATTATATAAATGGTGAATTAATTCGTCTGCAAAATGATTAGAAATGAATTGATGTTTTTAGAGCATCAAAGTCATTCAAACCCTCATAATTTTTATTAAATTATACATAACTGCATCTAAAGCTACGTATTTAGTGTTAGATAGTACATGTGTGATAGTACTAACACTAACTATTAAAGTAAGGAAGTATCAATATTATAGTTCAATATACAGATCAATCATATTAAAGCTGGAGCAGAGAGTAAATATCTTACATTAAATAGATAAGATAAATATTAACACTGATATCTGTGTATCTTATGAAATAGTATCATCACTGTAAAAGATAGTACTGCATGAGATAGTACTGCATGAGATAGTACTGCATAAGACAGTACTGCATGAGATAGTACTGCATGAGATAGTACTGCATGAGATAGTACTGTATGAGACAGTACTGCATGAGATAGTACTGCATGAGATAGTACTGTATGAGATAGTACTGCATGAGATAGTACTGCATGAGATAGTACTGCATGAGACAGTACTGCATGAGATAGTACTGCATGAGATAGTACTGCATGAGATAGTACTGTATGAGATAGTACTGCATGAGATAGTACTGCATGAGATAGTACTGTATGAGATAGTACTGCATGAGATAGTACTGCATGAGATAGTACTGCATGAGATAGTACTGTATGAGACAGTACTGCATGAGATAGTACTGCATGAGATAGTACTGTATGAGATAGTACTGCATGAGATAGTACTGCATGAGATAGTACTGCATGAGACAGTACTGCATGAGATAGTACTGCATGAGATAGTACTGCATGAGATAGTACTGCATGAGATAGTACTGCATGAGATAGTACTGCATGAGATAGTACTGCATGAGATAGTACTGCATGAGATAGTACTGCATGAGATAGTACTGCATGAGATAGTACTGCATGAGATAGTACTGTATGAGATAGTAGTACTGCATGAGATAGTATTGCATGAGATAGTACTGCATGAGATAGTACTGTATGAGATAGTACTGCATGAGATAGTACTGCATGAGATAGTACTGCATGAGATAGTACTGCATGAGATAGTACTGCATGAGATAGTACTGCATGAGATAGTACCGCTGCTTCTACACAGTGAGTGCTGTTGATACAGATATCCATATAAGGAGCATCACCGTCGTTTTTGTTACCTCTTCTCCTGATAAGCACTCTAAGGTTGCCTGATATCGAGCAAGGTCCCTCCGTCTGAACTCTATTATCTTCTGAATGCCTTTGGCTAACTATCTTTAAAACATTCAGTGTGCATTTGCCTTCTAAATAGCTCTGCTAAATGATTATCAAGTTGTTAAAGAACTTTCCCACTTGTATTGAGAATGTTGAAAGGGTTTGGACATCGTATAGGTACCGACAGACCCTGTCAAGGGGTTAATGCTAGATAATGGCTATAATATATAGTAATCAGAGCAAATAGCTGACCATATAAAAAGATTGCCAGGACTTTATGTAGAGCAGTCTTATCGACCAGATTTATAGGATATTATGATAATATGCTGCTGAATCAGGGAAAATGTAAAATGTTAGTCTGGTTATTTGTGACCAATTTGGGGCATAATCTCTAAACATCGGCATATAATTAGAGATGTGCCTCTTATATGATTTGCCTATAGAGTGATTCTTGATGTTAACTTTATTTTGATATTAACTTTCTAGTTATAAACACAATTCTTGAAATAACTACCAATATACTAGAAAGAATATTGATTTGATTTTATGTTTATACTTCCATATTATTTTGATATCATTTTAGGCAATTTCGATATAATTTAATGAATATTATATTTTATCTGTTTTTTTTTGGTAATTTTATAGTAGCATATCCTTTTTTTCAATATAATTTAAATTCAAATAATTTTAGCTATAAACATTGACTGACAGGTGTTCCATTTATATTCTGTTGATAAAATTATTATTTATTTTAAAAACATTACAAAAAAATTATATACAAAATTTAAGTATTACGTTTCTGCATAAATTATTTTGATAAATAATCTACAGTATTGAAAGTGAAAAAAAGGCAACCTATCTTCAAACTGGACAACACTTAGTTGTATTCTTTTGTAGAAACATCTGTATTACAATCTTTAGTTTACTAAATATAAAAAAGAATATAGAAAAAATGTAGTTTTTTTCTATCGGATTATTCACTTTTCCAATCTGAGGTTTTCAAACCCTAGTTAATTTTTTCTACTGAAAATTGTATCAAATTAGCTAAATATACTTTATCAATGTGCTCCAGATTATTTTTATAGGCAGAAACCATACATTTCAACGATTACACAAAACTGTAAATGGCTAATATCCTAATAATTATTCTTTTTGTCTTTAGTTTAAACTATTTCTAAGATATCAATCAGGAGGAATATTTTTCAAAATTTCTGGAAAACATTCCCTTTAATTAGATAGGTTAGAATTATCTCTCATAGTTTATTGAGTTAATTACTGATATAATAGAATAAAAATAAAGAAATTCAAAGATGGGATTCTGAAATTTGAGATCAGGGCCATGTTTTAGAGGCTGGCAAACTGTAAGTTTTTTCACGAAAGTTCTATCCCATCCCAATTTTTTCCATTTTTTTAAAAAGATTTGAAGCCAAAATTAAAAAGAAGACTTAGGAATTAATTAATAATTTTAAGCCAATTACACATCTGAATTTTGGCTCTCAAAACTGTAAGCCAATTAATTGTCTGCAACTGACACACTCCGAATCAGTGAAATAATGCGGTAGAATATCTTAGGGGATGGAGAAGTGAATAGTTCTTTGGACCGTAAATAGGAAGACCTTTGGCCGCAGTTCACCGATAGCACTCTAATCAATTCAAGGCATGCACCTACCGATAAAAAGGGTCTGTCGCAGAGCCATGCTTATCTCAAAATTAGAGCACTTCGCTGCAATAAACTCCGGGATTTATAAACTTGAAGAGTTCAGAGCGTTATCGAATGGAGAGCTTTTTGTTCGATTATTTAGCTGCGGAAATTGAAAAGTTCACCATTAGAGTTCACAGAGTGGAGTGTGTGGCGATATGGAATCTTAAAGTGGCTGTTACAGTGGAAAGAACACATGAAAATACTTCTCATATCACTAGTTGCGACTCAAATATCAATAATTGACAATATACGTTGATTAGCTTTGTAATGAATAGATAATTCGCAGGTCAATGGTCAAGTTCAATTAGCATTATAGGGCGTACCTTAAGAATAAAGTTATAAACATGTCGGAATTACTGCTTATAATTTATAATTTTTATCTATATAGAGCATTAGATAAATTGTGTTCTAGTTAGGTATTATAGTGATAGGTATAATATAATTAGGTATTAACTGTTATCTAGTCAGGTGAAAATCCCTAGTTGTAATATAAGTTAATACAAAATAGTTAGTTGTAATAGAGCAAGTTACATTCCAGTCAGATGTAAAATTCCCAGATAAAATATAGTTTGAAATATTATAGTTAGGTAAAATATAGTTAGGTACAATACAGTTAGGTACAATATAGTTAGGTACAATATAGTTAGGTACAATATAGTTAGGTACAGTATAGTTAGGTACAATATAGTCAGGTACGATATAGTTAGGTACAATATAGTTAGGTACAATACAGTTAGGAATTATATATCTAGTAAGGTGCACTATAGCTAGGTTCAATATGATTAGTTACTATAGGTATATCTAACTAGGTTCAATATATATAAGTTCACCACGTGATCCCTGACCAGGATGTAGTTGACAGACATCAGTCCCCACTGTACTGCTCTCAATATTCCGCACCACGACTCTCAATCACTAGGTAGGTTTTTTTCCACATAATTCAATGGAGTGTTCTGCGATCATTGCAGCAAGAGTCTCAATAGCTCTTCAGTGGTCGATAGCAGTCTATCACTGTCAATTGGGAGCTACTTGTGAACTGTTTGGGTCTCTTGAAGCTCCTTCCTTTTACAGCAAACTGCCATCCTTCTAAACATATCCTGGTCGTTAGCCTAAAACTATCAAAAGTTTGATTTAATATGGCCGGATAAAACATTCATACCGAAATATTCGGATATAATCAATAAATATATTTTCCATCTTATAGATAGGTACCAGATTTCTATGGCAGATAGTACAACACTGATGTTCATTTCTTTTAAATCGATCGCTAAAACTATTGAAGAGGACATGAAAATCAAATAGATTGTGCTCAATTTTCGCTTTGATTAAAGTTAGCAAATAGTATTGAAATCTTAGCCTCTAGCTAGCTATCCCACTAATAAAAGCAGGTAATTGCGTGTTACTATTCTCTTGGTGTAGGAGGAAGCTGAATAATTGATATAGTGTATCACTTATCATCTACTTTCAAAGGGCAAAAAACTATTCAATGTCGTTGAGGCGCAATTAGAATTATCTGCTAATGCTCTCGCCATAAAGCTCTAGCAATTTATCTCCAGATTAAAACACTGTCTACTGATTTCATCTGCATCAGACCTGTCATTATTAAGGTCATAATATAGATGAGGACCTCTCAAGTCTCATAGGCTATGCTCAATTAAAATGAAGTATTGGGCTTCATACGTCCCAGCTTATCATAGATAGTGTACATGTCTTGTCTTTATATTTGAAGGTAAAATTCTTGAACGATTTTTGAGAAACCATTTGACGAGGTATTTGACCTTAAGCAAGGCTAGGTACATGATCTAGATTTAAAGTGCATAAACACTTTCGCATTTATAATAATATTTAGGAGCTAGTGCTTAATATCAGTCGGGATTAACATTAATGTTAATTAATGATGTTAAGAAAGTGTAAGTGGGGCTTTAAGTAGCATGTAATTATGATTTATCTTAACATTAAACAAGTAAAAAATTGCTCATTGTATCAATAAAGAAGTTCTTATTTGTCATACTTATTGGCTTCAATCCATTATTTTTTATCAAACATTTTAAAATAGTAAAGGAGCTAAACTTTCCGCCAGGAACTTTTTTTATATATGTACCTATAATTCAACTTTTTTTTATAAAATTGTCAATAGATCTTTCATAATTACTTACATCCATTTTTAGCTTCTTTCATTTTCGATGTCTGCCTTCAAATTCCCTTGATATTGCCGTTGGCGCCTCTAAACCAATACGGTTCTCTTGGAGAGACCTGCCGTAAAAAGCCAAATGGTTTCTGATGCTATCTTGGCTGCTGAAATCTCAACCTTAGACCGGGCTGGCATTGTTGTGCCAATATCTGGTAAATAGCAGTCTTGTGCAGATAGGCTTCAGATTGCTACTCAATAACGTTTTATCAGAGCAAATACAAACACAATGTGTAAATAAACTAGGCATTTTATCTATTGCTTTCTGAAATCTATGAGAACTTGGCATTCTAAGCTTAATTTTGGAATGCGTAGGTTATCTTTCCGTTACTATTTAAGTGAATAATTGAATAACATTTTTAATTCAACATGCTACAAGTTTTTCTTCTAATGAAGTAGATCTAAATTTAAATGAATCATTGATTTTTTTCTACCAATGACTGCTAAAGTGCTTGCATAGACAAAATGCATCCAATTTCTATCGATGATCGAAGTGAAAGGGTACAATTTCGGAAAATCGAACTAACTAACCGGTCACGATTATCAAATTTGTTACTTTCCATGTCAGTGTTCTGTATTACCTTTTTATTTATAGGGAGCTGAACTTTTGTTAACAGCACGCGCCTTCCCAGCTTGTATTAGTTGGATAAAGATTGTCGATAGCCTTAACCGCGCATGACTCGGGAGACTTTTTCTGGCTCGCATGGAAGCCGTTGCCGAGATGTTGCAGGTGCTAATGTGGTTAAGTTGAATTACAATTTTATGCAACGAAATTACACGGTGCTTGGTGTGAGACGTCCCTTTTAGAAAACTCATTTGCATCTTATATTGATGATCTCGGGAAGTTTATCTAAATTTGCGTAAGGATGGTTCGTAGCTTTAGTATTAGGTAGTATAATTCAGTCATGAATTTTAACCAAGAAAGAGGTAGTGTAGTTTAAAGACTTTTTCAGTGGCAAGATCAATCAAGATATAATCTGAATAATTGATCCTACAGGAATACCGTTCATTTTTTTTAAAAACCCTATTGAGTAAGTTCCGAGTTATCGGACGGTTCCGTATTTCCGATCAACTAAGAAAAGACTGTATAGTAATTATATTTTAACTCCTTGTTGTTGTTGTTATCCATGATACCTGCAGGTGTCATGGATACTAATTGAAATAAAGAGATTTCATGGAAATAATAACATTTTTCTTAAATATCTTTATGTTAAGAAATAATTTGACCTCGCATTATTTCAATTTTAAATTAACAAGTTATATAATTGAATATCTATACATTAATAATGAGTTCAGAATTTTCATCATTTTTGTTCTTGTTTATATACTGATAATATCATAAAAATACCAAATATTATGCAATTAACAATTTCAACCACTTGTCATCAAAATTCCTTCAGATTAAAGAAAAGCTAATAATCAGATTTCTCCATTTAATGGATAAATAAAGATCAGAGCTAGCAAATTCAGAATAAAGTGATGTGATTATCAATAGCTTTGATTTTAACGGCAATTTTTGGTGGAGTTTTTTTTTAAATTGTGAAGTATAAAAAAAATTGTGTGAAGTGTTTGTGAAACAAGATTTTTTTTTTGTGAAGATATTGTGATTTTTTTTCAATTCATGTCTACACACCAATTAGTGTGTACGTGGATTTGTGCGTGTAGGTATGTGTGTGTATGACTGTGTGTGTAAGTGCTCGTGTTCGGTGTGCCTTAGTTGTATGACCGATTAGCAGATGTTGATTTTATTCCCTTCCATTTTAACTTTATTCAAATGGCCACAAATGAAAATCCCTATATTTTTAACCGTTTTAAACAATGTTTCTCTTTTACATATTAAGAAGGAATTACATGATATTATCTATTCAGAGATATGAAGATGCAAACCGTGATTATTCTCCTAGTGATCTCTAGCTAGATGATCTCCAATCAAAGTTTTTCGTTCAATTCTGTCGATTTGGTTGTTTATTTGGTTCGATAAGAGAGGAATAGACAGTCCTAACGCCACCCGAAGCCTGCTGCAAATTACTATCCTCATGTCTATTTTTAAAGAAAAGGCTGAAAATTATCGACGACCATGTATGCGGCATTTCATTACTATTTTTTGAGTAATGCCAAAATTGTTATTTTGGAAATAGTTAAAAGGTCTTTTCTAAGTATAGGCAGCCACAGCTTTCTCCCATCATTCTCGGATTTTGAGGAGGTTTTTAATAATAATTATTGTCCTCTCCGGCTAAACATCACGATTTTCCCCACCACTCATACAGTTCTGTTTTGGTGTTTTTTTCCCTAATGCTACAAACATATGTTTGAAACTCTGCACGATGTCCAAATTAAGCTTCTTTATCTCCGTCATTCGACGAGAATTACCAAACTAAAATTAAATAATGAAGAAGCAATGGAAATTAATGAGGAAATTTCAGTTTGAAAATATTTATAGATAGGCATGCATGGTGGGAAGTAAACAGGAATAGAAATTATTTCGCTGAGATTAAATCCTTATTGGTGAATTTACAATCGGCAGATCGTCTGTTATTGTCCATTACGGTAAATATAGATGGTATTTTATCGTAAAATATCATAATAAAGACGATAGACTAAAAGTATTTTTAATTTATGATAAATTACTATTGTATTTTTGTCTAATCATTTATTATCGTAGATAGATGATCTTTTTATCATCCATTATAATCACCGACAGAAAACCAACGATGAGCAATTACAACGATAGGAATATTCCCGAAGGATTCCAGTAGAAATCTATCGCCACTATATCTTTTTAACGTCAGTTCCTAGTACACTGGTTCACACGAATTACATAGGAAGGATGTCCTAGGAATATATCCTATAGGGTCACGCCACAGTATCCTGTGGTCCGTTCTACTGGTTCCTGTGGTCCATCCTTCTGGTTCCGGTGTACGACTCCTGTGTACTGATTGCTACATTGCAGGTTTTCCTTGTATTGCAATGGAAAAAGTACCTAAACTAATTTGTACCATTTGGTGCTAGTAATATTACAGAACTTTATAACTAACCTAACATAATTATATCCCAGTATATATTTTAGTCATGGTTTTTGTGTGTATATATAAAGTGCAATGTTTTTTTAAAGGCCCCCTGCCAGAAGAAGCAGACCTTCTTTAAATAATTAATGATATAATTATTTATATTATAATTTCTTTTTTTTAAATATTTTTAATATAAATAAAAAATGTTAAATACTTGTCTAGAATAAGAATCTTATAATCTATTTCAACTTGTTATTACTCTTTTATGTGTAGTTACTATTTGTGTGTTTGTTTTGTTCTTTTATATATAGGTATGTTGTCCTATATTTTGGATAGGTACCGAAGCAGCGTTGATGTCACCATCTTCTATATTTTTATATATTAGTTGCAAAATAAAACACCTAATAAATATTAATATAATATCGTAATCAAAAATAATAATATCTGAAATTACCTTTAATATCAATGAATATTTAAAAGATAAATAGGAAAAGTTCCGAGTTATTGGACAGATCCACATTTTCGGTGAAATATGAAAGAAGTATATAGAATAATTATCATTTAACTAGTAATTTTAAATTATTTTTTATTTTATTTTTCTGTTGAGATTTAAAATTTGGAACTGTGCAATAACTCGTAACTTTCCCTACACTACACACACAGATATCCGATGTTAACTTCAAAGTAGTTGTGCATGTTCCGTGGAGTTAGAGATTTTTCATTTTGTCATCAGGTGCATTGTACCTGCAGTTGTGAATGAATGCAGTTCATATCTGTATGCAGGGCAAGGTAAGAATTATCGGTCAGTTCCACATCTTCGGTCATATAAGAAAAAACGATATAGTAATTGTTATTTAACACATAATTTAAAATTGTTATGTGAATTGTAAAGTATTGGATAACATTAAAATATAGAAATTATATTTACCTATATCCTATTTAAATATTATCCAACTTATATTTGCTTTATATCTATATTGAATTTTTTGTAATTATTCAAGATTTAATAAGAAACTCTAAAACTTTTTAATTTATGGGTTTTACACACATACTGTCAGAAGTTACTATATAAAAATTATATCTAAAAGAAAAATTACCGTTATTTACTTCATGTTTCGAAAAACATGAAAAAAAAAACTAACTAACTCTAACTAACTAACTAACTAACTAACTAACTAAATTGATACGCTGAGATGTACATGAAGATCCAGGTTATAAAATCATAAGTGTTTGCATGAGGTGATCTATAACATAGGTAACAATATATTCTTTTTTTAACGATACAATATGTTTCTAGGTAACAATATATTTCTTGGTGCAGAATTGTCACAATATACCTTTTAAAAAAAGTAAAAAACATAATTCTACTGTATACTTAAAAGTAACTTTCTAAAGATACTTTTAAGCTTAAAAACTGTATGTATGATTATAACTTTATCAAGCTAAATATTTTATATCGTACTCTCATGTAGGGTAAGTCTTAATTATCGGTCAGTTCCACATTTTCGGTCATATAAGAAAAACGATACAATAATAATAATTTCAGTAGAATTGGTTGAGTAAAAACAACCAACCCTAGTGAAATAATTATTATTATTTCGTTTTTTCTTATATGACCGAAAATGTAGTACTGACCGATAATTCGTAACTCACCCTAAAACATTAAATTTAAATGTTAAATTTTGATATTCTTGAAATATATTAAAGTCAGTTCCGAGTTATCGGACGGATTTTCATTTTCGATCTTATGTGAAGAAATTATATATGGTTAATAAATTTGTAATTGAATATTAATTGAAATGAAAGATACATTACTATTCTTTTTTAATGGAAAAATATTGTTATTTTTTAATGGAAAAATATTGTTATTTTTTAATGGAAAAATATTGTTATTTTTTAATGGAAAAATATTGTTATTTTTTAATGGAAAAATATTGTTATTTTTTAACGGATAGATATTGATATTTTTTAATGGATAAATATTGTTATTTTTTAACGGATAGATATTGATATTTTTTAATGGATAAATATTGTTATTTTTTAATGGAAAAATATTGTTATTTTTTAACGGATAGATATTGATATTTTTTAATGGATAAATATTGTTATTTTTTAATGGAAAAATATTGTTATTTTTTAATGGAAAAATATTGTTATTTTTTAACGGATAGATATTGTTATTTTTTAATGGATAAATATTGTTATTTTTTAATGAATAAATATTGTTATTTTTTAATGAATAAATATTGTAATTTTTTAATGGATTGAATATTCTTATTTTTTAATGGAAAAATATTGTTATTTTTCAATGAATAAATATTGTAATTTTTTAATGGATGAATATTCTTATTTTTTAATGGATAAATATTATTTTTTTTAATGGAAAAATATTGTTATTTTTTAATGGAAAAATATTGTTATTTTTTAATGGAAAAATATTATTTTTTTTTAATGGAAAAATATTGTTATTTTTTAATGAATAAATATTGTTATTTTTTAATGAATAAATATTGTTATTTTTTAATGGATAGATATTGTTTATTTTTTAATGGATAAATATTATTTTTTTTTAATGGAAAAATATTGTTATTTTTTAATGAATGAATATTGTTATTCTTTAATGGAAAAATATTGTTATTTTTTAATGAATGAATATTGTTATTCTTTAATGGAAAAATATTGTTATTTTTTAATGAATGAATATTGTTATTCTTTAATGGAAAAATATTGTTATTTTTCAATGAATAAATATTGTTATTCTTTAATGGAAAAATATTGTTATTTTTTAATGAATGAATATTGTTATTCTTTAATGGAAAAATATTGTTATTTTTTAATGAATGAATATTGTTATTCTTTAATGGAAAAATATTGTTATTTTTTAATGAATGATTATTGTTATTCTTTAATGGAAAAATATTGTTATTTTTCAATGAATAAATATTGTTATTCTTTAATGGAAAAATATTGTTATTTTTTAATGAATAAATATTGTTATTCTTTAATGGAAAAATATTGTTATTTTTTAATGAATGAATATTCATTAAAAAAAATGTGAAACCGTCCGATAATTCAGAACTTACCCTTGTATTTTATATATGATTTCATTTATCATCAATAAATATATAGTTAATATACAATCAAGAAATTAGTTCACCACTTGATAACTCTAATGCTATACAATTATTATATTGTAATGAACAATGGAGTCATTAAATGTATGTAACGAATAAATGCAGTGTATATATTGCGTATATAGTTAATATGTACATGTACTTTATAGTATGTTATTTACACAGCATCCCAAACAGAAAATTATCATCACCTAGCTTCGTCAGTTTTCTATCGGTGATTATAATCGATGATAAAAAGATCATCTATCTACGACAATAAATGATTAGACAAAAATACAATAGTAATTTATCATAAATTAAAAACACTTTTAGTTTATCGTCGGACACTACTGACAAAAATCCTGAGGATAATGTCTTTATTATGATATTTTACGATAAAATACCATCACTATTTACCGTAATGGACAATAACAGACGATCTGTAGGTTGTAAATTTGCCAACTGGGAAGCATCCGTTCATCTCATGAAAAGGGGGGGTTGGGGGTGAGGAGATGTGAAGGGGGAGGGGGGGGGGGGTTTGTTCATCTCCGTAATTTCATCTCCTGTTCAGGTGTTCCAATTAGGCATCATTTTCTGTGTGTGAAGAACATACCTACCATGAACAGGAAACTGTAGTCATGAGACCGATACTGACTATAGAGACGATGAAAACTATAGTCAAGAGACCGATACTGATGATAGAGACGATGAAAACTATAGTCAATAGACCGATACTGACTATAGAGACGATGAAAACTGTAGTCAAGAGACCGATACTGACGATAGAGACGATGAAAACTATAGTCAAGAGACCGATACTGACGATAGAGACGATGAAAACTATAGTCATGAGACCGATTCTGACGATAGAGACGATGAAAACTATATTCAATAGACCGATACTGACGATAGAGACGATGAAAACTGTAGTCAAGAGACCGATACTGACGATAGACACGAAGAAAACTGTAGTGAAGAGACCGATACTGACGATAGAGACGATGAAAACTATAGTCAAGAGACCGATACTGACGATAGAGACGATGAAAACTATAGTCAAGAGACCGATACTGACGATAGACACGATGAAAACTGTAGTGAAGAGACCGATATTGACGATAGAGACGATGAAAACTGTAGTGAAAAGACTGATACTGACGATAGAGACGATGAAAACTATAGAACACGAAAAGCCATATGTACCAAACACCGATAAATGATCGAAATTCATCACCTAAAACCGATAAAAGATTGACGATTTGACACTAGATTGACCTAACACCGATAACTGAGCGAAATTGAACTCTAGATTGACCTAACACCGATGAAATGAGCAACGATTGGAGGATAGAAATTCTACCACCGATAACTAAATGTGTGAGAATTGAACGATAGGGACAGTTTCTTTCGATAAAATAATAATGATGATAAATGAAAGTGTATAATTTGAACCGATAAAGTAATACGTAACGATTAATCGATACATATCTACCACATATTTTGCACTTAGAAAGAGTTAGAATAAAACTGTATGGTGAGTTACGAATTATCGGTCAGTTTAACATCTTCGGTCAAATAGGAAAAAAACGATATGATAATAATTTTTAAATTTTTTAGTACTGTATCGTTTTTTCTTATATGAACGAAGATGTGGAACTGACCAATAATTCGTAACTTACCCTCTATCTTAGGATGATATGTTAATTAATTTTACCTGCCTCCAAATTAGTTTAATTATTAATTTCTTTGCCTAATTATTTCCATTGTTTCAGAGGACAATTTTCCAGTGACGGGAGATAACTACACGCACATCCTTTACCATCCCATGCAGTAGTCTTTAATTCACCCTCTATTAACCCCATCGATTACCTCCCCCCCCCCTCCTCATTCAGCATCTCCCCCCAGGCTTTTTCGGTCCCACAGATCTCTCTCTCTCTCTCTCTCTCTCTCTCACGTCCTGAGGCAGCCTCTGGAAGATCTCTCTCATCTGCGAGACTCAGCAGCCCACGGCTACCTACCTCCTTCATCTCGAGCAATCTCAGCATCGCGCCCCAGGCTACGCTTAAGCTACCGCGGTGACCCTTGTCGTGACCTCTCTCAGTCAACCCCCACACCCCGGGGTATGTTGGTCTGGTATGCGGCAAGAGATTGCTACTGATGCTGCGATGCCCTAAACTACCTAGCTATTCAGTCTATCCAACTAGGTAAGAGTACCTACTCAGTCTATCCAACTAGGCAAGTTTACCTACTCAGTCTATCCAACTAGGTAAGAGTACCTACTCAGTCTATCCAACTAGGTAAGAGTACCTACTCAGTCTATCCAACTAGGCAAGTTTACCTACTCAGTCTATCCAGCTAGGTAAGAGTACCTACTCAGTCTATCCAACTAGGTAAGAGTACCTACTCAGTCTATCCAACTAGGCAAGTTTACCTACTCAGTCTATCCAACTAGGTAAGAGTACCTACTCAGTCTATCCAACTAGGCAAGAGTACCTACTCAGTCTATCCAACTAGGCAAGAGTACCTACTCAATCTATCCAACTAGGTGAGAGTACCTACTCAGTCTATCCAACTAGGCAAGAGTACCTACTCAGTCTATCCAACTAGGCAAGAGTACCTACTCAATCTATCCAACTAGGTGAGAGTACCTACTCAGTCTATCCAACTAAGCAAAAGTACCTACTCAGTCTATCCAACTAGGTAAGAGTACCTACTCAGTCTATCCAACTAAGCAAAAGTACCTACTCAGTCTATCCAACTAAGCAAAAGTACCTACTCAGTCTATCCAACTAGGCAAAAGTACCTACTCAGTCAATCCAACTAGGTAAGAGTACCTACTCAGTCTATCCAACTAGGTAAGAGTTCCTACTCAGTCTATCCAACTAGGTAAGAGTACCTACTCAGTCAATCCAACTAGGTAAGAGTACCTACTCAGTCTATCCAACTAGGTGAGAGTACCTACTCAGTCTATCCAACTAGGTAAGAGTTCCTACTCAGTCTATCCAAGTAGGAAAGAATACCTACTCAGTCTATCCAACTAGGTAAGAGTACCTACTCAGTCTATCCAACTAGGTAAGAGTACCTATTTAGTCTATCCAACTAGGAAAGAGTACCTACTCAGTCTATCCAGCTAGGTAAGAGTACCTACTCAGTCTATCCAACTAGGTAAGAGTACCTATTCAGTCTATCCAACTAGGTAAGAGTATCTATTCAGTCTATCCAACTAGGCAAGTTTACCTACTCAGTCTATCCAACTAGGCAAGTTTACCTATTCAGTCTATCCAACTAGGCAAGTTTACCTATTCAGTCTATCCAACTAGGAAAGAGTACCTACTCAGTCTATTAAACTAGGCAAGAGTACCTACTCAGTCTATCCAACTAGGAAAGAGTACCTACTCAGTCTATTAAAATAGGCAAGAGTACCTATTCAGTCTATCCAACTAGGCAAAAGTACCTACTCAGTCTATCCAACTAGGCAAAAGTACCTACTCAGTCTATCCAACTAGGCAAAAGTACCTACTCAGTCTATCCAACTAGGCAAAAGTACCCACTCAGTCTATCCAACTAAGCAAAAGTACCTACTCAGTCTATCCAACTAGGCAAGAGTACCTACTCTGTTTATCCATTCGAAAAATATGCAAAATTTGCCTCTAGATAGATAGGATAATCACCCCTGCTTTACAATCGATATGCATATCTATTGTATATCTTTGTTTGAGGGCAAGCAACTTAAAGAACACCTTCCTGCAATCGTTAGTTTAATTTTGCTAAGTGAGAGAACTTTGCCGTGAACTTGAAAATGACGGCTAAAGTTATTTGAAATAGTGTTTCAGTTCTCGAATAAAATTGTTTTACGGATAGTGAAGTTGTTCCGTAACCATTTTGTGCAAAATAATAAAGAAATGTATTTTCAAAGACTATCTGGTAACAAATAACTTAATCACTTTCTATATTGATATTTGAATGAATATCGCTTCCTTTGCAATTGCACGACAAGTTATTAAATTCCTATCGAAGTAAGGCTATCTGAAGGAGGCAGTATCATTGTGATCATCTCGAGCATTGTTTCGTGTGACTTGGCACATAGAATGTGTCCAGCAGGCCATTGTTGTACGTGAGTCCGTCACGCTCGTTAGTTAACTGCTGAATCAGCGGCTTAGAATAATATTATCGGAGGCATCAGACGCATGTTTGGTCTAAACCCCTTTGTGCGCGTCAGTCCAAGGGTCTGCGCTTTGTTTGGTCTTACATTATGATAAGGATAGGCATGACGAATTGACGAGGCTTTCGAGAGAAGAATTGTGTGATTTACCGTACGCGGCGGCGGCCAGGTTTCTTTCCGTGCCTCAGTGCTCGCCAACAACTCGCTGTGAAGAAGAAATGAACAGAAGCTTCTTTGTCTATTCAAATTTATTCATGGAGCTATAATTTTTAGAATAAAAACTAATACGAATGTCAGTTAAATAATTAATAACTCAGAGACGTAGTAATGAATACAAAGCAGTAGCAGTATTGAGATGAAATATTAAAATTCTAACAGGGATTGTACCTACCTAGTGTAGGTGATAAATTATTTCCAAAAGCAAATACGCGTGACGGCACATAAAATATGTACTAGCTTTTTAAATGCGTACAAAGAACCTGTTTATTTCTCCTCGATTCAATTTTGATGAACAAGAATGTAACATGTTCAAACTGAACGATAATTTATTATCATGTTACAACTGTTAGAGACGCAGAATGCACTTACAGAAGTCGTGGCGAATCACTGTTATTAGCTTAGAGGAGAAACCGTATGATGGTCAGCAGATCCTAATCACTTTATTACACATTAATCTAACCGAGAAAATGGCTTAAATGTGCCGCTCTATAACACCTACCATTACCTTTCTTATCTCTTTTGTTATTATATAATTACCTTATGATAATATATCAGTAATTGCTAAGTAGACTAGTGGGAAAAGAGTCGGCCAATCACAGTTGAGTATTTTCTGCCCACGCATGAGGTTAGCCAATCAGCGACAGTTTAAATGTCACGTGACTTCTGCATAGTGTGATTAAAATTAGCAACTTCTTGAATGCACTTTTTAAATTAACGTTTCATTATAGATATGCAGATATTTTCATATAGATTCCCATACGAGAATTACATGATAGCATAGAATATATTTCATATTAATATAGTACATTTTGATTAATATTTTCAAACATATTCAGTTTTATATGGTCAAATGGTAAACATCTAAAATTCTAAATGTCAGAAAATATTATTTGTGTAGTTTTACAACTGTTGTCATATGTAAGTCACTTACATGGCTTATATGAAGTAAGTACATCTGAAATTATTATATATGTATATTTAGCCTCTATAAGATGAACTGAATTTCTATTGTCAGGGTAGAGTAAAAAATTAACTTTTATCTTTATTTTCATATGTTTAAAAAAAATATATTTTCTACATGATTTAAATACTTTCTACAAGTTATTCAATATCTACTAGATATAGAACTATATGATAATATATCGTATAGATCAACTGAAAATTCAAGGATATACGTATTTACATATCAATTCATATAAATTTTATTATCTATTCTTTTTTGTATTTAACTCATAGATTACTAGAGAGTTACTTATTTAAGTAATTTCAATGATGCTTTTTATCCTTTGATATATTTTCTATCTAAAGAATGACTTCTTCGCACTTAGTTCATAGATCACTAAGGAGATGTATATGCTTATTTTACTTCAGTACATAGATCACTTAAAATACGCATATGTTTATTTTTACCTCAATATCAGACCATTCGTATACCCAGTCAGAAAATTATAATCACCAATAGTAGATTTTCTATCGGTGATTATAATCGATGATAAAAAGATCATCTATCTACGATAATAAATGATTAGACAAAAATACAATAGTAATTTATCATAAATTTAAAACACTTTTAGTCTATCGTCTTTCGTCGGACATTTCCGACCATAATGTTTGAAATTATGGTATTTTACGATAAAATACCATCAATATTTACCGTAATGGACAATAACAGACGATCTGTTGATTATAAATTTACCGACTGGGTAATTATTTAACTGTGAAGATCTCCTCAACCTTCAATTAGCCAAGATGACTCCCAGGAAATAATTTGTGTGTCTTCTTCTCTGGAGTTCTTCCTGGTAATGCGAGGCTATTGGGACCTGTGGTCATTGTAACTAATACATCGGAGATCATCTTTCGGAGGCTATCATAATAATTGGAGAATTCTTTCCGTTCTTTTTGGCTGACTTGACCCCGCTTGTTGACCTTTTCTAGGCTTAACTCATGTCGACATCACGTTTCCTCAGAAACCTTTTGACCTTCTTGATCACATCTCGTGAGAATTAAGAAGTTGTTTAGTTGTTGTGGCGGAGGTGGTCAACATAGGGAAGTTCCGAGTTATTGAACGGTTCCACAATTTCGATGATACTAGAGAAATATACAATAATAATTATTTAACTTTTATTATTATAGATAATTTGGAACTTACCCCACCATGGAAACTCTAAGCGAGTATTGTGTTGCTAATAGAGTTCATATTTGAACTAATAAAATTTGCCGAAAGTACAACTGGTTGCTCACAGCTTACTATGTAGGACTAGTACAGTTTCAGTACTTATTTATTTATTTCACCTCTGATATTTCTTCCACCAGAAAATTCTTCAAACTTCGAATAATTTGCTAATTATATATATGATTAAATATAAAATTGACGCATGTAATTTAGTTAAAATTTATCACCAAATATTAATTACAATTACGAACTTTATCTTTTAGCGAAGACTATTCAAAGAATATACAAATAATAGGGTTTTATATGCCCATTTCCTTCATGCATATTGCCATAAAGTTGTGATAGCGGTAATTTGTTAATTGTTTATTCAGGAAATAAGTAAAAAAAGTCGACTTAATAATATGAAATTTACGCGTAATGTCTGAACTTGGAAATATATGGATAATTTGTTTATAGAAATACAAAAATATTCTTTTTTGTAGCAATTTTTATGATTGAAGATTTTAATATATGATACTAGTTGCATATGGCCATAGAGATATTTTTTCCAGCTGAATTGGACAAGAATCCAATCCTCACCTATTGCTAATTTTAAACTTGTCTTCAATGCATTACCAACAAATGGCTATTTAACGCTGCAACATGCTGATGTTTGGTATCTGAAAGGTTTCCTGCAGTGTGTTCTAGAGGGTGCCGATGTTGAAATCGAACCCCTGGCTATTCTTTAGGTACACGCGTTAGAGAACATCAGATAAGCATTCCATCAGCATCATTGAGAAAGAAAGATGGAGTCATTACTTCCATCAGTCATTTCGGATTCACGGAATCCAAGCGTATCGGTTGTGGGAATATTCAACACCTTTCGATTGGCTCATTTGTCACAGGGACGTAGCGATTGTATTAGCAAGTGGATGGCTTGTTAGCATATCTTTGCTTTAGGTGGTTGGCCCGGTGTTCCTCTAATAACTCACCAGACAATAACTCTAACGAATATGAATGGTCACGTCCTCGTGGTACTCAGAAACTACGTAAGCGTGAAGTTTGACAAATTGGTGATGTGCTGCATAGGATTTTGCCTCGTTATGGTAGAATATTAATGATTATTCAGAGCTGGTTGGTGAGAAATTGCAACTTGATAACTTGAATTGTAAGGAGATTCTGCCGCATGCATGCAAGCATCAACGGCGAACACTTTGATCTTAAAGAGGTGAAAGTTAGGGATTATTTTGTTTATAATGGCCGCACAATTAAAGGTTTCAAATTAGCAATAACAATTCAAAAGCTAGATTGTACCCAATTAAGACGATTGAACTGTCAATTTTGAAAAATTCTCATTTAAAAAATTGAAATATTGACAAGCGGTTTATTCCCAAAATGATAGTAATTGTCGGTATAAAATTCTTCTTCTTTGGCAGTTAGTTTGCATGTCCAACGATAGACCATCGGTTAAAGACTGAAGTAGCTGAAAATGTTCAAAACAGTTGTTAAATAATAATGAAAAAAAAATATAAAATTATTATGATTACTAACCTCATATTTTGTTTATTTGCTCATACTGTATTATGAATTTATGAAGCATATGCCGATTCTCAATATTTTTTAAATAAAGTAATTAGGATGAGTTTCGATTTATAGATAGGTTTCACTTTCTCGATCGAATATTAAAAAATATGATTATTATTATTTAATTTATAAAAATGGTATTGATAAACTGGTAATGATACCTATTAAATTAACGAGAAAAATAATTATTTTAAAGTAATTTTTTATATCATCGAGAATGTAAACCTACCGATAACGCAGAACTTACTCTGTACTAGACACAACTATCTCTACGACTATAAATAACATATTAATAGAATTACTATATAGATATTCATCTAAATCACTAAATTGTAACTCCATGAATACATGTAAGGTTCAGTCACTTCAACATCGTGAATGAAAATACAACTAAAAAGAAACTTTAATAAGAGGCGACATCTAAAAAACGCAAAGAAATATTATGCCGGTAAATCCTAGATTTGAGAGCTTATTTTTAGAATGGGCATAAAGGCTTTTACCAGTCATTGCTCATAATTAAATGGGGTGATTGTAGGGAGAAAAAAAAGACTGTGAATGGCTGTGAGAGACGAACAAATGACCAACAACTCAGTCGCAAAATTAACATCGCGCGTCGTTGGTTTTCTGTCGGTGATTATAATCGATGATAAAAAGATCATCTATCTACGACAATAAATGATTAGACAAAAATACAATAGTAATTCATCATAAATTTAAAATACTTTTAGTCTATCGTCTTTCGTCGGACATTCCCGATAAAAAAATCTGACGAAAACCTCTTTATTATGATATTTTACGATAAAATACCATCAATATTTACCGTAATGGACAATAACAGACAATCTGTCGATTGTAAATTTCTGACTGGGCTGAGACGGACAGACAGACAAATTGGCAGGACCTCTTTGACGACTGCAGAAGAAAGGCGGAGAGGTTTGAAAGGAGGAAAGGCCTCACAGTGTGGTGCTGGGACTCAATGAAATGGATTTCAGAGGAAATAATGAAAGATTAATTGCCAATCAAGGGGGAACAACAGAATTTATTTCGGATATTCCTAGCTAAAAATTAGATTTGTCTTTGGCGAAAGCTGAATTATGAACATGACATGTTTTGTATTATATCAATAATGATCTTACAGCGAAAATTTATATTATTTTTGTATTTATTGAACAAGAAAATGGCAGCGCAGTATTTCTCTATTTTATATCATATGTTTCTATAGCCTGATTCAAAAATGTCAGGTTTCCATCCGGTCCGGCTCCTCTCAGTGATTTTTAATCACTGAGAGGATCTGGTACTAGCTGTCCGTTGAAATTAAAGTAACGATATTTTTTTTCACTGACACTGAAGCACTGAGAGGAGACGGTTCGGACACATTACAGATAGAACACTGATGCGTGTGAACAAGCTTTAATACGAATTAGTTAACGCTGATTTTCTATTTATAAAAAGGACTGTTATTATTCATAGTTATTCATTGTCAAAAATTAAATGACTGTTTTATATGATATTAAAAATAAAAATATTTTGAGCTTTTTGAATTTGATACTTGCAGGTGTTACGGATACTAATTCAAGTTACAAGTTAAAATTCAGTATTATTTAATTTCTTTCTCATTTGATCGAAAATGTGGTACTTTCCGATATTTCAAACCTTGTTCTTAACAATTTAACAATTTAAATGGTTCTAACAATTGAAATGGTTCTAACAATTCAAATGGTTTTAACAATTCAAATGTTTTAACAATTCAAATGTTTTAACAATTCAAATGTTTTAACAATTCAAATGGTGCCGTAGAACAATAACTGTTCCAATGACCATCAAACCTAACTCCATTTGTCATCATATTAGGGCTGGCTTTTTTGCAAGTGTGGACATATTGGTCACACCTAATTGCAAAACATCAAAAGAAATGCTATTTTCATGTTCTATAGCGGCCCCTTTGCATCTTATAATGGCCTTAGTTATTTGATGAAAAGATTCTCTAATTGGAACTGTTAGGATGATTTCTGATGATAACACTTTTTATGGAATTGTTGCCATCGTTTCGTATTATTTTAATTGCTGTTTAGCGAGGTCGATGTTTTGATGTTATCTACAGCATTTGTTTTCTTTTACATATAACGAGAAAATGAAGTAGAGTAATGGGATAATTTGTACGTAGGGTAAGTTACGAATTATCGGTCAGTATTACATCTTCGGTCATATAAGAAAAAACTATAAAAAAATTGTTATTATTACACAGTGTTATCTAATACTTCTGCAAACCCGGGTTTGCAGAAGTATTAGATAGCACTGTGAAATAATAACAATTTTTATATTGTTTTGACAATTATTTTCTTTACAGAGTATATTCATAATATGTTTTAGTAAAACAAAAGATCCAAGCAAAGAGTCAAACATTTCGCTCTTCCATCTCGGATGACAATAATTTGACAATCTATGAAGAAAGATATATTCTTGTGATGTTTCTTCAACAGCAGACTTTTCTGCATTTTGTACGTACGTCCAAATCATTTATTTCTCCAGGGAAAAACTTCCTAAAAAAACATCCAATATGATTTTTAGAGTTTCCCGAGCTTCTTGCTGTCGCGCACGCAGTTGTTCGCTCATACTCGTGCCAAGGGTCGCGCACTGAAGCTGATCCGTGAAATTTTTAATATCATGGCGGCGCGGAGATGACTCTAGCGATGTCGGCGGCGTGTGCTCTGACGACGGAAAGGACGCGCCGGTTGCATACTCTCCGATACAATCTGCATATACGAAACCATAAAACAGGCGAACCTACAGTCAGCCTCTATTTAACATCTGTTATAAACCTCAGTGAAGAATGTAAAATGTTAAAGCTTGCAATATACTATCAACATAATTATTTATATTCAGTATCTATAATTAATAATATTGTATATATATATTGTCTTAGGTAATGTTGATATGAGATTCACTGTATATTCTCTATGTCGTATGTTGTTTTTCTCCCATGGAATATTGTTGTTGTGATTGTGCGACTTAAAAAACAAAACTTTTTACCAGCACGCATCGAGGTTATTTTCTTCTAAGTGTCTCTTCATATCGATGTGTGTGCCTTAACGGTTTTCTCTTTATTATCTTTTGATATTTTAGTTCTTATATAGGAGATATATTGAACATTCATTAATTAGGGCTAGATATTTACTTTTAGGATTTAAAAGTTACCAAATTCTCTCTATTTACAGATTCGGACCACCTTAATTATCTTGTAATTTTGATAAGGTTATCTTGAAGAATTTTATTCAAATAGGACTTTGAATTTTAATACTCATTTCTGCATTTAATTATTAATCTTTAATAACTTTAAATCTATTGCACTATTATTTTATTTTAATACAGACTGTTCAGAACTGATTATGGATGAAAATATAAAATTAAAAAATGATTTAAAAATTTATACCAAAAATCAAATTTACAAAAATTTATAGCAAAATAGTAATTTACTGGAAATAATATAGTGAATATAGTATTTATATGCAAAAATGAGTTGCTCTGATATGAATCTGCATACGGGTACAGTATGCAATATACATATGTACACTATATACAGTATACAGGTTGAACTGTACTTACTATACAGTCTATTGGATCCGTTAACCTGTATAGAGGTAAGATGACATGCTGCTACCGTGCAGTACCGGTAATAAGTAATATATGCTACCGTGCAGTACCGGTATAAGTAACATGTTACTGTGCTTTACCGGTAATAACTTACATGTGACCGTGCTTTACCGGTAATATATAACATATTCCCGTGCTTTACCGGTAATAACTAACAAGTTACCGTGCTTTACTGGTAATATATATCATGTTGCCGTGCTTTACCGGTAATAACTTACATGTTACCGTGCTTTACCGGTAATAACTTACATGTTACCGTGCTTTATCGGTAATAACTAACATGTCTACGTGATTTACCAGTAATAACTAGCATGTTACTGCACTTTACCGGTAATAACTAGCATGATACTGCGCTTTGCCGGTAATAACTAACATGTCTACGTGATTTACCGGTAATAACCAACATGTTACCGTGTTTTACCGGTAATAACTAACATGTCTACGTGATTTACCGGTAATAACCAACATGTTACCGTGTTTTACCGGTAATAACTAACATGTCTACGTGCTTTACCGGTAATAACCAACATGTTACCGTGCTTTACCGGTAAGCAGTCATCTTAGCGGAAGAGGATACACGGATGAGAGATGGTTTGCAGACCGAGTCGTCTGTACCACCCTATAAGATATCTAACCACTGAAGGTAACTTTAGGAAATATTATAAGGAAAATATTAACCATTATATAGTGAAGAGGTGAAAAAGGTTGCCAGATATTGACCAGATAGATAATTAATGAAGGGATTTTTCATTACTTTCATAATCTGATAATTGCTAGTCAAAATATAGATGGAAATGGATAGATTAGATTTCGTTTGTAGTAAAGTTTTAAATTAATTATAAATATTGAGGGGAAAAATAGTGGATATTTACTATTTGAATTTTTATTTTTATTTTGGAGCAGTAAATTTTTTAGTTTTATTGTTTTAAAGCATTACTGATGGACATATAAGTTGAGTAAATGCAGATACTATTTTAGTTGTCAGGTATTTTTGGTCTCAATAGTACCTAATGCAATGATAGAATCATTAGAGAGCAGGTGCAACATGAGAAAAAGGTGAGAGTCTTAGAGTCTCGCAGAAAATGTCACTTAATTTCTTGGATCAATTTTATATGTTTCTATAAGGAATCACCTTTTAAATTCATAGTAGATTTGAAGGATAAGTATCGGATTGGACATTTCGGATCATGTACGAAAAACGTAAATGATAATTATTATTTATCATTTATTTCAATGGGTACCCATGAAACTATAACTGGAGGTATCATGGATTGATAATAATTTTGTATATGATCCAAAATGTGGAATAGACCTATAAATTACCCATTGCACATTTGTATCAATATAATTTCAATGGAAGTTTTTATAGATTCGATCACCAATACGTAGAGTGGAACGTTTCATTTTCTACAATTTTGTCACTTTTTCCCAACACCAATTTAGAAAATGTAAGTGCCCGATGGTTCCTTTCTACCATCTTCCTCCGCGTCAACATTTCCTAAAAGGTCAAATCCTTGGGTATATTTCTCGTCAATGATGATCCATTACATCGTCAAATTGATAGAGAAGATGACGAATGGATATGTTGACGATGTCTGAGACGGTGCTAACGAATTTATATGGCTATAAGCTAGCCTAACTTACTGCCGAAGATGGGAGGCGAAATGATACTTTAAGACTATAGAGCTGTACGTTCTCATGAGCTGGCTAAGCTCTTTCGTGAGCGCAAATGGCATAAAATATGAGCATGATACTTTGATTTAAGTACAGGCAAACTCTCCTCTTGATAACAAAGAAAATAGTCAGTGATTCAGTGAGTGTTTTGTTTGAAAATATATATATAAATTACAAACATATTTATCATATTTCATTTTTTACAATTTTTAATGTTAAAGTTAGTTAGAATGTTAAATTATATATTTGGTTCTTACATGATCGAAAATGTGTAACTGTCCGATAATGCGTTAAGTACCTAGTATTTAAAACACCTTCTCCAACATTGGGAAATGCTTAAAAAAAGGATTTGTATTTCATTCATCAAAATTTATTGTTAGAATTTTATTTTGTTGTTTGGGAAGGTGGGGAATGAAAAAAAAAATTATTCCAATTAATAATTCCTTGTTACCAAGCGTGTTCCATTCAACTCCCAGTGGATATTATATAAATGTTAACAATTAAATTTCACAGGAATAACTGATTATTAAGATGAAACAAACAGACTCAAAATATCTCAATTTGAACTGGAGTTATATAAATAATACACGAATAAATAAACAACCATTTTTGTGGGACAATTGGAATATACAATTAGAAATATGGTAAATTACGAATAATCGGTCAGTTTCACATCTTCGGTCATATAAGAAAAAACGATATAATAATAATAATTTAATTTTTTTAATTGGTATCCATGATACCTGCAGGTATCATGGATACCAACTAAAAAATGAAATCAATTATTATTATATCGTTTCTTCTTACGTGTCCGAAAATGTGGAACTGACCGATAATTAAGAACTTACCCTAGTGATAGATTTGTTCTTCCTATAGGCGACAGTGGCGGGAAGGGGGGAGAGGGTGTCTTTCGGAGAGGGTGATAGCAGCGGAAGCAAGTCATTGTGGTTTTCGTTAACCGTGACTGTACGTACGTAGTGTGCCTTACTGTTTTCTTGGATCGTGAATGGGGGGCGGAGCCTGAGGCAGTGCGTACGTTTGTACGTTGAATGCTACCTATACGTGATCTATGAAGATAATCTTATAAAACTGGAACATTATCTATAGTTAACTACTTTCTTTATTATTTTATCCTTATTTAATACTAAATCTAAGTGGAAATTGATTCTTAGTTTAAACATGTAAGTTTTTTTAGAGATAGGTTAGCGGGTCGTGAGGCGTGACGTGCTGAGGTGCGCTATGAGTTCGCCAGATTGCAGTCCTGTCACGACTCACTGGGACGGAAACTAACTTTTTGTGGCTTTGCGTACAAATGGTGAAAACAACAGAGAGAATAGCTGTGTATCAGATGTGCAATTATCATAGAGTATTTACATCATTATTCACCTTTTTCGCTTATTTTGACCAACTGAACATGAAGTGTTGGCTAAATCTACATACACGTGGAAGTTTATAGTGTTACTTTTAAGTAAGGTAGGAATGGTTAATATAAATAAATATCAATAAGTGTAATTAAAAGGACTTATTTAACAGGAATACTTATTTACATTACTAAAGAAAATACGTGATATTATTACAATGACTTTATTATTCAAGATACGCGTCAGAGACCAAAATATTTTTCATTGGAAGATATATATCTTCAAAACAAATCAATGTGAGGGTTGCTACCAAGTTATTAAACGGTTACACATTTTCTACAATATACAAAACTACATAATTTAATCATCGATACCGAAAAAAAGTAACGAAATTAAAAGGGAATTCATGATATTTTCTTACATACAACCGAAAATGTGGAACTGTACGATAACTCGGAACTCACCCTCTGCTCACCTGTGCTTCTTAATTGGTGTTTCCGGGGGGAAGTTCTTAGGGTTACGAGTGATGAACCCGCAAACGGAAGACAAGGGATGGCCAGGTAAGGAAGTGGGGGAGGGGAGGAAGGGGGAGTGTGCGATATGGAGACACGAGAACCACCGGAGGAGAAAGAGGTGGGGGGGTTGCAGTAGGGGGGGGGGAGGGGTGAGGGTGCGATATGGAGACAGTAGAACCACCGGAGGAGAAAGAAAAGAGTGGTGCTTGATAATTTATTGGGAGTGGGGGATATACAGGGTCTTTAGTAGGATGGATGTATTCTACGTAACAGAAAGAAAAGTATATATGCATCTAAAGCTGCCATTGAGATAAATTACACTAATATTTTAATTACTATTATTCTACTGAAGTTTAATTTTTCATCAGAATTTTACAAATAAATGAATTGCTAAATCTTCTTGTACCGCATTTTAACATTCGGTGAATTTATTATCATTTTTTAGATTAAATTTAAGTGTTATTTGGATTTAAAATATTCATAAATAGTATTTAATAACATTAAAACAGTAATAAACTGAACGATAATAAAACATACATAGAGTATAAGCCTAAGCAGTGGAATAGTTTACAAAAGTGATAGCATACTCCAGTCTCTAAAATGTAGGTATAGTCTTTATAGTGAAATATACAAGAGAGAATTAGTATAATATGGAATATAATGACTGTGCATTTTCAGTTAAACAAATCTCACATATGATGACTTCTCTTAGAAACTTTATTTGACCACTAGGAATAATTTTTATGTTTCTGTACACACTTGAACATTTTATTGTGTCAGCATATTTATTCCTATCTCCTAGAAATATATTTATGTTTGTCATGACTTTTATCTGGTGTGTAAACTGTTATCTTGTTATTGCAGTCAGAAGAAACATCCATGTGGAATATTATACAGGGTGAGAATGAGTTATAGAACTGTTTCACATTTTCGATCATCACATCTTTTTCTGATAGGATCGAAAATGTTCAACTCTCTGATAACTCTGAATTAAGAATATATTCTTTATTTATTCGGTAAATTTCAAGTTCACGTCCCTAATTCATTTAGGGACGTGAACTTGGAAGGGGGTATTTGGATCGGTTCCTAGTTCACGTCCCTAATTCATTTAGGGATGTGAACTAGAAATTTACCCATTATTCTTTTCGAAAATTATTATCGAATCATTTTAGTAGTTGATATTAATTATTAAGAAAAGAATCATAGTTTGATCATTTAACCCAACCAGTATTTTAATCATAAACTATTACCTATGAACTCTATGAACTCTGAACTTAGCTTCGAATTATTCTATAGATCCTTTTTTGACAGAATTACCAAAAAACTAGAGTCACTTTCTCAAATAATATAGGACTCATTTCATCACAAAACCATTTTATTCCAGTTAAAACAAAGAAAAATAAATTATGCTTGAAATTTTTCATAACTTGGATAGTGGGGAGTATCTGGCGTACAATCTTAATACCATCGAAAGTGAGGCTTGCTCTCTTTTCTTGGTGGCACTAAATTATAGAGTTTTTTGGACTCGGTCCACTGCTCCCGAAACACCAATAATTATCCCATTTAATCCCACGTTATATCGCCTACTGAGATCTATACTTCGTGTCTGAGCCACATTTTCATACCTAAATCAGAGCTGGTTAAGATTCAAATGAGCAGATTTGGAACTGGAGGAATTATTCTTAGACATGGTTCTTAGGATTGTGATGGCTTGTTAAATAGACTAAGTCAGCCATGCAATGAATGATAAGGTGCCTATTTCTATTTCTTCGCTGAAATCAATTTTTTAGTCACTAGCTGTAGACTGGTTTAGTCACCGTAGACTGGTTTAGTCACTGTAGAATGTTTAAGTCAATCTAGGCTGGATTAGTCACTGTAGACTGATTTAGTCACTGTGGAATCGTTTAGTCACTGTAGACTGTTTTAGTCACTGTAGATTGTTTCAGTGATTTAAGACTGTTTTAGAGTCAGTGGAGGTGGACAATCAAGTGTAGCTTCAACATCAGCACGCTCCCAATTAAGAAAGGTAAACAAAAACATCGCCCGTGCCTAAGTTATTGCCGCAAAAACACTAATCGTAGGTTTAATATCTGAAGCTCGATGACAAGAAACTGGAAAATGAATAGCTAGAGCAACCCACTCTCTGTAGAATAAACTGATGTTGATATCACTTTTGATTACTTGATAAGAGTGTGGATGATCAAGAGGAATCTAAGGTTGTAGGTATATAATGATCCAATTGTATCTAGTCTATATCTTAGCCACCACTGTTCAATTTTCTAAAGAATACATTCTGCTTAAATCAGAACCTATGTTGTCTTTATCCTGATTTGAATCAGTACGATTGCATAGCTCTTTTCTTGATAAGAATACTTAATTGCTATGTTCGATGTTGATATTTACATAATAGTTGTGGAAAATATGAGACTAATTTTAATAATAGATGCCTCTGTTCCATGTACTATCTAGTTAGAAAACAGTTGCAAAATTATATTATTTTAAAAATATGTACAGAATTTGTTGGTGTAGTTTTATAATTCGTTAGGATAAAACGATTTGAAAATTATGTATATTTAAAATTGGAAAATAATTATCGTATTTTGTCGCAAAATATCATAATTTCAGAAAATATCGTCGTAATTTTTGGTCGGGAATGTTCGACGTCGTATAGATGATACTTTTATCATCGATTGCAATCATTGATCGAGAGGTGACAATTACAAATTTTCGATTATAGTTTCAAACTGCAATTTCAGTTCCAAATACGTTTTAAAGAACGTACACACGCAGAGTTTTTTTAGTATTTCCATCAGACTTTTTGCTAAGCTCCTCCTACTTTTTCCACAAGACTTTTGAATCATATAAGAAAAAGGATATAATTTAATTTTAGTTGGTATCCATGATACCTGCAGGTATCAAATATCCACTCAGGTATCATGGATACCAATTAGAATAAAGATATAATTATATCGTTTTTTCTTATATGCTTCAAAAGTCTTATTGAAAAAGTATGAGGAGCTAGTGAAAGACTTAAAAAACTCTGCGTGTGTACGGCACTTTACAAATCATGTCCAAACATTAGCTTCTACAGACTGTTCATCGTGACATTTGCATCTCTTTGCAATCTCTTGGCTTAGTGCCAATCCTTTTGTCGATAGGCATGGCAAAGCAATCAGAGCGTTAGGTATCGACAGGCGTCATCTCATTCTTTTGTTGACGCTGTAGATAAAGTGGATGACATTATTCAAATGCTGAGGTCATTCAGAAGCCGTCATACAGTAATGTGATGACCTTCCTAAAGTTAACAACCTATTTAGAGCCTTTCAGTAAATAGGGTATGGACTTAACCCTTCACTGTGCACTCTGTGACAAACAAATAATAGTTACTGTAAGCCATCACTGTGCATTTTATTTACAACTATTGGTGGTTGTAAATCATCACAGTGACTTTTTCCTCTGGTAGTACATCATCACAGTGACTCTTTTCTCTGATAGTACATCATCACAGTGACTCTTTTCTCTGATAGTACACCATCACAGTGACTCTTTTCTCTGATAGTACACCATCACAGTGACTCTTTTCTCTGATAGTACATCATCACAGTGACTCTTTTCTCTGATAGTACACCATCACAGTGACTCTTTTCTCTGATAGTACATCATCACAGTGACTCTTTTCTCTGATAGTACATCATCACAGTGACTTTTTTTCTCTGATAGTACATCATCACAGTGACTCTTTTCTCAGATAGTACATCATCACAGTGACTCTTTTCTCTGATAGTACATCATCACAGTGACTCTTTTCTCTGATAGTACATCATCACAGTGACTCTTTTCTCTGATAGTACATCATCACAGTGACTCTTTTCTCTGATAGTACATCATCACTATTCTCTGATAGTACATTATCACAGTGACTCTTTTCTCTGATAGTACATCATCTCAGTGACTCTTTCCTCTGATAGTACATCATCACAGTGACTCTTTTCTCTGATAGTACATCATCACAGTGACTCCTTCCTCTGATAGTACATCATCACAGTGACTCTTTTCTCTGATAGTACATCATCACAGTGACTCTTTCCTCTGATAGTACATCATCACAGTGACTCTTTCCTCTGATAGTACATCATCACAGTGACTCTTTTCTCTGATAGTACATCATCACAGTGACTCTTTCCTCTGATAGTACATCATCACAGTGACTCTTTTCTCTGATAGTACATCATCACAGTGACTCTTTTCTCTGATAGTACATCATCACAGTGACTCTTTCCTCTGATAGTACATCATATCAGTTACTCTTTTCTCCGATGGTACAACGTATGTTCACATATATGGCTGAGTTCATACTTGTTGTGGGTGCTAGTATAATATTTTAGGCAGCTATCGTATTATTAAATAAATAGTGCTCATCGATGGCATTTGATAAATTTTGATGGATCTTCATGGCGGGTTAAAAGACTTCTTGAAAAGAGTGAGTTATTAGAAGTTCAAGAGTCAACGTGCCACTTTGTGCTATCAAGTAATTTGACATTCACTCTATAGAGTATTTCGGACTCACAAAATCTTATTCTGTTAATACATTGTTGAGCATGTGTGGTCAATGGTGTACCTCCTGTACATATGTAGCAATGATTAATGTAGAAAAAGGTACATTGTCCAACACATAATATAGCTAAGGTACTAAAATGACAGCTAATTTTGAAAGAATCAGATTTAGAAATGAAAACTGTTTCTATTGAATTTAAAACTTCAATACTGTTCGACTTATGAAAATTAGTTACATATTTTATATTGAATTGTTATATACATCAATTTCTCATTATTTTCATGTTTTTCAACTCTAGAACGTATTAAATTGTCAGGTTGTACAGAGTGTAAAAAAGAGAGTGCTTTAAGCAGCATCTAAGGTTACTGATTACAATCTCATTACGGTTAATTCACTCAAACCGGCGAAAGTTGAACCTGCTGAAAGCGTGACAAGAGCGAACTGAATTTCCCACCAGCGGCCAGTACAAATACTCCTCTATTTAATCTGCTTTAAAATCGTGGCCAAATGAGATAAAAGTTGAGTCTCTCTTTTTTCTGATCAGATGAATTGCGTGAGGTCCACCATTGACGGAGTGTTTAAATTCCCCCGCCTTTAATTCATTAACCATGCATTTTACCTCGAATGTACTCAACAATTGAAATATGCATTAGCTTTACTTGGTGATATACCGTACTGTTAGTCCTTTTAAGCCTTTTCTTAGTTAACTATTATTTCAACAATTTCCCATTTAGTGGAGATTCTTTCCTTAAGAGTCGATAAAGAGAATTAGTTAGGTTTTTATTTCTAGAGAGTAAATATCGAAGAGAGTTTATAGGTCTTTGAAAAGAGGTCAGATGGTTTCCAAGTACAAGAGTGACTGATAATATTTATGGACCTTTTTTGAGGGTGGAGTAGGTTCTTGAAGCTCTTGCAACCTTTGTTCCATATTCTCTTTTTTCTCTTCCTGTACAGTGGAACTTATTTGTAAATTGCTACCTTATGCTTTCAGTGTAAATAGTGTATGATATATGGGGAGAAATTATGGCAAATACAGTAGGGAAGTTTCAAGTTATAGGACTGCTATACTTTTTCGATCATATAAGAAAAAATGTATAATTATTATTATTTAACTGTTATTATATTCTTTTGTTATACATTATAATCGAACATGAGAAATAGTTCGATAATTCGAAACTTACCCAATACACAGACAAGGTGGTTTCAGATGGATATACAGATGCCATATTATCGGTGAAGCCGAGTAAATATTTGCTCTGGGTAGAACATATGTAGGAACATGTGTTTTGGGGTCTAATTGGTTGTTGAGAGCAGTTCGTTACGATGTTCATGATTGTTTTTTTCTTATCCTTCCAATATATTTAAGATACATTACAATGAAAATGGAAATTTTTCATTTTGTAAATTTATGTATATAACATATTTTTATGTGAAAATTAAAATTTCGTATAGGAAAAATATAATTTTTGATGAAATTTTATCTCCACTGCAAATTATTTGAAATTTAGGAATGACTTGAATTTAATATAGATCCCATTGTTTGTTCTTTGCTTTCCTATGTACTGGTGATATGTTCATTTTTCCTTGTGTATTGCAAAATAGAGATGAGAATAATGTTCGAAATAGTGTTACCAAATACTATACTCCCCAGGCATCCTTTTTCGTAATCCTTATCAAGTCGACGTTACGAGAGAGAACACCTCGGCAAAATTCACCATTTCTTCTTTTGTGGTAGGTAGGTTGTTCTCTGTTGCATATTCTTAAAATTACGACAGTATAGATTGTAAGAGAGATAATAATATGAACCCGTATCACGATAGGTCATCTCGGCCATCCTCCGCCGAAGAAATAATTCCTGGCTCTTTTCTCCTACAGTCAGAGCGACCAAAGTACACGTGTGGACGCTATATGGTTTTACGGGTGCTATCTAGGCTATTTCCTAACATTTTTATCTGCAGTTGTTTCAGGAGCATTATGAGAAATGGTGAATAAGTGCGCAGAGGGACTTATTCATGCAGATTTTTTGGTCCGAGCAGCCAGCATTAATAACTTCTTGACCTCTGGCTCTAAGCGATGAACTTTCATCTTGCAACACATATTTTATATGGCAAGAAACTATTGTTCACCATTCAGAATGCTTTAATAAATAAACACAATTGAGCATATTCATTTATTATTATTGTTCGTAGCTATAGGAGGAGTCTTGGTCATTTGAGAGGTTTGGTCAACCGATTGCACGGAGTAATGACCATACAATTCAAATAGCCGTTCTTTTTAAACTTTCGTGAAATTGATTGGAATAATATGTAAATTCTGACGTTAAAGGGAAGATCAGTTTAAGGGATATTGAATGGTTATGACTTGAAATATGGGTGAAATTTTGCATAAAAATGGTTATTTTGAACATTCTCTTCGTAATTACGCTATAAATTTCGTGGAAAATATCAAATACTTTAAACTAAATCGTGTTAATTAATTATTAGGAAATAACAAAGGGAATTATTTATTTTATTTGACAAAATTATCAATTGTGTATTTTAAGTTTTTTATCTCCAATATTTGGCTTACATGTTTGAATCATTTATTTCTTAGACTAGTGTATGCGTGCTGTCAAAAATGACGACATTTTCAACTGAATAGAATAAAACATAATTTATTTATTGAAACACAGACGGGAGTTCAGTTAATAAAGAATGGATAAAAAGACAGAATAATTAATTAGTTTTAAAAGAATAAAATCGTCAACAATTTTTAATGTAAAAAATATATTTATTGCTCGGTAGCAGCTTTGGAAAAATTATGCATGAATATAAATTATAAAGTAAAATTTAGAATAGAAAACTTATAAACAGAAAGTAGGTATCCAAAATATGACAGATGAAAATCAAAATAATTTCATCCAAGTTTTTTCTGTTTTGTTCCTGACGATGAATAGATAATCTTTCTATTCGAATGATCGAATCCTAAAAAAACTGTAACGTCGAGATTGCAAAATCCGCTAAAAAATGTAAGTTGAGGTCAGACAGACAGAAATAGTGACTTTGAATTATTTAGGCTATTTTTTTGAGTGTTTTTTTTTGGAGTGTTTTTTTGAGTGTTTTTTTTTTGAGTGTTTTCTCTAAGTAAATGAGATATGGTGGTTTCTTCTAGGTGTAATTTAAGGGATCCACCCACATATATAAAAACTCTTATATTTGTGGACTGATTGTTTTGAAATTTTCAAGGTATTATAGGTACTATGCAAAGAAAACACATTTTTTTTCGTGTAACTTTTTGGATTTTGGTGTTAATTTTTTGAGAAAATAACTATTTTAGAAAAAAAAACTGTCGTCAATTTCCTTAGAATAGAAGTGTTTGAGTTTTAGAACCATTGTGACAATTCTAACGAAGAAGTGAACAGATATTTTCCGTTTTCTTTCCCATTTTCTTTTGATAAGCGATTTTTAATAACTAAGCAACTATGTGAAAAAAATTGATTTTTGGTTTTGAACTGTGATGAAAAGTAAGATTTTGTGAAAATTGAAAAAAAAACTTCCTCACTTTTGTTAGAAATTGCCTTTGGTTTTCTTGTAGCTTGAAAACTCTTTGTCACTTCTTACAGTAGAGCCCAAACGGCATATATTTCACCAAAAAAGTAAGTACCCCCTTCCACCCCTTGAGATGTAGTGACTCCAGCCCTCTCCTTTTTTTTTTTTTTTGAGTCTCACCCTCTCCTCTTTGGACCCCCTCTGGGGGGTTCTAGTGCGCGTAACTCCCCAAAAAAATTATAAGTAACTATCTCTATATAACATCAATATTATAAGTAACTATCTTTATATAACATCAATAGCGGGTATGGTAGGGATAGTATATCTACAAAACTGTTAAAAACCATATGCAAACTTGTATCTGAACCTTTATGTACCCTAATTAACGAATCTTTCAATGTAGGCATATTTCCAGCCGATCTTAAGATAGCCTCAATAACCCCTATCTTTAAAAAAGGAGACCCTACAAACTTATCTAATTATAGACCTATTTCAGTATTGCCCCTATTAAGCAAAATCTTTGAAAAAGCTATGTCAAATCGCATGTCTAAATTTCTAACCAAGTTTAATATTGTATCTCCATGTCAATTTGGTTTTCAAAGGGGAAAGTCTACTTGTGATGCGGTTTGTACTCTCACTGACTACATTTATAGTAAATTAAATGCAAGAGAGCACAGTGTCGGTTTATTCATAGATTTGTGCAAGGCCTACGACACGGTAGACCACACAATATTATTATCAAAACTTTACAAATATGGATTTCGTGGTGTAGCTTTGAGTTGGCTCGGGAGTTATTTGAGGGATAGAAAGCAGTATGTGAGGATAGGAGATGTAACATCTAGCAAAACTACCATCAATATTTCTATTCCCCAGGGTTCAGTGTTAGGATGTCTGTTTTTCACATTATACATCAATGACTTACCTTCCACAACTAATATCCTTAAAACTATTTTATTCGCTGATGACACAGTGTTCATTCATTCAGATTCGGATTATAATAGTTTAATAAATAATTTTAATAGGGAACTGTCAAAAATCAATATATGGTTACTACGCAATAGACTGTCCCTTAACATTGAAAAAACTATAGCTTTCCCAGGCAGCAAGGGTTTGTTCCTGGGATATTAAGGGAATATCCCAGGAATATATCCTTCTTCCCTGGGTTATTCCCTTTCTATCCCAGGAAGAATGCTTGTTGCCTGGGTTAATATTCTCTAACCGTAGAAATGTCATAAATCATAACAATAAATTATATATATCTCAAAGTTGTGTCAAATTTGAATCTGTAACTAAATATCTTGGTGTCACTATAGATAATGCTTTATCATTTGAGAGCCACATCAATAATGTTTGTAACAAGATATCTAAAAATATAGGTGTGTTATATAGGATGTCATTGTTTGTACCTGATAGTGTTTTGTTAAGTGTATATAATGCCCTGGTGTACCCATTACTCATATATTGCAATGTTGTGTGGGGAGGATCAGCCGCTCAGCACTTAAATAAATTATTTCTTTTGCAAAAAAAAGCTGTGCGTATTATAACTCATAGTGACTACCTCGAGCACTCTGATCCTCTATTCCACCGGACGGCAGTATTGAACATATATGATATTCATAATTACCTATGTTCAGTTCTAGCTTATAAGAGAAAGGATACTTTCACTGTTTCAATTCATGGCCATAATACCAGAAATAGTACTACCTACTTTATTCCCCAATTTCAACGACTCTCCATTGCACAGCGTTCTCTATCTTATGCACTACCATATAAATTTAATAAAATTCCAGAAAATATAAAAAATGTTAAAATTCTAAAAAATTTAAAATTGTACTGAAGGACTATTTTATTGGTAATTACATGCAGTCACCCTAAAAATGTTAAGTTAAGATTCTAAAAATGCATAGCATGTTTACCTACGCTGTGCTCTGCTCTGTGTTTTTTTTTTTTCTTTCTTTCTTTCTTCTGTTCTCTTTCTTTCTCCTTTTTTCTGTTATTTAATATTTAATTGCCCAAAAGATCTATTTAGATCTATAAAAGGGCTTGAATTGAAGAAAAATTATAACGAGATGTAACTTTGTACTATGTTTTTTGTGTTTTTTTTTTTTTATTTCAATAAATCTATTATCCTATTATCCTATTATTATCCTATTATTATATTATAAGTAACTATCTTTATATAACATCAATATTATAAGTAACTATCTTTATATAACATCAATATTATAAGTAACTATCTTTATATAACATCAATATTATAAGTAACTATCTCTATATAACATCAATATTATAAGTAACTATCTCTATATAACATCAATATTATAAGTAACTATCTTTATATAACATCAATATTATAAGTAACTATCTTTATATAACATCAATATTACAAGTAACTATCTTTATATAACATCAATATTATAAGTAACTATATCTATATAACATCAATATTATAAGTAACTATCTTTATATAACATCAATATTGACAGACGATGTAATAGCGAAATTCCTCCCTTTCCATTTAGAGAATTAAGTTACAGCCAATATGTGCAGATTTGCCATAAGATGTTATAATTTGTATCTCTACAAATTTGACATAACATACAATATTGCACAGTAAATATACTATGCTATAATGTATCTCACTAGCGCCATCTATTGGGGCGTCATCGGGGTAATCTCCACGACCCTCCAAATGTAAAAGATTTATTAGTTTTGCTCATCCCAAGTAACTGAATGAATCGCAGTGTTCATTCATTAGTTTTCGTGAGAGTGGAAAACAGTACAGCGTTTGTAGTGCCTCTGACCTTGCTGGGGTATACACACATTTAGGGATATATGGGAACTTACGAGTTATCGTACAGCTACACATTTACGATCTTACAGGAAAAAAGAATATCATTTAACCATTTATTTCGCTAAATTAATTGGTATCCATGATACGTCTGCAGATATCCATGATACTTGCCGGTATCATGGATACTAATAAAACTAACGTGCTAAAAATGTTCTATCATATACTTTTTTCAAATAAGATCGAAAATGTGGAACCGAACAATAACTCGTAACTTGCATTATACGAAACAGTAAGAATGAAATATTGTACGTAGTGAAGGGAAATAAAAAAGAGTATCTGGTAAGTCGTGAATGTATTTGATATGTTAATTCACTGGCGTGATGGAGGTGATAGTGAAAGATAACATCTGAGTATTTTAAAGATAAGAACATTAAAAGGATGTGAGGTACATGCGAACATGAATTAAATGTTTTTTTTTTAAATAAAATAACTTTAATTCTCTATTTTAAATATCAATCTATGTGTAGTTGATATTTCATAAGAAATTTAGTCGAATTTTACAATTCATCTAAAGAATTTTCCGATAATATGTATATATAATAATAGAATTATTAATAATTAGTAATATGTATCACTATGATTAAAGTAAATTTAATGTATGCATTAAATAATATTAATTCAAAGTGGGAAATATTCATCCATTCATAGCCTTGAATACTAAAGCTGCGCAAAATGACCAGAAGAAAAAAGAGAAAAAAGAATCAAGCAAAAAAGCACAAAAATCAATTAAAGGACAAACAAATGAAGGTCGCAAATTAGTCATCTTTTAACTACATCAAATAACTAACCTAAACAACATCTGAAAACTTGTACATCTGGCAGGCTACCTTTTTCTGACTCAAATGGAAAAACTATAATAGATGATGAAAAGATCATCTATCTACGATAATAAATGATTAGACAAAAATACAATAGTAATTTATCATAAATTAAAAAACTTTTAGTCTATAGTCTTTCGTCAGACTTATGATATTTTATGATATGATATTATGATATTTTACGATAAAATACCATCAATATTTACCGTAATGGACAATAACAGACAATCTGCCGACTATAAATTATCCACTGGGCTCTTTTCTGGAATTCGGTCCCAAAAAATTCGGTCCCGTAATTTTCGGTCTTTGAATTTCCTGTCAGAGGAATAAATAAAACTTATCTATTAGATGTATCGTGCGGTCTGCAACCTCCCGAACCTCCCTGTCAGATCATTAAACAATAATGAAGTGTGCAGTACAACAAACTAGCGGATGCAACGAAGTACATAACTGCAAATTTATCTTTCCACCCCTCCTAGACAGTACACCAACTTCTCAGCTGTGTATTAAAATTGTGACTCTAATGTATAGCGGTTCTCGTCACCTCTAAAGGGCGGAGTAGAGATAGATGAAGATGATTACGAGATTGATTTGGAGATAGGTTTCTAAAGTCACTCACACTATTCCTACGTTTAGAAACCCATTTTCATATATTACCTGTGAAATTAATTTAGTCATCTATTTAGATATAGTGTAGATGATGCCAAATGTATTTACTTTATGATTTAAGATATGCAATTCGAGGTGGGAAATAATGACCCGATTTCTATTCAGTGATACGATTTATCACTTAGAAAAAAAAAAATCTAAAATAGTCAAATAGTTGACAATTTAATATCTAAATTTTCTAAAATAGCCATAAAGTTGATAACATATAATATTATTATGTTAAAGAGTTAAATGACTTTATTTTCTTTCGATATTGACTAGTTATAGGCAGCCAATGCATAAGTAGAACATATAAATATGCCAAACGTAATTTACTACTATAATAATGTATATAATAATAACAATATAATATTGATTTTTATAAAGCTGCAATGAATTGATTGAATGTATCATACAGTCTATATTATATAAAGTATTTCATGTATGTAGGAATTAGAATTAATTGGTATCACTTTACTTCGAGTTTAACTTTGAAATTTTCTCATAAGTTCTGAGTTACCGGGCAGTTCCACATTTGCGATCATTTAAGAAAAAATACAGAATTTGAAATTTTAAGTGGTATCCATGATACCTGCATGTATCATGGATACCAAATAAATGTTAAATTTTGGTATTATGAAAAATTTGGTAATATGTTGCATAATTAATATTGAAACTTGATGTAAAATATTATCAAATTAGTCTAAATTCTAAATCTATTCCTTTTCTAATTAAATATAGTGAATAAGACAGTATTGAAAAGACAACTGAACTTAAATGAATAATTAATTCATTGAAACAATCCTCATTTCTTTCTGTATAATGGTCTACTCGTACCTTCCTATTTTGTGCTTGGAGAGGTTAAATAATGAGCACACAAGCAGTCCTCCTATGAATTCATTAACTCTAATTCATGTCTGTACTTTTATACTCCATCATAATGATTACACTTTTCGTGAAAACTTTTTCCATTGGTCAATACACTGACGTGAATAAGAAAGAGAGAAAGTCAGTCCACTACCTACCTACCTACTAATCCTACAGTCGTGTGTGTCTCCCATGCGGCAAAGCTCGTATTCGAATGAGTTATTCCATTATTATATTCGTTATCGCCATGGAAATCCATACGTTATGGAGCTCTAAGGTCATAATGCCCCGCGTGTCGTTATTATTGAGGTCACCAGAGGTTAGGAAGGCTACGCCCGCCTATCTTCGAGATTCCAAAAGGAAATACGAAGTGTTTCATGGCGAGATGTCACGCTTGTCTGCCGTACAAAAAGCCTTTTGATTTATACGGTGCGAAAAACTCTCATAGATTGCATCAGAAATTTCCTTTGAAAGGCTAAATGAGATAGATGTGAGTGAGCCAAGTACCAAAAAATTATGTCGGAGCATCCTAAATTAAAGTCCACTTCTAGAATAGAGCTCCGGGAAATTTGTAACTGATGATGTTTTTTCTAAGAGAAGAAAAGTCTAGTTTATGATGTCTGAGTCTGGGATTGATTGCGATCTCAATGACATTATTTGTTGACTATGCTATTCTGATTAGCTTTTTAACGGATTGATTTATATTTACATCAACCCACTGTAATTATCTAAAAAGAAACGGCTTGCAGTAATCATTCAATATTTTCATCCAACTATGTAACCACCAATGAATGATTGGTGCGAATTATAGAAACAGTTTTCAATCGAGTTGCTACATTAGCATATTCATGAACAGACAGCAATGCAATGCCATGTAAACAATAAATCTATAATTCAAATGCCTTTGAAATTATAACTGAAATTACAAATTGGAAATAAATTTTCAAATGTGCATTACGTTTCTTTAAAGTATATATTTGGTTCCATGCATCGAATAAGTAGGATTCAATTAACTTAAAAACTTATAGGTTTAACTAAATATAAATGTTTGTCACTTATTTATGATCTCCAACAGACAAAACGGTCATCAATAATATTATTTTCTTAATAATGTAGTACCGAACAGAAGCATCCTGGCAAATCCGGTTGCCGATTGTCCGGTTCTGACGAAATAGCGACTGCAGTCAGTGCGTAATGCCTGGAACTTTCGAGTGAGGTTTTTTTTGCTCATGTAGATGATCTGAGATAGCAAAGGTCAGGCTGTGTAATTCCTATGCTGGACACACAGTCCAATTTATGCAAACCATTTTTAATGGCCTGAATGCGAGACACGCGAACTCTAATCCCATTGAGAAGGCCATTTTATGGATTGCTTGCAACTTGAAGCCTGCAGAGTTGTTCTGGAACACAGCCCTAATTTAGCAGCGTTAATGCTATGATGAATGCACCTAGAGCTGCATTCGAAAATGGTATCTTCGTAATGCTGAATTTCAGCAGGTAATCAATTACTGTGAATATGGTCTATTGTAAACTATCGCCAACTTACAATATGCCTTTGGTTACTCAATAAAAAACTATAATGAAATACATTCACGCGATATTCGGACCATAGATAATCAAGTTTGTAACAATTGCAATTCTAATGACTTAGGGTAAGTTACGAGTTATCGGACGGTTCCACATTTTCGGTCACATAAGAAAAAAATGAATAATAATTATTATTATCTAACTTTTATGATAATTGAAAATTGGTTTGATGAATTGAAAAATTGATGATACGTGAAGGTATCATCATATTATAATAGATTGGTATCCATGATACCAATTTAGCACTAGGTACCAGGAATCCATGATACCTGCAGGTATCATGGATACCAATCCCTGGACACCTGCAGGTATCATGGATACCAATAAAAATAACCAGTTTTATAATAATATTATTATATATGACCGAAAATGTGGAACAGTCCGACAACTCGTAAGTCACCCTATACTCTTTCGGTTCCTGTTTGCTAATTCGTCTAATTGGTACGTTCCTCATATGCCAGAGTACGATAAGCTGTGTGCAAATGTTCTAAATTTTTGCATGCAATTATAAAAGCAAGAAAATGATCTGAGAAGGCATGATTGTATTCAAGATCCTCAGTTCTGTATACATCAAGAGAGAGAAAAAGATTAAAGGCAAACTTGATTCTATTATGAGCACTAGGATATCTCCATTCTAGGCTTGAATAGTTTTTTAATCCATTCATCGAATAAAACATTTTTATTATCTTGACTAGATGTGCACGGCTTCATTATTAGTTATGCTACAATTATTAGTGATTATCAACCTTTAATGTTTTCTTGTTACTAGTGACCATCTGGTGTTTTGGATGATGCCAATTCAGAGGAAATTATCGGTTATTGTCAATAAAATTTTAGAGAAAAATATTGTTTTTTTTTAAATTAATTTGAGAAATACAACATCAAATCTTTTAAAATAAAGACTAATATGGAAAATAAAGAATGATTATAATAACCAAGAATTAGATCAAGTTCCAAGTTATCGGACGGTTCCACGTTCTCGATCATATAAGAAAACGTATATAATAATTATTATACAACATTTATTCTAATTGGTATCCATGATACCTGAAGGTATCATGGATACCAATTAAAATACAATGGTGAATAGCAGTTTCTATGTG
This sequence comes from Caprella mutica, assembly GCA_947561585.1. Lineage (NCBI taxonomy): Eukaryota > Metazoa > Arthropoda > Malacostraca > Amphipoda > Caprellidae > Caprella > Caprella mutica. The sequence continues at coordinate 297,429 of CANNZV010000484.1, read as the reverse complement.
TTTTTATCTTACATTACCGAAAATGTGGAATTGCTCGATAAATTGGAACATACCTTAACAAATTTGATAAACAAATCTCAATTATTTAGTAAAATCTAATATTCACAATATGTATTGAATGAACCATAAAACACAATATCATAAATTGCTTATTTAGTTGACGTACCTCAGATGAAGTCCAAATAACACAGATCGTCTCTACTACAAGACTCACAAAATATTCGACTGTAGCAGCAAGTGAAGCATATCAATTCGAAAGTTTTCTCTTATGAATGAATGTCAATACCACTTCTGAATGATCTGCAGAAAAAAGATCACAGAGACCGAATGGTGTAACTCGACGGGAGTCTCTTTATAATGATGCTACCTGAGAGTTGTAATGAACTGCAGATCTGTCTTATCTACTATTTACCATCAGTTGTACTAAGCAGTTACACGGCAGTTATTAAGCAGTTTCTATGAAATAGAACTATATGTCACTTAATGACAATATCTGATGTACTAATTATTAAGCAATTACTCAGCAGTTACTATACAGTTACTATTTAGTTACTAAGCAGTTAGTATGCAGTTACTCAGCAGTTACTAAGCAGTTACTCATCAGTTTCACGGCAGTAACTGGTCAGTTACTGAGGAATAGAAAAATAAATCAGTTAATGAGAATAACTGAATGACTTCATCATGTGTCTACATAAAGTTGAATAAATAAATGATTTCTAAGTTTCAACATCGTTATAATTATAGGGTTGTGACAATATGCTTTTAAAATCATAGATCCTGAAAATATTACAGACGGAGAGAAATAAAGAGTATTGAATGGTTCTACACCAGCTGTATATAGTATTCGATACCATTTCATTTCGTCTGTGATATTCTTAAGATCTATGATTTAAAAATCATATTGTCCACAACCCTATAGTTATAATATAGGTGGAACGTCACACTTATAGTACTCGGATAGTGGGCATTAACGCAGGTCATAAACATGTCCGACCTTTAGAAATTACTGACTGACCTAACATGATCTAAACACCCACTTTCCGGGCACTGTAGGTGTCTTGAAGCTTTTCCGTTGATCCACATACAACTGAACTATAAAAAGGTTCATTTAATTATATATAAACAAACATTAATTTGATCTTGTAAATGATGGAAAATAACATGGAGAAATAATGATTAAAATGATTAGCCACTCTTTGCCCATTTAGTTTATATAATCAGAGCTAATCTTACCACAATACAGCGAAAAAATGTCCCATCAGGCGCTAAGGGGTTAAATACGTAATTTGTCACTTGCAAACAATCTAAGTGGAGTTTGTCGTCTAGTGCGACCACGGCCGTATTACAGGGCAAATTAAAATAAATTAATCACACTACATTATTATTTAATTATTATTACTGACTGAGATTGGTGAAGATACTTCGAAAAATGTAAATATATATTGAACTCATGCGTAGGTAATTGTTATATAATAATTAATCATTAATTAGAATTATTAATTAGGGTAAGTTCTTAATTATCGGTCAGTTCCCCATTTTCGGACACGTAAGAAAAAACGATATAATAATTATTTTTTATTTTAACTGGTATCCATGATACCTGCAGGTATCATGGATACCAACAAAAATAAAAGTTAAATAATTATTATATCGTTTTTTCTTACGTGTCCGAAAATGGGGAACTGACCGATAATTAAGAACTTACCTTAATTAATAATTGTAATTAATGATTAATTAATTATTAATTACTAAAATATATATTATAATTACATATCGCTGCTTTCATCCATAATATCAAATTGAAACAAAAAATAGTAAATAACTCCTTTTAATAGGGGTAAGTTCTGAGCTATTGCACGTTTCCACATTGTCGATCATATAAGAAAAATGTTTAAGCCAAATAATATTTATTATAAAAATCTTATATAATCGAAAATATGGAACTGACCAATAACTAGGAACTTACCCTCTCTGCATAGTCTATATAAACTACCCAGAAATATAATTATGGTGGGGCCATAGAAGATTAAAAGAGGACCCAACATAATCTTCCATGGCCCCACTTTAACTTTCTCAGAAAAATTTTGTTGCAAGAAGTTAAAAAAAAAATACTAACTAATATTATATTCAATTTTTATAATTACGTATTTTGTTAAATTTATTATATAAATTTGCACGTGTTTTTTTTATAAGATTTACATGAGGTATTGGTATTATGGTATTATGATACGAAACCAGTTGAACTGAACTATAATTTCGAATTTGTATAGTGCCAATTTACTGGTACCTATATAATTTAGTAAGTAAAATTATTGATAAAATATAACAGTGTATATAACACTGTTACAGTTTGAAGCTTGTTATAAGGCCTTAGGCTATTCTGAATAAAGTTAATGTTTAATTAAATTCAAACTACCTCTTGAACTTTATAATAAACGATAAGAAATTTAATATCTAGAGCCAAATCTAATTTCTATCTTTAATTTAAATCAAATTCTAAATTACAATTAAAATGTCGCGTATTTTGTCCTATCTTTTTTAATCATCAGAATAATTGATCTCACAAAATCTAATGAACTTTTATAGATAAATCATTGATGCGGTATTTAACCATATTTTAAAAGCTATTTTACACTGACTCTATATTACTCACTTTTAATCCATTGTTTTAATTGCAGTGTAAGATGCCATAAATCCATTGATAATAAATTAACTCTATGTTCAAAGTATAGTTTTACGCATTCTCTTAGCTCACTATTTCCTACTTACAGGCCACTCCCCTAAACCCCCAGGCGGGGGGTGCATTGGGGGGTTTGAGCAGAGCATCCCCCCACCCTGTCGTGAGATGAGAAGCTGCTCCTGTTCTCCCATCTCAGATAGGTACTCCCCCTGGGGGCCAAGCCCCAGGCCCAATCTAACCTACTCTGACCCCACTCACCGAAACAAAAACAACTACTGGGTTCAGTTCTAACCCTCACCTGCCTCGTGTGCCTGATATTCCTGTGAGTCATTGACTCGAACATGTGGGATTGGTAGAGCAGATGAAAAAGCTACTTTGAATAGGGTAATCCTATAGTTATCGAACAGATACACATTATCGATCTTATAAGTATATTATTATATAATATTTAATCTATATTTTTAGTCGGTATCCATGATACCGGCAGGTATCATGGATACCGACTAAAATACGTTTTTTGGATAGCAATTAAAATATATTTTTCTATGATCGAAATGTGTGACTGTCCGATAAATAGGAATTTACTCTAATATATCAGTCAAGAAATTCGAATAAAATATTTTCGAATAAATATTATAGAATGGGTTTAAATATAATAATGGTCTTCAAAATTGTTGATAGTAAAAGAGTACAAATCATTATTTTATTTAAAATCTAAATCATTATTTTATTTAAAATCTAAATCATTATTTTATTAAAAATCTTAATGATTGTCCATCAAAATATGAAAACAGAAAGAAAAGTTATATGAAATAAAAAAGTTTCAATATATTGAGGGTTTAACATCGGAAGTAGAAAATACTTAGCAGTTTAGGTAGAACTTTGTAAGTAATTTGTAGGTAGATGTTATATATCAATTTTATATTCTAATATTGGTTTTTATTTTATACTTTAATTTAATATATTATGAACTATTTTTTTCAATTGAACAAATTACGCTCACTCTTTGTTTTGTAGGTATAAGTATCCGACATTTAGATTGTCTTATACTTATAGGGTAAGTTACGAATTATCGGTCGGTTCTACATTTTCGGTCATATAAGAAAAAACTTAAAAATTGTTGTTAGATATCACTGTGTAATAATAATAATTTCTATATTGTTTTTTCTTATATGACCAAAGATGTAGTACTGACCAATAATTCGTAACTTACCCTACTGCAATATTTTCTACAACAATCATTATCGTTAAGATTCCAAGTTATCGGACGGTTACACAGTTTCGATAACATAATAAATAAGTATACTAAATATCATTTAACTTTATTTTAATTATTATATATCAAATATTTCTGTAGCATGGATTTAAAACTTTAAATTCATTATATCGAAATAGAAATAAAGTCGGTTAGCTTCAACAAACGTTAGTAAATATTATTTTATGGTATATAATATTAGGGATGTAGGCTATTTAATTCTGAAGAAATGAAACAAATCCCAGGTCACTATTTCTAAAACTGTACCAGTTGATTCATTTTGCAGTCGAAAAATGAACTTTTCAGGAGAATCCATTTTTTGGGAAAATTGTGCAAGATGCACTTCTAGAATACTTTTAGCTCTAATATTTTGACATCAGTGAGACTATAAGAGGTTATTATATACAAAAATTAATTATTTCCATTTCTTCAGAATTAAGATAAATTCTCCTTGTAGAAACTCCATTATATACCTACACACTCCGTTACACACCCTACCTAAACTACACACTCCAACACACGCCTCACACCTACACAACCCATACATCTACACACCCCACCACACACACACAGCACACCCCATACATCTACACACCATACCACACACCCCATACATCTACACATCCCGCCACACACACACCTCAAACCTACACACCATACCACACACCCCATACATCTACACACCCCACCACACACACACAACACACCTCACACCTACACAACATACCACACACCCCATACATCTACACACCCCGCCACACACACACCACACACCCCATACATCTACACACCCCGCCACACACACACCTCACACCTACATACCATACCACACACCCCATACATCTACACACCCCGCCACACACACACACCACACACCCCATATATCTACACACCCCGCCACACACCATACCACACACCCCATACATCTACACACCCCGCCACACACACACCATACCACACACCACTCACCATTGTATGCTAAACCCCTTCACACTCCTTCCACCAGTCCGGTCACGTACCCCTCTCACACACATTGTTCCTTTCTTTTCGGCCACAATGGCAACGTGATAATTAATTCAGCTAATTAGCATAAGATGAATTGTTGTGCAAATGAATTCGAGAGAAAGCGGCCCTTGCTAATTGTTATATAAACAGTACACATTGAATATTTATATCTAATACATTGTACATGAATTCGATGTGCTCTACTTCGAAGTATTCTTGTCTCAGGGACATAAAATGTTATTGTCTTGCGGACTCCTAGACGCTGAAATAGAATTTTATTACTATTCAATATACCAGCAATACGTTGCAGAAGTTATTGTCCATAAATTATTCTATTTAGATGCTCAAATCCCCAGAAAAAAGGTTAAAAAATGGTATCTGTGGTTGTTTTACTCCGTCATCTTTATTGATAGCTACTTAGTCTGCAGAGAATCCTATCAGAAATTGAATCTATCGCTCAGTCTATCTGAGACTCTGATCTACATTGGTGAAAAAGTCTCTTCAAGGTACCGTCGCCTGATGAACTTCTGTGCAATGATTTCACTCTCAATACACCCATTGTCTTATTAAATCATTTTCTGCAATGTAATGGAATATCAATTAAAATATATAATGTTGCATTAGATTTTACGCAAAGTTCATTGAAGATAAGACTTCAATTTAATTTTTCCGTGCCATCGTATTTGAATGCGAAAAAATATATTATGAAAGCCTTTATCAATTACAATATTTATACTCTTTTTTTTTCAGAAACTATTTAATATATTTATATTCATGACCTACAATTATGTTAACCATTACAAATTAATCAGGTGTAACAACTAATGTTGATATAACTATAAGTGTTATATACCATAATCAAATTCTCAACAACCTTATAGAACAAAATGTATATATTAAATTAGAATTCTCATTCCAAAGATTAATAACATACAATAATTATACATTTTAAAAAACAAATCTACATGTTTTTACTAGCGATAGTACGTTAGTTTTAACGTGTTAGAAAAGAAGCAATTGATTCTAACGTTCACCATTTTGATGTGTTCCAATAGATCTTCAGAATCGCAGTTCATTTTTTCTGCAGCTTGTGCCGACTTAAGAATAATTTATGGACGTGTATTTACTTTCATAGAATGTGTCAGCTGTAGGCTTAAAAAATCCATAGAGAAACACAATTAGGAAGAACTTTTTCATTCATACCTTGCACATTATTTGAATTGTCACATTCTGTTACCTTTTTATTTTAATATTTAGGCTTGTGACAATATGCTTTTAAAATCATAGATCCCTAAAATATTATAGATGGAGAGAATTAAAGTGTATTGAATGGTTCTAAACCAGTAGTATATAGGGTTCGATACCATTTCATTTCGTCTGTGATAATCTTAAGATCTATGATGTTAAAGCATATTGTTACAACCCTATTAATGCCATTTTAGGACGTAACTAAATATAAAACTGCTAATTATTCTCCAAAGAAGTGAATGATTCATCAAGAAGTGGCATGCAGGCAGTGCATAGATTGCTTCATACGCACCACCCATTCCTGGTCAGTTAATGAAGCCTTAGTTTTATCTTAATAAGATCACCACTTCCAGAGAAACTGTATATCTACCTGCCCCTATGCCATGCTGGTTAATATTGGCTTAACTGATACCTATCTATGGAAAGTTAGTCATTATGTTTCAATCATTACTTCGTCTATCTGCGTAATTACTATTAAACGCTTCGGATCCAGAACTTCAAATTGAGAAATCGTTTGTATTTGAAATCAGGTTTGGGCTAGTTTTTTCATGCAGTACGATTCGGAGAAATAAATCAATGATTGGACGCTCAATTAAGTAAATCAGATAAGCAAACATATAATTTTTTCTTTTGGTTTCTGTAATTTTCTACTTAATCATATTTTTTTACTCTATTTACCATATAAATCAAGATGTATATGTTTGAATTTACTTCATATTCAATTTGCCGATTGGTGACCTTCTTATATTGGAGAAAATTGCACTAATTCGATTTATTACACAATAAATTCTTTCACTTACTATTCCATTTATTCTAGTGTTAACATTGCATAGAGATACGAATTATCGGATACTTCAATAGTTTTGACAATATAAGGAAAATAATTGGCTACTTTAATTAGTATCCATGATACCTGCAGATATCTTGGATACTAATTATAAGAACCAGATAAAACAATAAATTTTATATCACGGATACCTGCATGTATCATGGATACTAATTAGATAATTAGTTAAAATATTAAATTACATCTCTTATATTACTGATAATGTGGAACTATCCAATATTTCGTACCTAACTTGTCAGTGAACGACAATAATTATAATGAGGTTTTCATGGGTGATAATAATGGTGCAACTGTCTTTAGGAATTGCTTTCCCTTACAGCCTCGTACCAACAAAAATGTGGTTGATGCTCTCAATCTGTTGATGAATTACCTGCTTAATACCCAGGTCAATGGGGGTCAGGTAAACATGACCACTCTAGCGCAGCAAGACTTTTGCACCAGCTTGTAAGATATGGCGGTAGTCTGTTGGTGTTTTGGCGAGTATGATTTATCCCCTGTGATTTCTATGTTCTATAAATATAAACTAACGAAATTGAATAAATGATAAGAAAGAAAAAATTCTGGTATAATTGTTATTGTAAAGAGTTAAAGATTCTTCTTATTTTCTATACGCAAATACTATGTAGTGCCTAACTGTACTATTTCTTAAAATGATTCATGGACGTAACAAGGTGCTTTGGATTGTTTGGAGTGCACTTTGCATCTATTTGAGACAAGACTAATGTTCTTCTTGACGAAACACGTGGTGCTTATGTGTTGTCTGCTTAATCCGTCCAAATTTATCGGCATATTAAAGTTGATGAATTGGAGAGAGGGTTTACATGTTCGACCTATTTTGAAGAGACGTTCGATTGGGAAAGGCATGCAACATGAATATTACATAGGCTACAAAGTAGAGACTGTGTAAATACATCATGGTAGAGGGGATAAGCCAGCTCAATAAGTTCTTCGATTATTGGTGATTTATATCTTTGAATATATATAATAAGTCAGTGAAATAGATTTGGAATTTCACAAGAAATCACTGACGCAAAGGAGATTATCAAAATAAAATTCACCCAAAAACTGTTTAAATTGTTCTAGAAATGAAAATAGTCGTAATTAATGGGAGAAATAAGCTTTAATATTCACAAACCTTATATAAAACTGTTTAGGTTGTATTTTCTAAAATGGCTACTAATTTTAAGTAGACACTAATTGACTATTTAATGAATTAGTTTGGGGCTACTGACATTGGAGCAGCATTTGAGCTAAGCATTTCCTCGCATCAGATATGGTAGTGTAAATGACTACCTACCTTCAGCCGAGGAGTTGTTAACCAGATAAAAGATACCTACTGGTATTCGATCGACTTGAGATAACCATGGTGAAGAATGCTTCTATTAGGCTTTCTGTCCAAATTATGAACTGGTAGTAGGAGCTATCTTAATTTGAATTTATAACTTAAATAATTGGGCATTGTGTTGTACCTACATAGATGTGATAGCAGCATGCGTATTTGAGAGCAACAATAGCACAGTTCGGGTGAAATGTTTGCAAGAAAGTAGTCTCATTCATAGAGATGAAATCGGTTCAAATTATTGTGTCCCAGGCATAAATTTTGATGCAATTTTATACTGCCCAAAATAAAAATGTTTAACCACGACCTAGCTGAAATGATGCGTAACAAGATGATTCCATTGCAAGAATACCAATCCTATATTATATTAACACATACTATATACTCTCTTCGATACTTTCTATCGAGCTGATGATGTAAAGACCATAATAGATTATCACTAAATCCTCATGCCCTTAACCCTGCGGCGGACATGAGAGATTAGAATCAGAGCAGCAGCAGCATCCCAGAAGCATTTCGAAGGCATCAAACTCACTACTGTGAACTTCTTAACCGACGAACAACCTTTCAAAAGCGCTCTACTTTACAAAAAGTGATCAAATTTAGGCACTCGGTTCAGGGTGGGTTAAATTCTGTCTTGAGGCAACCTGTAAGCCGTGGGCAAGACGTGCGCGGTGTAGTGGCTCGGTGTGTAGCTCCTGGTGCTACCTTATAGGACGATAAGTCTGGCCAGAGATGCTGCTACCTATAATGATTGTAAGAGCTACCTAATGGTATTTCATCTCTGCCCCAAACTGGATCACGATATTCCCAATTCCGTGCATCCTAAATTTGGGTAATAGTAGTGTGGAAGAAGGATTTATGTACGGCAGGTAGCTGGATGAAATGAATTTGATGATGATATAAGGATTACGCTTATTTATCAAGCATCGATTAGTGTTTCAGTGTATAATTATCTTCATCTCTCGAAGAAAGGTTTGAACATCTTTCATATGAGAGATGCTAGGAGAAGTTTCACTATATATATATTGTACGTTAAGGGTATTCTAAGTTAAACTTGCAGTTTGGTGTTTTCAAAAGAATCAATAAATTGAGATTGAATAAAAATTGTGGTATTTAAACATCCATTCATTTACGATTTTTTTCAGAAGACTAAATTCGTTTTATATGCACAAATTTCTTCGATTCTTTTTGTATCTTAGTCTAGTCAGTTTAAATTTTAACTAAGGTAAAGGTGCACTTAAACTTTGACTGAGAGTGTCGAAACTATTCTTCCCTTTCTGTTATTTTATTAAATAATGAATATGTGGTATTATAGATAATTGAAACAAATCAATATAGTAAATGGGAAATTATTTAGAAATACTTGCATTGACTTATTTAATAGTATAATATACTAGTTATTTAACATAAAATTTAAAAAAAATAGTTATATTATTTTTCCTATATTGATTTTTGAAGAAATAAAATAGAAGTAAAAATGGTCAAAAATCTTCGAACTTTTTTTTGTTTGCTTGCTAGAAACCACGAAAGGAATATACGATATGACTGCTAAATTAAGTAATAAGTAACTACGATACCTACCACATGTTTTTATTTAATTGCTAATAAATCTATACTATAATAAAAGCCGCGTCCGTCTGTCCATGTGTCACACTTTTTATTAAGAAATACGTATTAAAAAGAGAAATAAATCATTTGTGGCAGTATCATGACTACGGGCTACAATAATAATTGACACTAATTATCTATAAAAAAAATATTTTGGCTTTTAAGAATTGTTTTTGTTTAATCAGAATATGTGTATCCATAATACATAATTTCATTCGAATATAATTAAGATTCAATAACAGGTACTGTACTAGTATTTAATGAAACAACAGAGAGGGAAGTATAGCTTCAACGATCTCAGTCGAAACTAAAGTGCACCTTTACCGTAACTATAAGGACCGTACACACGTAGGGTTTTTTAAGTACACACCAACAAAAATATATAACAATTATATCGTTTTTTTTTATATTCTCGTTTTAAAGGTAGGAGGAGCTTAGTAAAAAGTCTGGTGGAAAGACTTTAAAACCCTACGTGTGTACGGCCCTATAGACTATAGACTATAGAGGCTTCCTATAAACCTATATTTATTTTTCCTGTATAAACTCAAAGAAATATCTTTTTTCAGAAACTCTAATGAAGAAAATAGTTTTTCTTATCATGGATGTTGCTTATTCTTCTCTTCAATAACGTATTGCTTTATCTATTGATTCTATTCTATAATAAGAGCTGCATCCGTCTGTCTGTGTGTCACACTTTTATTAAAAGAAATACACATTAAAAGAAAAAACAAATCATTTGTTCCAGTATCATGACTACTGGCTACAATAATATTGTTATTTAATTAAAAATTAAATTTATATTTTGGCTTTTAAGAGACAATTTTTTTTGTTCAATCAGAATATGTGTATCCATAATACACAATAATTGCATTCGAATATAATTAAAATTCAGTTGACATAATAATTAAATTTGGTTTTACCATATATTTTTTTATTTGTGAATTAGCGAAGTTTCGAGATGTAGGGCAGTTCCACATTTTGATCAATCATGAAAATTATATACAAATATTATCATTTAACCTGCTATTTTATTAATTATTTTACGCTTTTTTATTGCATGAACTAAAATGTTTAACCATGCGATTATTTGGGACGTACCTTTATTTAAATTTTCTTCTATTCACATTATTTAGACAGTGTGTATTCTAATATACTGAATATATTCATAGGTATTTCTATTATTTGAAAAAAAAGCAATTGTTTACTTGTTAAATTTGATTGACACTAAAAAGATAGGTACCTAACATGCGTTGAAGTCTCCTTAATTTCCTGCCAGTAAAGCGATAACAATTATGCGAATTTTACAATATTAATATGAAATTATTTTGGAAATGCAATTTAAAAATAAATTACCTATACAATGTTTTTCCTTTCAATATTTTCCAGATGTTATTCATTGATAAATAATTTATGTTTTATCTCCATAAATACCATAAAAGCGACATTGGGAAGGCTACTCCATTCATTTTAATGTTACCTAACGCTATTAAATAATGTATATATATATGATAACTGGAGATAAAGATATGATCTTTCTAAAACATAATTAGTTTCATTTATGTATTTATTCAATAATCCTTTAGAGGAGCGTTGCTCAGTATATGTTATGATTTTCAAATTGTTCGCCACATTTGAATATGAATGCATTCAAATATAGCTTTTGTAATTTATATTTTTATTCATGAGTAGTCAAGTGCATTATTTCCATAAGCTGTACGTCTGTTATTCATAACATTTGTGAATGAAGCCACTTAACATTATTCTAAACTACAGTTTGAATGAAAATAACATTTTCTTTTGATCATTTAATAAAATATATAGAACTATAAATAAATAACAAATCATGTATCAAGGAATTATAATCATTGCACACATAAACACGGTTCACAATATCATGATATAAATATTGCACAAGCTATTTGTTAAACCAGTTTAATTTCTTATGTAACTATCGTTATGTCATCTATTTCCACAAAATGCCCAAGAATTAGAATCAATTAAAATCAGTGATTGATTCAAATTTGATTGGTAACTACTTTCGTCAAGATAAATTAATTACAAGTATGTCTTTTATATATTGCACTCATTCTATTATGTATTAACACAGTTAAAGTTAGAAGTAAACACTACAAATGGTATAAATGATGTAAAGTTTGAAATCTACGAGCTATGGCCAGCTAATGAATTTCTATGTACATTTCTCTCTGTTTCTGCTTCCTCTTGATAAGATTGCAGGTTTATTGGTGATGAGATTGCAGATCTGTCACCAGTACTTTTTCCCAGCTTCTGTTCTTTAGAAATGCACCGTGTGCATAGATATTGCGTATTGGAAGAGGTCTTTGGTGCTCTAGCGGATAAGATGGACCTTAATTTGAGAGCTGGGCCTAATTTCATCTGAAGTGTGGTTGTCAAGTGATTTTCTGACAGAAGTGAAAGGCAGTATCCGTCTATTCTTTGCTCTTTGAAAACCTGCAATTCAGAAATGAAAACTGTTTAGAAATCGAATGATTCAAATATAATAGTATTTTCAGGAAGGATATCGAATCAACTAATAATTGAATCACTAATTCAAAATTCTTACCTCGACGTATTCCGAACAGAGTTCAATACCCTGAATGAAGCTGCAGACTTCATCTACACTCCATGAGAGCAGAGAATCAATGCTTCTATTCGAAGATGGAGTTGAAGTTGGAGCAGGAGAAGTAGAAATATTATATGTCTCATCAGTGCTCAGTTTTCTTCTTTTAGATGTGAAAGAACTAGAAAGATCTAATGGTGCTTCAGCTGGTCGCTTCATAGTTTTAGGATGCGCATTTACCAATTCAGGATTGTTATTAGATTTTAGTGTGGGTGCAGTACCCTGTGTACGATTGGACGTTGATGCATTTTTGACTAAATCTAGCAATGCTTGAGTTGACGAAAAAGGATGATTAGGTGAGGTAGGAAGTAAAGGAGGGGGGAGAGATTTGTAAGCATCTACGGATGTTCTTGAGGAAACAGACGTTTGTGATGTTTCCTTTGGTAAAATTTTATGACTGAAAAGAAAGAGAAGGAACAAATTAATTTTAATCTAAGGACAAAACAACAACTTTGAAAGTTATTAAACAGAACCATATAATATAACAAAACTATTACAGAGTTACTTACTTGATATTATCTTTATTTTTGTATTTTGCAGCCAGCGATCTCATCAAATCTGAGCAATTTCTTGGCAGGGCATTGTTGAGAAAATTTGGAGTTTGGGCAGTTCTGGGGGGTGGAAGGCCCCCGATTGGAGAAGAAGAGAAACACACGGAGGAGAAAGACATTGGAGTGAATGGAGCAACTGATGTATGTTGCTGAGAAGGTAGAGGAGGTGACACATTGAAAGGAGTTCTTGATTTAGTAGAAGATAACGATTTAGGAGAGATGGATGGTGATGGTGGCATGTTCGAAGCCAGAGAAGTTTTCACAACACCGTTTGCCAACTGCAATAGGTTTCTGTTGAGCATGTGGTTGTGTTCAAGTTGACTCATTCTCATATCGTGGTCTACAGGACTTAGTCTTTCTGTCTTCACGTCCCTGCAAGAATCTGGAGAAACGGAAGGTGACTTTTGCTTCAGGTGAGTTCCTCTGAAGGACAGGTGGTGGGCCAGTTTGTCTTCCTGTGCCTGCTGATCAGGACTCAAAGGTGGTGAGGTCAGAGCGTAGCCATTACCTGCCAATCGAAACATAACAGGAGGTTAGAAAATGAAATTAAATACGTTATAAATTTACCAGATCGAGTAACACTATATCTCTGATTAATAAATTTATCTCTAAACAACGATAAATAGAATATTATAGAGATTTGAATTATTTACCAAGGATGAAAATAATCATCAATTGGTAAGTTTAAAAAAAATAAATATAAACGATACCAAAGGATAATTCCAATTCACATTTGAGTTAAAAAATAAAATTTAATCATATTATTTGATAAAATTATACCGTAAATTTACTAATTTATATAAACATCTTCTCATTATAAATACGTGTTGAAATTAAATGTCATCATTTCACATAAATAAACTAAATGTTAGATTCCAAGAAAAAATGGATCATTTATACAGATGAAATATTGTGATAAAATAATCAATTTATCAATTGTAAATTTAGATTAAAATATAAAATGCAATCACTATTAGTCTCATTAATTTATTTAAAAAAGATAAACAGAGATAATAAAACAGAAAGCTAATTAAATAGAGAATAATAATCTATGAAAAAACTTACCATTTGGAAAAGGCCAACAATAAGATGGCCAGGCATGTTGAACAGCTCGTAAAACCTCAATATTAGTCATCTTTTCAGTAAATGGTATTTTCCGTATTAAGTTTTTTAATCACTTCAATTGTATCTCTAGAAGAACACAAACGCTAGGCTAGCTAGCACTGGTCCAGCACTGTAAGCTCCAAGAACGCTAGTACACACACCTTCTACTTCGAACGCTCTGCTACAACTGACTTCTTGCCAATCTGTGACCACTCAACTGGAAGCGGTTGGTTGCCTCTTCGGTGTGATGGTGTGTAGGTTTGTGCGCCACATCCAGTTTGTTTGAGTAAATAGAAGGGAGGAAAGTGACTCTATAGGCCTCTCGCAGACTGCTTGCAAATTGGCTAGATTGTTATTTTACCTTCCAAAGGAATGCTGCCCTTGCTTGGGAAGCTACACAGCTAAATATTGTCTGATTTTGTTCATCATGGTTAATATTGATGGTATTTTATAATAATTTCATCATTGGTTTTTCATAATTTCATTCATTATCCTATGGAATGTCCGACGAAAGATGATGGAAGTTTCTTTAAATCACTTATCGTCGTAGGTGGACGATTTATTAAATTTGGACAATCAAAGAGAAATATATCGATAAATTACATACATATATAAAATACGAGGGAAACGTAAATAGAAAATGACTCAATAGTTATTTAGCATAGCTGTTCAGAAGTACCAAGGCTAGCAGTACTAACTGTATTATCATCATTTTGATATATCAATTGAGTTACTTCTCAAATATGGATATACCCAAACGGTGAGACAAAAATTATGGTTTCTGATGATTGATCTCCTGTAGAGTAAATATAATAATAGCAATAATGTTCAGCTAAATAAAGTGGTATACAGACGGCAAAAAACTCACAGCCAATATCACTATATGTTGCACACGCAATATGCAAATGGCTTCAGAGCATTTCTCTGAAGAATAGGCAGTCAACATTTCCTATAATTTGCATTGACGATCGATAGGTTTTTAAGTAGGAATTTGTGAGATATCTTTCACACCAAAATAACATATTTCCTCTCAATATTGATCTGCTACAAAATATATATATTTTTATAAAATAAGATATAGCATTATTATATTATTTATTATTCTTTACAGTGTAACATTATCCTTAAATGAAATATTATAAATATTATTGATTTACATTTTCTGAACTCTAGCCATTAAGTTCCTTCTACACTTTCCAATTTCTTTTCGTGTTCTCCAAATATTATCCACACAATGTATTTCAATTTTCAGTCAACATTTATTTTCTTTTATTTCATTTTTCTTCCATTAGTAGGTAATCTTTTCATTAATTCTTTCAACAGTTGATCATGATTCTTAAAATCACTTTCCGTAAATTTCCAACAATCTCCCAATTCTCTCTCTAAGTTGTTCCAAAATTCTCCCAATTCTCTCTAAGTTGTTCCAAATTCTCCCAATTCTCTCTAAGTTGTTCCAAATTCTCCCAATTCTCTCTCTAAGTTGTTCCAAATTCTCCCAATTCTCTCTCTAAGTTGTTCCAAAATTCTCCCAATTCTCTCTAAGTTGTTCCAAATTCTCCCAATTCTCTCTCTAAGTTGTTCCAAATTCTCCCAATTCTCTCTCTAAGTTGTTCCAAAATTCTCCCAATTCTCTCTAAGTTGTTCCAAATTCTCCCAATTCTCTCTAAGTTGTTCCAAAATTCTCCCAATTCTCTCTAAGTTGTTCCAAATTCTCCCAATTCTCTCTCTAAGTTGTTCCAAATTCTCCCAATTCTCTCTCTAAGTTGTTCCAAAATTCTCCCAATTCTCTCTAAGTTGATTCAAAATTCTCCCAATTCTCTCTAAGTTGTTCCAAAATTCTCCCAATTCTCTTTAAAGTTGTTTCAGCATTGGGCCAATGTGTTCTCTTTCCACTTTCCAGTGGTGTGGCTGAACTAGCAGCCAGAGGCATCCTATTCCTCTTGATTTCGGCCGATAGAGTCAGAGCTAAATTAGGGTTTGCTCTCAGCCAGAGATGCCTTTGATAACTCTGAAAAATAGACCAAGAAATCGGGCGAAAAATTGGTCCTAAATATGATAGATGGCGTGGTAGGTAACCCACAGCAGCAGCCTACGCGATATGGACTGGCTCTTTTTTAGCTGTTTGATATCATGATGCTTGATTGGTTGGTGAATTATTCTTTTTCGAAAGAGAGAAAAAAAAGAGCCCAAGATGTTGGAACACAATTTATCATAGTTTGAAGAAAAGTTATTGATTAAAAGATATATTTAATACTCTACATTTTTCTTCCAAATAGAATATATAATGCATTTATACAGTTAAGATGAAAGTGCCATAGATAAGGATATATTAATAATAAACTGCTAAACAACTGGAAATCAAAAATTGGGGCTGAAAGTTGCTACACATTTTATTGGAGGCAAAATAGGGAGAAACCTATGCAAGATGATTACACGTTAGGGCGCATATATTACGCGTAGCTTATCGTTGCACGGAAGAAAGCACTCCAATTGCCGTCACCTAAGCGATAGTAAATTAAGTCCAGTGTCCATCTTATCTGTCCGCAGATCTAATCGACTTTTTCAATAAACTTAATATGGGAGCGCTGGCTGATTCGGTATTAAGAATGTAATTATGAACATCGGACATCTTGACCTCTCATATGCTATAGGGATTTTATGAACCAATTCGGAGAGGCAACCGCAACACGCAGGTTATAAGCCCATCTCACGTATAACCTAAATATAACTATAACCAAATATATACCTAAATATATCTAGATATAGTAATAAAACTACTAAATAGGAATGAGTAAGTCTTTATAATATTTTTATATTCATTTTTATCTCTGACATCATCAGTTTATCTTCTTCCCCATAAGATAATACTATCGGATATGCCATACCTGATGACAAACGTATAATTTTCTTCTATATTTATTATAGTTAAATAGTATTTAAATTTTACTTTGTTGTCTAATTTATCTTACAATTTATTTCAACTAATATAAGTTAAGCAATTGTAACTTAAACAAATTTTTCGTTGAGTACAAATTTAGTAAATAATTGAAAGATTTACACCCAACAAAATTAGTGTCTCAAGATTCAACAACGTGGATTTTTTAGGATTTGATCTTTCGAATAATTAGAGGTAGTCTGTTTGTCTATTCATCATCAGTAAGAGAGGGTGAAAAGCAATTCGAAATCTCGAATCCTAACAACCTTCAACTTGAGTTTTGAAAGACCTCTTGAAGATATTGTATGTCTGCTCTTAGAAAGTCATATATATAAACTATAACTGAAATTGAAAAAATATAGCTTTTCTATTCATGAAAAATATTAATTATCTTTTTGCATTGCCTTCAACCTCTTACATGGTTTGATAGGTAAGTTTCAAATTATTGGATGGTTCACATATATTAGAAAATTACTTTATTTCAATATTTTAACTTGTATCCATGATACCTGCAGAGAGCAGGTATCATGGATACAAGTTAAAATATCAAGTGAAATAAAAACTATTCTAATTTTCGTTCATGATCAAAACCCGTTTTATTTTTCAGAGTTTACTCTAATAAACTAGATATTCTTCATATCACAGCCTAAGATACTTAATATGCTCCTACACATTGGTTGTCAAAAAAGTTAATAGTTGGCACACGTTCTGCATATGCACTCTAATGATGATGGTGTGGTGCCTATGCAAGTTATAGGAGAGTACTGTGGTGGGCCAGAGATCTGGTGCAGTGGACAGTGCTAAAGCTGCTGCAGAACTTGCAACGGAACAACAAAATGGTAATGAGGAAAAAAAGCTTTGCCCTCACTATTACGCCTATTAGGAACCACCAAAGTAGAACATTTAACATAAAATAGTCAGATTCTGGGTGGTTGGAGCCCACCTTGAAGACACCTGCTCGCCCTCTCGGAAATTTATCATCGCCGATAGGATAAGCTCCGAATTATCGGTCAGTTCCACATCTTCGGTCATATAAGAAAAAAAGATATAATAAAAATTAAATAATTATTATTATATCGTTTTTTCTCATATGACCGAAGATGTGGAACTGACCGATAATTCAGAACTTACCCTAGTTCACTTTCGGTTGGTGATAATATTGTAAGCGACGATTAATAGATTATCTATCTAAGACGATTTATAATTCGACGAAAATCTGCACGTGTTTATAACAAATTATAAAATGACTCTTATAGACTATCGAGTTTCGCTGGACATTCACAACCTAAAAATTTTTACAATAATATTTGATTTTTCAATTGCTTAGAATTAATATATTTACTTTTATCAACAATGATAGATGGTTATTAATCACTTTCAAACCATTTAAATTAGTACATAGCTGACTTTAATATCGTTATGCTCGGTTTATCACATTTATTAAAATCATTCGCACCTATTTATTACTTGATATGACTACAGCGGCTTTTTATTAATTCAATTAAAATCAAATCACTATTACTGGAATAAATTAAAAAACGAATTCAATAAAAAAAACATGTGAAAATTGTTCTTCATTAAATGTAACGGTCATACACAACACAGCAGTAATAGTGTTGTTTATTTTGCAGAATTAAGTTTTAAAAAAGTCGATTGTAGGAAAGAATTGAAAATATTAATTTGAAAATCAAAAGAATTTTACTAAATACCTAGTTTGAAAACAGTAATATCTATAATTAATAAAAATATTGTATTTATATATAGATAAATAATGAGTTGAAGTAAATTTGAAAATTTGATATTAGTTTCATGTATCCAAGTGTACGATATTTATATTAAATCAAACTTGGGTACACTTTTTGTGGGTCACCCTGTATAATATTTCATCATTTTATGTACATATATATATGCCCAGTTGGATAATTTACAGTCGGCAGATCGTCTGTTATTGTCCATTACGGTAAATATTGACGGTATTTTATCGTAAAATATTATATTAAAGACATCATCGTCTTTGTAAGGAATGTCCGACGAAAAACGATAAACTATAATTGTTTTAAATTTATGATAAATTACTATTTTATTTTTGTCTAATCATTTATTGTCGTAGATAGATGATCTTTCAATTATCTATTATAATCACCGATAGAAAATCAAAGATTATAATTACATAAGTAACTATATCAACCGAGTATATCGTAACATTAGTAACTATATCAACCAAGTATATCGTAACATTAGATATTTAGTGTTATGGTATATTAATATATCCACATCAGTCCCTAGTTACCACTTATATCCGACTGCAGATTCATGACATTAACGTTGTAGCTAGGTATAGGGACTAGAAATATCGAGAGGCTCCACGCTATCGATCAAGAAAAGGTACAATAAGCATAATTCCACTTTCATCTTAGTAACAATTTTTCCTTACAAGATCGATAATATAGAGCTGTCTGCTAAATCGAAACTTACACTAGTTACGCCAGAGGTTATACGCCTTGACCCGCCGACGCGTGCTACGAAGCCATCTTCCGTACGGACTTTAATCCGATGAGAGCTGCAACTGCTTAGGGTCATGAGAAGGTTCAGAGGGAGGCACGTGGCACTGTCTTTTCTACCTTCAATTACCGCCACACAAACCAACTCAGGTGGTAAGGAAAAATGTGACTACAACCTGCTACAATATGGTTAGGTAGAACTTAAAAACTACAAGAATTGAGTTATTATCGTTGGACTTACTGTATCAGTTAATACTGGATCACTTGTTTGATTGAGTTATTATATGGATCTAGTGGATCTTGATTATTATAATGATTAAGTTGATTCCGCTACGTTTTGTTTAGATATTGTGAGATAAATTAATATCACAAATCAGTGATAAATAATAGAAGAAACCATTAATGTAACTTTGATTTGAATAGAAATATATACTTATGAAATTAATCCTGAGTTTAATATTTTTTGTATTCTCGTTTACACAGTTTAAGAAAATTGAAGAAGTAAGATCTGGTAAATGTATTAGATTTTATAGTGAAAGAGCAAAGGTAAAATTCTCAGGTCGTTTTTAAAGATCTTTGGCATTGAGTGCCTGCGATGCTGTCCGTTTGTTTTTCTATTGATAAGGGATTACACTTTTCTTATTCAATGAAAAACAAACTTTCTTGCCAATCTAAAGAATTCTGTGCGACTGACGTAATACTTAGTTTCGGTTTATAATGAGATTAGATGAGTGGATTTCTTTGGTTTGAAGGAGAAACCCAGTTTTTCTTTGGCTAAACGTGTTCCTTAATCTTTTTGTAAGGACCGTTAATGAATTATTTGAGCTGAATCTAAATTATTAAAGGAAGGTTAGATATAGAAATATGTTTAGGAAATTATAGGGAAACATAAAATAATACGGAAAAATGCCCGTCGTTATTTCAATTAGTGTTTATGATACTGGCAGGTATAATGGACACTAACTGTAAAATGTGAAACCGTTCGATATCTCAGAACTGATCCTAATTTATATGTTAAAAAACATTTCTTTCTTATGTATTATTTTCATGTTTTTCATCTCAATTGAAAATGTAAGAAAAAAATCTTAGTAAATTGTGCTTTGTATAAATTTTATATCATGGAATAAGATTGCGCGTTTAAATGCCTTAAGTGATATGATATTTTGTAACCTGCTTATAGGATAATAACAGAATGGTCTGAATATGAGAATTAGTAAAGATGTTTTAATTAAGAATTATTCAAATGTTAACAAAATACTTTTTATCAAACTATTCACAAAACATGACAATGTGATCACAAAACTGTCAAATAATGAACTTGGATTCTCATAGATTAGTATATTGAATAAAAAAACATATCGAAGTTAAATAACTAATAAGCATCATCGGGAAGCTTGCTGCCCTTTTTTATTCTTGAATTTAGTAAATAATTAAAGAGATTAGAATATCATTTTTAAAATTTCCTTTCACTCAAACGTAATACACGAGAAATGTCTGACGGAAAATTAAAATCCCAGTACATTTTTTGATCATTATCACAATCATTAGAAGCTGTTTTGTTACATCAATAGCACACGAAGACGATTGACTACTTAACGAATAAACATAAAATAATCTTTGTATAAATAACTGCCTTAGGTTAATGAAATCGCTGTTTTTTGACAAAATTCCGAAGCTTCTGGTTTTGCGTGTAAGAGCCTAGGTAGGTAGGTAGCCCCAAGCGGAGCGTCTCAAAAACTGGTTAGTCCACACCCCAAGCTGGTTTACGAAGTAATATTTTATGACCCTCTCTCTCTATATGTATATACTTTGAGATAATTACTATCTATAAAATAAATGAAGCCTCTAAAGTAGAATAAATTGCAAGTGAGTATCTTGGATGATAACTATATAGCATTTAAAAAACCAACNTAGAATAAATTGCAAGTGGAGTATCTTGGATGGATAACTATATAGCATTTAAAAAACCAACCATCAACATATATCTTAGAAATTGATGGCGCTTTTATATGTCTTGATATCGTATTTTGTAACCTATTTTGGAAAATTGCACAATGATTTGAACACGGATATGATAAATTCTGTTTCTTCTTCTGCGCGGTTATCTTCTTTATCTGCTAAGCAGGCGGACATATTCAGAATAAGAGAACGCAATAAAATACTTATCCTGTGTTTTATCTGTGGAATAACAGTACAGCTCCGCATCATTTCGAAATAGGAGTTTCCAATGATTTTGCTTTTGCTTTTCTCTTGCATGTCCACTACATTATTCTCTATTTTTGTTGAGAGAGAGAGAGAGAGGGGTCGAGATGGAGAGTTCGAGACCTTTGAGAGATCTCTATCTCAGATGCAGATAGGACTTTCTTCTAATAGCTGCCTGAGTGCCCGGAGAACAAATTGGTCAACTGTGCTACCCACATTCTAGAGTGTGGCAATTAGTTTGCCCACTCTCAGTGTATGTGGCTGATGTTACAATTCATATTGTGACTTCAAATTAATAGAGCTAGCCACTTTACCACGGCAAAATCTTTTAAACCTTTTAGATAGTATAGATTGGAACTGATAAGGCAGGTAATAATGGTTAATTCTCGATTATAGTCAGTAATTAAACCACGAACTTGCGAAATGAGTTATATTTGTTTTGTTATCCTGCTGGATGAATTCAATATCAGAAGTATTATCATTATATTTTGAATTAATAATTGGGTAAGTTTCTAGTTATTGGACTGTTCCATATTTTCAATCACAAAGAAAACTACATAATATATAAATATTTCAGTACCGATATATAGAACTATAGATCTGAGATATATTTTAAATTCATTAAACTCATTCTAATATTTATTTAAAGTCACTAATTACATTACTTGCTTTTTTCTCATTTTCTCATTTGTTATGTACTTACCCATGCATGTAGTGTAATTAACATTGTACCGCACATTTTTCTCTAATTACCACCCTTATTTTCCTGTACTAAAGTGTATAGTGATGTAGCTAAGCGTCAGGCATCACTGGTTAAACTAATTCAACTTATAATTAAACTAATCACTCCGAACTATGCTACTTGGTTACTTTTTACTGGTAGATTACTAGTATTATTATACCTATCTACTTATAGATTATTTACCCCTATACATTTTAGAGAATTATTATATTTATCTACGTAGAGGTATAACATCCAAGTTATCGAACGGTTCTAGATATTAATATAATATTAAAATTATAGATTATTAAACTATGTACCTATGTTGAACAACAAGTTTCAATATTCAAATTCTAATTAGTTAGGTTTTTTTCTGGAACACATGCATGAATTTTATATATATAATAAATAGCAAGGAATAATAGTCATGCCAGTTAACGTTAATAGGTATGGACTACATAGTTATAAAAATTAATATGAACTTAAATGACTTTTATGTATGTGTCATTATATATTAAATAGAAATATTGTTACTATATAAAATAAATTTACTTAGATATCATAGTTAAAAATCTTATTTTATTATTTACAATATGAGTTGGCACATTTTAAAATATTATTCGCTATGAAAAAGCATTGCTGTTAAAAGACTATTATTAATATTTTTAATATTCATGAATATATTTTGATATCATATATTTTATTTGTGCTATGGCTTTTTTTCTGTATTTACGAATTTTGGGTAAAATTTTTATGAGATTTAGAAAATATTTTGAAAATGGATAAACAGTTCCAATAAATTGATGAACATATATTACGTATCAATTACCACCAAAACTTTTAAATACTGATCTACTATATTACTAAATTGACATAAACCAAAAAATATGATATAAATTAACAAATGCTTGGGCAATCTATCATCTCCAAACCCCTATTGAAGTTAACGACATAAAATGGCCTTACTCCATTATCACCTCTATATTTGTTACCCCGATGTACCGTCCGTTCACCCCTGGGGCCACTAATAACCCATAGAGCACCTTTTCCCGCCAGGGGACATAGTAAACATACCTCGTGCTAGTATACCTCCCTGGGGTATGCCCAAAGCGTTCGAGACTGCAATTATTACCTGATTTGGGTACTGTACACACAACTTGGAATAAAAAGCATGATTCGAATAGATACGACTTATTTATTTTATATTTGTTAAGAATGAAGGAAAATTAGATGACCTATCTGTATTGTTTTTGAAATGTTCAAAGTAACTGTATATCGAATGTGTATATTGTCTATTTTCACTTTTTACAATTATATTGAATACTATACAAATGTTTAACAGCTAAGAAACGGTAGATGTATTCAAATACTATAGATGTAGTAAATATATATCAACAGTTCCCAATATATATTGTAATATATTTTTATAATTTACTAAAAACGTCACATTTAATTCTCTCAATAAATTGATATACTTGTAATATGTGTTTTATATTAGACGAATAATTTTCCTAAATTAAAAGTTTTCCAGTCCAATGTTTAGGTTGTCAAGTAAATAATAACATCAATTGGTGAGTGAAGTGATGCAATATGAGTCCAATCTTGTAGCTAATAGCTCACCATTCCCCAATACGTGCCCTACTAATGGTGAGTGTCCATATAGCACCGTCAGTTCACCGCCAGAGGCTCAACGCTACCACCATCCACAGGTCGCAGGGATCACCAATTCACCTCGGGGGGACTGTATTAGCGGCTCTTCCTAATAACAGATGCCCCAAAATCTTGACCGTGTTTTGCCCGGGGCGTAACTGTCATCATGGACCCATCAGTGAAATATGTAAGGTATAAAAGAGAACGATAGGTACAGTACTGTTTCCCCTTGGCTGTAATTTGCACCGTAATGGAGGTTTCTATGAACGTTAAGTCAATAGATACCCTATGGGGGAATTGAAATCACCGATTGTTGGATTCCTATCGGTGATTATAATCGATGATAAAAACAGCATGTATCTACGACAATAAATGATTAGACGAAAAAATATTAATTAATTTATCATAAATTTAAAAACACTTATAATGTTTGAAATTGTGATATTTTACGATAAAATACCATCAATATTTACCGTAATGGACAATAACAGACGATCTGCCGACTGTGAATTTTACAAGAGTATTTACACTGGCAGAAATATGACACTTTCTGATGAATGCCATTCAACTTTATACCTTCTACTTATCAGGCACTAATGCCTTTATAAATGCCTATAAAAACTATAATTAATACTCATTCAAGATATTCCCATAATACCTATAAGGATACCTAAATGTGGGAAGTAAAAACACGTGAATAAACATGCTTCAACCGGTCAATTGATAGAAAATATCCTGATGGGAAAGTAGTCAATTTCAGTGATTTGTTACATGTTTATTGTGCCTATTTGTATTATATTTCAGTAATGGCTTAACATTATCATTTCTAACTCGTAATGAAATCTCCTGACCAATAATATGTATAAATAAATAGAAATCGAAAGTTAGGCTGAGTTCCGAGTTATAGGATATTTTATTATTAATTTCTCATTTTATAATAAATAAATTTTATAAAATGAATATTCAAAATAAAGAGGTAATTTGCAAATATTTTATAAGATCGGTAATATCATAATGACATTTACCGTTATACTTATCTGTTCAATATATAGAACACATGTATTAAGAAAACAAATTTTCGAAAGTTGTAAACTCTATTTTGTCTGAAATTTGATGAACTTTATCTGACTAATGCTACTATTAATTTTTATCTGCTATAATAGTAATAATAGAATAACTTCTTATGATCATATGTTTACAGCCCGAACATATATGGTGACAACACCAAAATAAAAGCATATGCAAAGGATCTATTATTTGCTCTGACATTATCACCAATAGCAAACAAAGTATTTTTTGATGTGACTTGGTACTAAATATCACTCCAATTACTCGATAACAAAGAATAGATGCGACACATTCAAGAGCAAAATAAGTCACCTTCTTATATACAATACCAGAAAACATATTCGATGTTAATCAAGTTTCTGTTAATCAGTAGTTTATTATAGCGTGTGTCATCGTTAGAAATCTAATCCCTAGATATTGGATACAGGTAGCGCGTTTAATCTTATCCAAATCTACTTTTTTATGACACAAGTGAACGATTGAGTCCGGGAGATAAGAATCTTTTTCCCAAATTCTATCCATCATTGCTGGGTTAATGAGACGTTCCTAATAACCATTGCAGTGCTCTAGATTTCAAACAAATCACTCCAATACGTTATCTCTATATACCATCTCCTGGTGCAAAAAGTGACTTATTGTTTTTCCTGATTGCAGAGCTAGCACCAACTCACTTGCTTCAGCAAACAAAAGACGTGCGTCCCCCTATATTGCTGGTGAGTGCATAGGCAGTAATTTGGGAGGTGATAATCAACATTTTTGTCAGTTGCAGTGACCTTAATTTACTCTGAGATATCATATGTTAACCCTAGGTAGTGTACCTACGTACATGATCTATTTACAAAATAAACATGCTCTTTTTACAACAGTTTCTAAACGTCTATACCTTCATCAATATTTTCTAAAATGATGTCAGAGGTTATGAACTGAAATTACATTTACAAATTGAAATTTTTCAATAATGCAAGAAAAAGTTTACAATTACGAGTTTAAAAAACATACAGTTTTTTTATATGGGCGAAGATGTGAAACCATCCGATAACTCGGAACTTACCCTATTAGGTACAATGTAGTTCTTCGCTATAGATAAAAGTAAACAAAGAAAAGTAAAAACTGTTTTATGTGTTTTTCATGTGATACATTTTACTGGCCGTTATTTAATGTGGAGGTGAAATATTATAAACTTATGAGTCGCAATTCTGGCTTTGAGAAAAAACAACTTAATGTTACTGAGAGGCAGATTTCTCTTTTTCAAATTTTGACCATCTTTTTACAAAATTTGAATAATTTTTTGTCCAGTTCTTTGTCAAGTGTCCAATTGAAATCAGTTAAAATATTTATTACATATGGTGTAAGTTCTTAATTATACGTCAGTTCTTCATTTTCTGACACGTTAGAAAAAATGATATAATAATAATTATTCAATTTTCATTGGTATCCATGATACCTGCATTAAGAAAAAAACGATATAATTATCATTTTATTTTAGTAGGTATCCATGATACCTGCAGGTATCATGGAAACCAATTAATATATAAATTAAATAATTATTAATTATATCGTTTTTTCTTACGTGTCCGAAAATGGGGACCTGACCGATAATTAAGAACTTACCTTAGATATAATATTTATTTATCCTAGAAAGTACTGAACGAAAATAACCTTTTTTCCAGTGAATGATGAACTTTATCTCTCTTTTAAATCTTAAATAAATAAGCAGTCCAAATTAAAGTTGCAGTCAGTCCCTAGCTATTCCATGCTCCAATTTAGTTTCTTGCAGTTCACCATTCTAAGACACCTTTTTTAGAGTTTCAAAAATAGCTAGCGAGTCATTACTCGAATTAGAGGCAAAAGGTTAAATGCTGTAGCCATATGCAACTGTTTTCGAATGTTTGTTTGTAAGTGGTGCACAGTGGCATCTCACTCAGATGACTGGAATACCAGGAGTGCCAACTGTTCCAGAGCAAAAGGTTATAATAAATAGTCTTGCTCTACCTCATCCTTTTACGGAACCTATCATCCCAAGTATTTGCAGTCCTGCAATCCTTTCTAAGAACATTTAGCATAATGTTTTCTGGTGCCATCTACATATCTAGATAACGATGTTATAGATGCATTAGAACTATTTAGAGGGGCCAATTCGTGGGGGCAACTTCTTGATGAATGACTATTGTGTCTCTATTCGTTAACATTGTAATATATTACTAATAATTCATATCTAATGTAAATAAATAAATAAAATATTCCTAATAATTTCTTTACAGTTTCAATAAGTTAGTACTTGAATCATCTCCTCAATCATATGGTGTGTATGTCTGTTCAGACACACTAATTATTACTCTATTTTGAATATTATGAACAACATTTAACGTTTTATTAGTCCAATTCATGATTATCGATTAGACTTCAAAGTTACACAAACGTTAACCAGATTGCTACATCGTCTTCAAAAACAAAATTTCAACCCTTTTGTTAAGCTGGAAAAATTACCTATGCGGTTAATTTTACCTGTTTGAAAGCGTCTTCACATGAAAATTTATAAGTTCCGAGTTTTGAATCATTAGTCAGTTCAATGTCTTTGGTCATATAAGAAAAAACAATATAATAATAATTAGTGTACTTTCCCGTTAAAAATAACGGATCATCCATCATCAATACCAATTTATTACCCGTTATTGGGTTATTTTTTAATGAATTCAATTAAAATTAAATTTTCTGCATAGTCTAATTTATTTTATAGATAAAATTCATTTAAAAATTGAATAAAAACAGAAAAATTTAAATATCAAGTCAATATATTCCCGTGCGTATCATAGTTTTACATGTTTAATACCCGTCGTGTAAAAGCGAACACCAAATAAATAAATAAGGACACTACGGGTATTATTAGGATAGATTAATATTTAAAAAAAAAAAATTTACCTGAAGGTATCATGGATACCACTGAAATAAAAATAAACTATTATTCGAAGATGTGAAACCGACCGATAATTCGTATCGTGCCCTACACTAGCATTTCTCTCTTTTGCATACGGTCCTGTGGAACAATACAGCACTCTGTGATGACTGATGATACTCTGCTAAATCCATTAGAATTTATTTAACTCTCAGTGACACATTATAAAGTTGTCTCGAGGATACAAGAGAAATAAAGCCTATTAGCTGCACACGAAACAATGGCCAGGACTGAGACTAATGGAAGAGTGCTGTGGGAATGTGATAGTCAATGGCATGCATGTGACAGTGAATGTGATAGTAAATGGCTCGTATGTGATAGTCAATAGCATGCATGTGACAGGGAATGTGATAGTCAATGGCATACATGTGACAGGGAATGAGATAGTCAATAGCATGGGAATGTGATAGTCATAGCATGCATGTGACAGAGCAGCTTTCAAATGTTAGGACAGATTATAATTCCTGGACAGTGTCCCACTGATGAAATATTCTTTCCTCTCAGACTTACTCTTGCGTTTGTGATGCGAATTACTTCATCTATTTATATACTATCTTCTCTACTATATTAAGAGCCGTGTCCATCTGTCTGTTCGTACATCCGTCTGTCCGTGTGTCACAAAATGTGTTAAACAGTCATTCTATCAACAGCGCCTCATAAAGTTGGTGTAAATGAGAGAAAAATCAAAGAAACAGTAATTGAAAAGGAAAACTAATAATTTGCTGCAGTATCATTGGTCACACTAAAATTATTAATTTACCATTTATACCTATATCGTATATATAGGTAAAGAAAGTATATCAAACAATATAAAACTCACAATTGTGTTTAACTGCTGTAAGAGTACATATGTGTTCTAATATAATAAACATATATGAAAGAGTTTATCCGATCTAAAAAAAAGTTCGCCAAATGCATTTCTTGAAAGGGGACATGTATGTCACCTTAGTACTTAAAGGGCTAAATGTAATGAAATAAGAACAGTAAAGTGAATATTCTGGGTCATCTGTTTCGTCATCAGTGACAATTTTTAAAATGATTATGACAGGTGTTGCTTAGTTTTCTTGTGTTAATAAAGTAAATATATTATAAATGTTAATAAAGTAAATATATTATAAATGTTAATAAAGTAAATATATTATAAATGTTAATAAAGTAAATATATTATAAATGTTAATAAAGTAAATATATTATAAATGTTAATAAAGTAAATATATTATAAATGTTAATAAAGTAAATATATTATAAATGTTAATAAAGTAAATATATTATAAATGTTAATAAAGTAAATATATTATAAATGTTAATAAAGTAAATATATTATAACTGTTAATAAAGTAAATATATTATAAATGTTAATAAAGTAAATATATTATAAATGTTAATAAAGTAAATATATTATAAATGTTAATAAAGTAAATATATTATAAATGTTAATACAGTAAATGTATTATAACTGTTGATAAAGTAAATATATTATAACTGTTAATAAAGTAAATATATTATAAATGTTAATAAAGTAAATATATTATAACTGTTAATAAAGTAAATATATTATAACTGTTAATAAAGTAAATATATTATAACTGTTAATAAAGTAAATATATTATAACTGTTAATAAAGTAAATATATTATAAATGTTAATAAAGTAAATATATTATAAATGTTAATAAAGTAAATATATTATAACTGTTAATAAAGTAAATATATTATAAATGTTAATAAAGTAAATATATTATAACTGTTAATAAAGTAAATATATTATAAATGTTAATAAAGTAAATATATTATAACTGGTAATAAAGTAAATATATTATAAATGTTAATAAAGTAAATATATTATAACTGTTAATAAAGTAAATATATTATAAATGTTAATAAAGTAAATATATTATAAATGTTAATAAAGTAAATATATTATAAATGTTAATAAAGTAAATATATTATAAATGTTAATAAAGTAAATATATTATAACTGTTAATAAAGTAAATATATTTTTCATCAATATTGTAATTTATACAATAACGAAATTTTAGGTGTTTCAGATTTTTTTCACGAATGAGAGTCTACATCACATTGTTTGTATCATATATCACATTAATGTGATGTGCACATCACATTAATGTGAGTGCACATCACATTAATGTTAACCAGAAAATCCTTGGCTAGAAAGTATTATATTCCTTTAATGGTTTGAATTGTTGTACATAAAATATTAGTCATTTTATTTCTGTTGATGACTAAATAATAGATACGATGGAGTTATTATTCTATTCATTTTTAAATGCTTGTGAATATACGCAATGGGAAAAGTATGGGAGGCCATAGAAGATTGGGAGGGGAAAGTTATGGTGGGGCCATAGAAGATTGGGAGGGGAAAGTTAGGGCCATAGAAGATTGAGAGGGGAAAGGTATGATGGGGCCACAGAAGATTGAGAGGGGAAAGTTATGGTGGGGCCACAGAAGATTGGTAGGGGAATGGTATGGGCGGCCATAGAAGATTGGTAGGGTAAAGTTAGGGCCATAGAAGATTGAGAGGGGAAAGGTATGATGGGGACTTAGAAGATTGGGAGGGGTAAGTTATGGTGGGGCCATTGAAGATTGAGAGGTGAAAGTTATGGTGGGGCCACAGAAGATTGAGAGGGGAAAGTTATGGTGGGGCCACAGAAGATTGGTAGGGGAAAGGTATGGGCGGCCATAGAAGATTGGTAGGGGAAAGTTATGGTGGGGCCATAGAAGATTGAGAGGGGAAAGTTATGGTGAGGCCACAGAAGATTGAATATGGAAAGTTATGGTGGGGCCATAGAAGATTGAGAGGGGAAAGTTATGGTGGAGCCATAGAAGATTGAGAGGGGAAAGTTATGGTGGAGCCATAGAAGATTGAGAGGGGAAAGTTATGGTGGAGCCATAGAAGATTGAGAGGGGAAAGTTATGGTGGAGCCATAGAAGAGTACGATATTGGCCACTACAAAAATTTCTAGAGCCCCTAATTTCTAAATTGGAAAATTAATAATTATGTTTTCTTATTAGTACATCCTTAATTTAATTTGATTTCTTATTAATCATTATCAGATAATAATAAAATAGTTTTCCACTATATAAAGCAATCAATTTTATGGTTTATTCATTCATCCTTCATATTCAGGAAAATAATTAAAATTTGCAATAATCTTGAATAAAAATTAGGATGGTAAATTTTGATTTAATATAAGGATATACATTTTAAGAATATTTTAATACAAAACCTAAAGACAGAATCACATAAAACAGTTTATACGCATTAAAAAATATAATAAAAAAACTTTTATTAATATTGATGCAAATTATTTCTAACCACTTTTTATATTACTTCAACAATTAATGCCTTAATAAATGTTCCTTTACACTCTAATATATTACTTAATTATCATCCTAATACTATATATTTAAATAAGTTTTATCGACTATGATATAAAATGTACAGTATAGACGGTCTCTTATTTTATGGCAAGACTAGGTTTTTTATTCGTAATGTTGGCCATAACATTGTATTACATATAATTATTATCATAGCGGGTAATATCACTTATAACAGAGTATAAAAGTTTCTTGTGCCAATTCCACTGTACATGCCAAGTCTATTGTACCTAGGTAGCAATTTAAAAAAGTGCCCATTATAAATACTGAGCTTGATCTAATTTAAATTCTTTTTCCCAAAGTGACCCAGATAGAAGCGACCTCTGACCTGAGCAGTGAACATTTAACAATAAACATATGTTGTCCTTCCACGGAGTTAAATACTCAGTGTATAATCATGGTGCTCTAGTTTCGAGTGCTTCAGTCGTTGCGCTTTCGGGCAAAAAAATCTATTAGAAGCCATTGGAGCATTACAGAAGACTGGGGTAAAATTAGAGGAAATTTATGGCCTATCTTGAGTCAAGTGGTCTCTTGATTGCCATACAAGGAAACGTGTACGTACCAGAAAAAAGTGATCATGTAAATGATGTTGCAAGTTGAGGGCGGTAGCCATACCATAGTACAGATTTACCTACTTGGTGGGGAATGACTTGGGTGAAGTGGAGCGTGGAAATCACAATCTTTATGAAGCTATTGTTGGTGTTTAAGAAGTCTAGTTGGTATTGTAGACAACTTTTTTCGGTGAGCGAGACACATACATCGTCAAATAGAACTTTAATATTTTCAACATCGTCCTGTCAGATAACTTTATTGGTGGGATTTGAATATGGAGCAGATTTCCTTATACGATGTCTCAGTTTTTTTTCACATTCAAAGGTTAGATTGGAAGTTCGTTTTTTATTTGGAGAAGTTTCGAAATTCATACCTATGATTCCATTGAACAATTGGTAAAGAAATGAAACGCTCTTACAGGAAAACAACACTTCCCACTTTTCATAATATCAATTCTATTTTTAATTACAAATAGGATTTGCTTAAAATGTGTGAATTTACCAATGTTAATTTTTTATTATTGTACAGTCGGTCATTATAGTAGACTCTATATTTGAAACTTATTATATAGTTATTAATTTATTATTCAATCCACATTAGTAGGAAACATATAATTTTTGATCCCAATTTTTTCTGAGGATGACTTTTCGAAAAAAAATTGAATCTCGGGAAAAATATGGCCTTTTTCGGTTGCTAAGAAAAAATCTCATAATAAGCATATAATATATACAACAACAACCAATTGTTTCTACAATATACGTAATTTAATACATTATTTTTTCTGTACTTTCAACTCACTTTATAGGCTATGAAACTAGCCTTTTTATTTTATTTTATTTTTTATCATTTTACTTTGCAGGATGCCCTAGAAGCTTTTTTTTGCTTAAAGAGTCTTAATGTTATTAAGAATCTTATATATATATATATTTAATTCAATTATATATGTTATCATGGGGCTCCCAAGTTCTCAGACGAATTATATGGGAACATTTTGTTCAATAAATAGTTATATAAAATATATTTGAAAATATAATGTTGAGAAATATGATTTTTTAAATTTTGATGACGAAATATAGATATATATAATATAGGTACACGAAGACGAGAGTTTAAGGTTTTATATATATTAAAATATATCAATATTATTATTTAAAAGGACTTAGGGATTATTTTTATGACCATCAAACAAAATATAAGAAATGTGGGACATTTTCTAGCAACATGCCAAAAAAGTTGAATAACTCATCAATTATTTAGAAATATGAATCTTAAATCTTTAATGATGTATAAGAATCTATCTTTTGATTATCCCTTTATTATGAAGTTACATTTAATAAAAGAAGGAATTCTCAATTAGATCTATGTTGATAGATTGTAATTTTAAATTAAATTTATTTTTGCCCACAGAAAATCAATATAATTATAAATATCAAATTGAATTCCTATGTTAAAATAGTTTAAATTTCCATCATAAAATAATCACGTACATAATTCATATCGCTACGATTTACCAGTTTAATTTTCGTTCAAAGTTATGTATTGTGCCATTTTTTCATGTCTCTATTAGCGCCCTAGAAAACACATCTAATATGTGCAAACACGTTCACTTTCTAGTCTTTTTCCTAGTAGCCAATGCCTGTAATTACCTCCTACAAATATTCCTATTCTAGGTAATGGAAGGGTAGGACCCTTTACCTGCCCTAAAAGAAGTAACCTAAAGATATCCAAATAATGTTGTACTATTAATACATATATGCCTTTAGATGGTTCAATTTGATTATTTGAATTCATGATACCTACCATGATTACTCATTGAAATAAAATATAAACAGCAATCTTTAATTTCTGTTTTTTGTATCATCGAAAATTAATGGAACCATCCTATAATTAACTTGGACGCTTCCAAAACTCATATATAAAACTTTTAATCATATATACATTATAGATTTGATTGATTTCAATAGTTGAAGAAATAACTACCTAATAGTTAAATGTCTTTTGAGTACACAATATCTAAAAGTTCTCACTTTTGCCGCAAGAGGTCGTGACTAGTTGTAGCCGCTGTCGGGGTCAATCGCAGGTCAATCATGAGTCTCACCAGCACGATTCCACTGCTTCTAGAGGCTCAAAATTAATATCCATTAGTCGACATTTAGAACCATTCATAAATTCATTGCAACCTATAAACTAAAGAGACCATGATAAGATCAAGATAGTTTTCATTACCGCCAATTCAGTCGGTAGTGGATACATTAACAGTAGAGGAGCTCATAAGTTTCTCTTATCACCATCTTTAGAAAGAAATTCGTTAATAGTTATTGAAGTTGAACTCCTAGTATAAAAATCTTTTATTTTCTATAAACTTAGTGAGTCAAGCCAGCAATGGGTCAAATCTATCTTTCTAACAAAATTTAAACTCTTGTGAATGATATCTGGTACACCAAAGTTTAACGGGCCGTACACACGTAGGGTTTTCTAAGTCTTTCTACCAGACTTTTTGCTAAGCTCTTCCTACTTTTTTCACGAGAATATAAGAAAAACTATATAGTAGTTATTAATTTCAGTTGGTATCCATGATACCTGAAGGTATCATGCTTGCAATTACCAAGTGCCATTTCAGATATGTCATAAAATTTGTTAGATAAACACATATATATTTATTCTAATTATGTTTTCGTCGCTAAACACCAAACCTCGAAGAATTAAAAACCCACTCACTTTGCGTGGTAACAATCAATAACTAAGATACGACACATGCAATTGTGCAGCACTCATTCGTACCCTTCATTTAAGCTTCCATTTATGATGATACCATGAAAACAAATTATCCTTTCACGTAAACCTAAGTGGATAATATTTTAATGTTATAATCAATAACAAACCTCCTGTAGTGTAAGTCGATCTTCTTAACACAATATGGTTATCGTAGTATGTTTATTATGATAGCCACACCCCTGATACATCTCCAAAATACACATGATATATGCTAATTTAAATAAGTTCTCCACCCTCAAATACACAGGCTCTTCGTTTTCTATTATCTCTCATTTTCTGTTGAGGTTTCTTCAACCCCAGACTGTCCTAATCGTTGATCGGAAGACGTGGACTGCTATGATATCAAATCAGGGCGGAGGTACTTAGGGGTTAAAGGCACGTGACGTGACCTTAAGGGTTAGAATTGTGACAAACAACACCCTAAAATAGGATTCACGGTCCTTATAACAAGGTTAGGGAGGTGAGGGCAGACAAATTAGACTTATAGGGACATATTGTGACTGAAAATGCAGGCGTAGGTGTAAACGATTCCTTATTGCCAATCAGAAATACAAAATTGAATGATTTCCTATATCATTTTTACATATCAAGACCGTAAACTGGTTTTTAAAACCTCAAAAACCTATATCAATAAATTTTATCCCGATATGCATAGTAATTGTATTATTAATTCATCCTTAAATTATTTAAAGCATATGAAACTTTCCTCTTAACTAAAAATCTAACAAAATTTATCCTACATTCTGGGAAATTGCAGTAATGGATTGAACTATAAATTTGTATCTAAGTGACTTACAAGTTTCTTTCTATCTTGCATCACATTCTTCTCCCAACTATTTGTGAAAGCCATGAAGATTGTTTTAGTTATCGCCTAATGTGGCTTTCTGGTAGTTTACACGCTGGGAAATTCTTGAAATTCCAGCCCTTTTACTTATGCAACATCCCGTTTTTTTCGTGATAGCGTACTAAGAATTTGGGATCTGTTATTACAGGCCAGTAGGAATTTAGGGTACCAGGTGTTGTGAAATGACAGGTGGGAAGGAGTTACCTAATTTCAAAGTGAATTCTACTGCTCAAAATCCATGGTTATTAGCATATATCAGTAGAACAAGATTTACCTTAATATTTCTTGATGGATGAGTTTGGTAGAGGGTGAAACCGATGGTTTAATTTCTAGTTCTCAACTAGTTAGGTATTTATCTTGTAAAAGGTATCGATTGGCGCATCATTCGAATAGTTGTAACTACTCAACCGAATCACTCGGCACCGTTTGATATCTCTGGAGTCACTCCATCATAATCTGAACGATGGCTGACAGAGCGTTAGAAAATACACTGGGTACTGATTAAACATTTGTGGATATTACCACTTAATTTATACCATTTGGTGTTTTTAGGCATTTGGTTTAGAATGTTAGTATAAGCTTACTTATAATGCGAGTGTTATTGCTTTCCTGTATTTATCTATTGTTGGTATTACATGCTGTTAGTATTGACATTATTTTATTAATATAGGTAGTCTCTCAAAGAATTTTCTTATATAATTTTTATCCCATTGCTGCTATCAGTTTGAAATATTTTAAAGTTTGATGTGGAATGTAACATTTTTTCCACATTAAATCACCAAATTTCATATTAATGATATTACATTGCTTCTAATAACTATAAATTATATAACATATAGTTACAGTTAACTATAAAATATATAACATAGAATGGCATTACTTCTTATAAGATCAACACTCTATATAGAAAATAAATAAGATAAGTTGTCAATCTTTTCAGAACTTATTATCCCATTCAATTACGTACGGACAATTGCAGATAAATCCACTATTCTATTTCGACTGCAAATTATTAGATACAAATTACGCATCGCAACCAGACTCTAATTGGTGGAAATGCGCTCCACGCGGCTATAAATTATACCAATGATTTTATCTCAATAAAGCCAGAGAGCAATCTTCGCATACATATAATGTGACCTCTGACCCCCACTGACCAAAACCAAGCCTCTAGATTTTAGCATAGCGATGTGAAAAGATGTGGTAGGCTAATTGTCTGCATTAACTTTATATGCTTTATCTTCTGACATGGCGCTTTCTTGAAACATGTTTAGACTTTGTGATTATTAGAATATCCTAGAGTTTTTACAAGATAATCAAATTAAATAAAATAAATAGGAAAAATCTATATATTAAGACATTCACTTTTCGTATATATTAAATTTAATGATATTAAATGGTTTATAAATACTATGTACTCATATATGGTTTCAGGAATATGAAATTTTAATCACAACTTAGTGATTTCTGAATCTGGAATATACGAATTTTTAAAAAAATCAAATACCGTGGTGCACTATTCCTCACTGACAAATCTTAAATTTCAATTTAACTTGTTTTATATAGTGAATATCTTGAGAACAATTGAGCCTCTTTTCAAATGCATTAAGAAAGTGATCAGCTAGATAAGATGTAAATCATTCATTATGAAGAAGTGAATTCAGATATCTTTTTAAATTGACCATCAAGAAGTGAATTTAGATATCTTTTTAAATTGACCATCAAGAAGTGAATTCAAATATCTTTTTAAATTGACCATCAAGAAGTGAATTTAGATATCTTTTTAAATTGACCATCAAGAAGTGAATTCAGATATCTTTTTAAATTGACCATCAAGAAGTGAATTCAGATATCTTTTTAAATTGACCATCAAGAAGTGAATTCAGATATCTTATTAAATTGACCATCAAGAAGTGAATTCAGATATCTTTTTAAATTGACCATCAAGAAGTGAATTTAGATATCTTTTTAAATTGACCATCAAGAAGTGAATTCAAATATCTTTTTAAATTGACCATCAAGAAGTGAATTCAGATATCTTTTTAAATTGACCATCAAGAAGTGAATTTAGATATCTTTTTAAATTGACCATCAAGAAGTGAATTCAGATATCTTTTTGAATTGACCATCAAGAAGTGAATTCAAATATCTTTTTAAATTAACCATCAAGAAGTAAATTCAGATATCTTTTTAAATTGACCATCAAGAAGTGAATTTAGATATCTTTTTAAATTGACCATCAAGAAGTGAATTCAGATATCTTTTTAAATTGACCATCAAGAAGTGAATTCAGATATCTTTTTAAATTGACCATCAAGAAGTGAATTCAGATATCTTATTAAATTGACCATCAAGAAGTGAATTCAGATATCTTTTTAAATTGAGCATCAAGAAGTGAATTCAGATATCCTTTTAAATTGACTATCAAGAAGTGAATTCAGATATCTTATTAAATTGACCATCAAGAAGTGAATTCAGATATCTTTTTAAATTGACCATCAAGAAGTGAATTCAGATATCTTTTTAAATTGACCATCAAGAAGTGAATTCAGATATCTTTTTAAATTGACCATCAAGAAGTGAATTCAGATATCTTTTTAAATTGACCATCAAGAAGTGAATTCAGATATCTTTTTAAATTGACCATCAAGAAGTGAATTCAGATATCCTTTTAAATTGACCATCAAGAAGTGAATTCAGATATCTTTTTAAATTGACCATCAAGAAGTGAATTCAGATATCTTTTTAAATTGACCATCAAGAAGTGAATTCGGATATCTTTTTAAATTGACCATCAAGAAGTGAATTTAGATATCTTTTTGAATTGACCATCAAGAAGTGAATTCAGATATCTTTTTAAATTGACCATCAAGAAGTGAATTCGGATATCTTTTTAAATTGACCATCAAGAAGTGAATTTAGATATCTTTTTGAATTGACCATCAAGAAGTGAATTCAGATATCTTTTTAAATTGACCATCAAGAAGTGAATTCAGATATCTTTTTAAATTGACCATCAAGAAGTGTGTTGATGGATGCAAGTCGTGTTGCCAGAGGTAAGATTGCCTCGTAACTAATATGGAAGCGTGCATTGTGAAAATAGACCAATGCATCTAAAGTTAGATAAATGCATTGGAATATTATCTCTAAAATAGACCAATACATCTATAGTTAGATAAATGCATTGGAATATTATCTCTAAAATAGACCAATACATCTATAGTTAGATAAATGCATTGGAATATTATCTCTAAAATAGACCAATACATCTATAGTTAGATAAATGCATTGGAATATTATCTCTAAAATAGACCAATACATCTATAGTTAGATAAATGCATTGGAATATTATCTCTAAAATAGACCAATGCATCTATAGTTAGATAACTGCATTGGAACATTATCTATAAAATAGACCAATGCATCTATAGTTAGATAAATGCATTGGAATATTATCTATAAAATAGACCAATGCATCTATAGTTAGATAAATGCATTGGAATATTTTCTCTAAAATAGACCAATACATCTATAGTTAGATAAATGCATTGGAATATTATCTCTAAAATAGACCAATACATCTATAGTTAGATAAATGCATTGGAATATTATCTCTAAAGTAGACCAATACATCTATAGTTAGATAAATGCATTGGAATATTTTCTCTAAAATAGACCAATGCATCTATAGTTAGATAAATGCATTGGAATATTATCTCTAAAGTAGACCAATGCATCTATAGTAAAATAAATGAATTGGAATATTATCTCTAAAGTTGACCAATGCATCTATAGTTAGATAAATGCATTGGAATATTATCTCTAAAATAGACCAATGCATCTATAGTTAGATAAATGCATTGGAATATTATCTCTAAAATAGACCAATGCATCTATAGTTAGATAAATGCATTGGAATATTTTCTCTAAAATAGACCAATGCATCTATAGTTAGATAAATGCATTGGAATATTTTCTCTAAAATAGACCAATGCATCTATAGTTAGATAAATGCATTGGAATATTTTCTCTAAAATAGACCAATGCATCTATAGTTAGATAAATGCATTGGAATATTATCTCTAAAATAGACCAATGCATCTATAGTTAGATAAATGCATTGGAATATTATCTATAAAATAGACCAATACATCTATAGTTAGATGAATGCATTGGAATATTATCTCTAAAATAGACCAATGCATCTATAGTTAGATAAATGCATTGGAATATTTTCTCTAAAATAGACCAATGCATCTATAGTTAGATAAATGCATTGGAATATTATCTCTAAAATAGACCAATGCATCTATAGCTAGATAAATGCATTGGAATATTTTCTCTAAAATAGACCAATACATCTATAGTTAGATAAATGCATTGGAATATTATCTCTAAAATAGACCAATGCATCTATAGTTAGATAAATGCATTGGAATATTATCTCTAAAATAGACCAATGCATCTATAGTTAGATAAATGCATTGGAATATTATCTCTAAAATAGACCAATGCATCTATAGTTAGATAAATGCATTGGAATATTATCTCTAAAATAGACCAATGCATCTATAGTTAGATAAATGCATTGGAATATTATCTCTAAAATAGACCAATGCATCTATAGTTAGATAAATGCATTGGAATATTATCTCTAAAATAGACCAATACATCTATAGTTAGATAAATGCATTGGAATATTTTCTCTAAAATAGACCAATGCATCTATAGTTGGATACAAAATGCATTGGAATATTATCTCTAAAATAGACCAATACATCTATAGTTAGATAAATGCATTGGAATATTTTCTCTAAAATAGACCAATGCATCTATAGTTGGATACAAAATGCATTGGAATATTATCTCTAAAATAGACCAATACATCTATAGTTAGATAAATGCATTGGAATATTTTCTCTAAAATAGACCAATGCATCTATAGTTAGATAAATGCATTGGAATATTATCTCTAAAATAGACCAATGCATCTATAGCTAGATAAATGCATTGGAATATTTTCTCTAAAATAGACCAATACATCTATAGTTAGATAAATGCATTGGAATATTATCTCTAAAATAGACCAATGCATCTATAGTTAGATAAATGCATTGGAATATTATCTCTAAAATAGACCAATGCATCTATAGTTAGATAAATGCATTGGAATATTATCTCTAAAATAGACCAATGCATCTATAGTTAGATAAATGCATTGGAATATTATCTCTAAAATAGACCAATGCATCTATAGTTAGATAAATGCATTGGAATATTATCTCTAAAATAGACCAATGCATCTATAGTTAGATAAATGCATTGGAATATTATCTCTAAAATAGACCAATACATCTATAGTTAGATAAATGCATTGGAATATTTTCTCTAAAATAGACCAATGCATCTATAGTTGGATACAAAATGCATTGGAATATTATCTCTAAAATAGACCAATGCATCTATAGTTAGATAAATGCATTGGAATATTATCTCTAAAATAGACCAATACATCTATAGTTAGATAAATGCATTGGAATATTTTCTCTAAAATAGACCAATGCATCTATAGTTGGATACAAAATGCATTGGAATATTATCTCTAGAGTAGACCAATGCATCTATAGTTAGATAACTGCATTGGAACATTATCTATAAAATAGACCAATGCATCTATAGTTGGATACAAAATGCATTGACTTTATTGTCACTTATTGTTACATACAATTAAAATGGAAAGAAATGAAGGGGTATTTCCGGGACTCGAACTCTCAATCTGTCGTCTCCTGTTGTCTTGCTATCTGCAACGCTATCCACTTCACCATTATACGTTTTCTACCACTCCAATACATTATTTCTCACTCCAATACATTCTCTAACACTTCAATACATTATTTCTCACCCCAATACATTATTTCTCACTCCAATACATTATTTCTCATTCCAATACATTATTTCTCACTCCAGTACATTATTTTTCATTCCAGTACATTCTCTACCACTCCAGTACATTATTTTTCATCCCAGTACATTCTCTCTCACTCCAGTACATTCTCTCTCACTCCAATACATTATTTCTTACTCCAATACAATCTCTACAACCCCAATACATTATTTCTCACTCCAATACAATCTCTACAACCCCAATACATTATTTCTCACTCCAATACATTATTTTTCATTCCAGTACATTCTCTCTCACTCCAATACATTATTTCTCACTCCAGTATATTCTCTACCACTCCAATACATTATTTATCACTCCAATACAATCTCTACCACTCCAATTCATCATTTCTCACTCCAGTACATCATTTCTCACTCCAGTACTTTTTCTTACCGTTCTCTCACCATCTTTCCAAAATGTTTCTCCCATTGATCATTGTTCAGTGTTCCTTCCTAACATCTCACTCTTGGTTCTAGATGTTCATGCCATGTTCGATTTACTGCCTACACAACACTCTGCTTGTTAATGTCAAATATTTATATTC
Organism: Caprella mutica; assembly: GCA_947561585.1. NCBI lineage: Eukaryota > Metazoa > Arthropoda > Malacostraca > Amphipoda > Caprellidae > Caprella > Caprella mutica. Next base: position 255,061 of record CANNZV010000484.1, on the reverse strand, counting down.
CTCTCAAGCCCCTTTCAATAATCTTCACAGTTGCTAGCACTAACGAGTTTATAACCTCCATATTATTATAACTTATGTTGTGTTTATTTCTGTCTAAAGAACATATTTGCTCTTCTCTCTCTGAAGCTTGAAATTTTAATTATTACATATTTATATATATAAATATATATAAGAATGTTTTTTATAGGGTGAAATTTATTGTTTGCATTATCGAAATTAATTGAATTTGTTTGTTTCAATAGATAATTTGACTATTTTTAATCAATTTATTAAATGAATAATTGAAATTAATATTAGGCATTAGTTATATCATATAAATAATGAAATATCAATACAGTTAAGAACAATGCAGTATTCCGACACTAACTGCAGTCGAAAAGTTAGTATTAACTATGGACCCACAATAATTGAGTCTCGACAGTTGAGCCCAGCACAATTGAGCCCAGGACAATTGAGCCCATTAAAAAATGTGACAGCAGACACAATAAAGTATTGTTAATTTGTTAATACACTAGCAATGGTCTTCAATTAAGTTAATACAGTAGAATCTGATAAAATGGACTCGGATATAACCCGAAGCATTGAAATTTTGCTTATGTATAAGAAAAAATGATTACTTACATAATATACAACTTTTACTTTAAGCTTTATAAAGGTTTGACGATTTCAATATAATAAATAAATAAAAATATAAGTATATAATTCAATTTAATTACAGTTGATCTGCATGTAACTTGTATTTTGCCAATGTTTGATATATATTCATGTCATAATTATTTCACATTATTAATATTTAAATTTGCAGTTTTGAGAGTTCTCTTTTCCAACTGTCTATTAGTATACTGTATTTTGATTTTGGAAGAAGATGTACAATAAACCGACCCTTTTAAATCCCTCATGACGAGCGAGCGTTAATTGATATTTTCATTTTATTGATTATCAGATGGGATAGTTATATATGTGTATCGGGGCGCGCGCCGCCCCCAGAACCCCCCTGCCAGGTCATTAAACAATCATAAAGGGTGTAGTACACAAACTAGCGGATATAACAAACTACATAACGGCAATTTATGTTCAGAGTTTCAAAATAATCGTCATGTAAATATATTAATGCAGCAGATATTAAACGATAGATGGCATTGAGGTTCAAGTAATTTAATGGATTTGCGCTCTATATTTTTAGATAGGTTTTTAATTTCATTTTGAGTGGATTTTATTGTATTAAAATTACCTTAAAAAAACAAGAAATAAATGAAAAATACCTTGAAATTCTCACCATAAATGGCCGTTATGTTGAATCCGCTAGTTTGTTTTACTACACACTTCATGATTTTAAAATAACCTGGGAAGGGGGTTCGAGAGCGGCATGCCCCCTGACTGATACATATATATTAGTATTATATTTCATAATAAATTAAATGAAGGTACTAATGCACGCTCGGCATACGGGGGATAATGGGGAATTTAAAACGGACAGAAAATTCTCAAGATTGTGCAATGCGGCTAATGGCGCGAACGAACGTATTTTCAGTTACCTGGCCATCCATTGACTCTCAAAGTAAAAGCTACATATCACCGGTAATTCCTTTTGTATAAGCTTGTTAAATCCAAGACCACTTTATCATCCCAACCAGAAAAACTAGTAGTGAGACCCAATGATTATAGCCGTGATATCTTTCATGCAATTCAATGAATTATAAGAATCACTAATTATCATGGAAGTTAATTACTGATAAATATTGATTTAGAAACCCGTATTTGAAATGATTAATACAAATGAAAGCCTAACCTGACCGAACAACCAATCGAAGAATTTACAATCGTCTGTTATTGTCCATTTTAGTAAATATTGATGGTATTTTATCGTCAAATATCATAATTTTATACATTATATCCTATATATGGATTCTTGATAATCTGGAATATCCAACTAAAGTTAACATATTAAAAGTGTTTTTAATTTATGATAAAATTACTATTGTATTTTAGTCTAATCATTTTTTGTCGTAGGTAGATGATCTTTTTATCATCAATGATAAGCATAGGAATTTTTCCGTCTGTTCATACATAATTTCCACCTCAGCCGCTTGAAAACCTGTGTCTGGACTTTTTTCTTGATGTGGCACCTGGTGTCAAGGGTTAGGACTGGCAATGCATGAATAACAAAGATGCATTAATGGGATAACAGGAGAATTGTGATAGGATTTGCTGCATACAAAACACCGTCACTTATTAGGATCTATCTCCTTTTGAAAATAGTATAGGCATGTTTAGGGAACTGTCACTCAGCCATTGCTATAGGGTTGTTGCTAACATTATACAGGTGAAGCTCGTACAACATACGATATTAAAACGGACACCCCTTTCAAGGGACAAAAATATTCGTTCTAAGATCCTTGCAGCTCCTACAACGACCTCTTTAAATTATATGGTTTAACAAATACTGAATTCGTCCACTAAGTATCAAGTCAAACATTCAGGTGTATTATAATTAAGAATCAACACTTTAATGTATTGTTTTTCAAATTTTCAGTTATTCTATCTTGTTACTCTTCTCTGCCACGTTTTCTTTGATTAGTAAATTTCTATAGAAAATAAAAAGAGGCGTAACTACTCTCTATTAAATATTGAATAGTAATATATACTTTATTTAAAAACGGAAAAATAAAAATCAGAAGATCTGTTATTACGATATTGTGTTAATTTTAATTAACGGTTTAGTTTACATGTAAGTACATAGATATCTATGTACGTTAAGTTAAAAAATATCTCCAATTTTTACCTTCGCAGATTGCAAAGGGTTATATTTTAGGCGGTATTTATTTCTTTATCATCTTGTTATTCGCTTTACTCAAAAAGTATTCAACCAAATTGTCTGAAATTTTGTGGGACGATTGGTCAGTATTCAGGAACAAGATTATTGGATTTTGGAGCGAACCAGTTTAAGGTCACAGTCATTTATAAGCGGCGGTGAAAGAATGCACTCTACGTGTATCCGTCTTCTAAATATCATATTCTATAGTACTTAAAACTAGTTATACCTACCTTACTTTTTCGAGACTATATCAGTAATAGTGACTATATAGCAGTTATAGTGACTACAGCAGTTATAGTGACTACAGCAGTTATAGTGACTACAGCAGTTATAGTGACTATAGCAGTTATAGTGATTATAGCAGTTATAGTGACTATAGCAGTTATAGTGACTACAGCAGTTATAGTGACTACAGCAGTTATAGTGACTACAGCAGTTATAGTGACTACAGCAGTTATAGTGACTACAGCAGTTATAGTGACTATAGCAGTTATAGTGACTATATAGCAGTTATAGTGACTATAATTGCTAAAGCCACTGTAACTCCCTATATTTTCACTATAACTCACTATACCTTCACTATAACTCATATACCTCCACTATAACTCACTATATCTTCACTATAACTCACTATACCTTCAATATAACTCACTATACCTCCACTATAACTCACTATACCTTCACTATAACTCACTATACCTTCACTATAACTCACTATACCTTCACTATAACTCACTATACCTTCACTATAACTCACTATACCTTCACTATAACTCCCCAATAGGCCAAGACAACTTTCTAAGTCGGGGGCAAAGAATCATCACGACTCATTTGATAGTATTCTGATATGAATCTCCCGCTTGAAATATCACACGGCACAACATCTGAATAGCTAGCGTCACAATTGAATATACGGCACATCATCTGAAAATCTAACGTCACGGTAAATAAAATACGCGGCACATCATCTAAATAGCTAACATCACGGTAAATAAAATACGCGGCACATCATCTAAAAAGCTTACGTCACAATAAAATGCGCGGCACATCATCTAAATATCTAACGTCACAATTACATACACGGCACATCATCTAAATATTTAGCGTTACATTAAATAAAAACATGGCACATCATCTAAATATATTGCGTCACCTTAGATAAAATACACGGCACATCATCTAAATATCTAACGTCACAATTATATACACGGCACATCATCTAAATATTTAGCGTTACATTGAATAAAAACATATCACATCATCTAAATATATTGCGTCACATTAGATAAAATACACGGCACATCATCTAAATACCTTGCGTCACATCAAATTAAGTATTTATGTTCTAAATATCTATTTAGGTAGTCAGTTGATATGATGGGTGCAGTAGATACTTTTTATGGCTATGTCCCCGTGTTGTGATAAAGATCTAAAAGATGCAAGTTACTGAAGAGAGTCACTGAGATCTGATTTGTGTTTGTATATTAGTTAGTTAGTTAGCTGCGGTGTAAAATGTTCATTGGTTGGTTCTATAATGTCGATTAAAGATCCTCAGAATAATGCTAAATAAATAAGCCAATAATAGGAAGGTAAGGAGTTAATTATAGGAAGAATATTTCAATTAGAAAGAATGGTTATTATTTCTGTTTCAGAATAAGTTATTAAAATGAATATGAATGTACTAGGCTGTTTATTGTGTTTCCATTATTTCTATTAAAACTTTATAGATTACTATAAGTTTTTCCTAATCTTCCTCACCCTGTCAAGTTAGTTAAAGTACTTCCAATTCACATACCATTATGACATCTATCGACTGCAATCAATGTGTAACTTATAGGGAACATCAACCTAACTCACTCCATCTCATCTATGACCGCAATTAACTTAACTGCTGGTTTACTGCTCTAAAATGTGATGGTAATGGACTTTATAGGACTTTATAGGACTTGAGAGTTATAAAGGATGACTGGAAGATGCTTGGTCTCAATCTAACAGAATGTTTATCAACAACCCAAAGGGAAATTATGGAGGGCATATAGAAGATTGCGAGTTAATTTGTGTCATGTAAATAATATAACAGAAGGATTTCGTGATAAGTATTCACGATACCTGCATTTGTATCCATGTTACCTACAGTGGTATCCATGATACATTCATTGGTCTAATAACTAAAATAACAGGTTATATAATTACAATATCCTATTTTATATTACAATTAACTTCCCCTAAGTTGCAAAAAGAGAATATGCTAAAGAAGTAATAAAACAGTATTAACTTTATCAAAGTTTCATTTGTTTTCTTCACGTAACTGTGAACCTGAGCGAGGAATTCTCCCTGTATGTGTAGGGTCAACATCTCACGTATTTATCACCAACTATTTGGCTAAAATTTAAGAAAGTGCATTTAGCATTTTTGTTGATATTTACCCTTTAATATTTCGCCTTCACTTTAAAATGATGCAATTTTTGTCCTCTCAGACCAGCTGTGAAATAAACAAAGATAATTTAGTCTTACAAGATAAAAAGGCGAAATTAATTACCCTGACTGAGATTTTGTGTACGATAAGCGTATTTGTAGTCGGGGCACACGTCTAGGAGTGGCCATGCCAGTGTTATTATTTTCCTTATTTAATTCCCTTGTACGCAGAGCTGACCTTTGACACGAGGTGTCACTTCGCGCGCTAACACTTGCTAGAAATATTATCACTGCGAGAAACAAGACGAATGACGTACTGGAAACGATAGGAAAGGTACTGGAAAGATAGGAAAGGTACTGGAAAGATAGGAAAGGTACTGGAAAGATAGGAAAGGTATTGGATAAGATAGGAAAGGTATTGGATAAGATAGGAAAGGTATTGGATAATATAGGAAAGGTATTGGATAAGATAGGAAAGGTATTGGATAAGATAGGAAAGGTATTGGATAAGATAAGAAAGGTATTGGATAAGATAGGAAAGGTACTGGAAAGATAGAAAAGGTACTGAAAATATAGGAAAGGTACTGGAACGATATGAAAGGTATTGGATAAGATATGAAAGGTATTGGATAAGATAGGAAAGGTATTGGATAAGATATGAAAGGTACAAGGAAAGATAGAAAAGGTACTGAAAAGATAGGAAAGGTAATGGGAAGATAGGAAAGGTACTTGAAAGATAGAAAAGGTACTGAAAAGATAGGAAAGGTAATGGGAAGATAGAAAAGGCACTGAAAAGATAGAAAAGGTACTGAAAAGATAGGAAAGGTATTGGATAACATAGGAAAGGTACTGGAAAGATAGAAAAGGTACTGAAAAGATAGGAAAGGTAATGGGAAGATAGAAAAGGTACTGGAAAGATAGAAAAGGTACTGAAAAGATAGGAAGGGTACTGGGAAGATAGGAAAGTTACTGGAAAGATAGGAAAGGTACTGGAAAGATAGGAGAGGTACTGGAAAGATGGGAAAGGTACTGGAAAGATAAGAGAGGTACTGGAAAGATGGAAAATGTACTGGAAAGATAGGAAAGGTACTGGAAAGATAGGAAAGGTACTGGAAAGATGGTAAAGGTACTGGAAAGATAGGAAAGGTACTGGAGAGATAGGAAAGGTATTGGATAAGATAGGGAAGGTACTGGAAAAAATAAACCAGTATTGTAAAACATTCAATATCGATTTCATTATTCTTGTCGTTACTCAAAAAGTTATCCTACCTATCAAACAAATAAAAAGTCAGTCAATGCATTTATCTAACTATAGATGCATTGGTCTATTTTAGAGATAATATTCCAATGCGTTCATCTAACTATAGATGCATTGGTCTATTTTAGAGATAATATTCCAATGCATTTATCTAACTATAGATGCATTGGTCTACTTTAGAGATAATATTCCAAAGCATTTATCTAACTATAGATGCATTGGTCTACTTTAGAGATAATATTCCAATGCATTTATCTAACTATAGATGCATTGGTCTATTTTAGAGATAATATTCCAATGCATTCATCTAACTATAGATGCATTGGTCTACTTTAGAGATAATATTCCAATGCATTTATCTAACTATAGATGCATTGGTCTACTTTAGAGATAATATTCCAATGCATTTATCTAACTATAGAGATAATATTCCAATGCATTCATCTAACTATATAGATGCATTGGTCTATTTTAGAGATAATATTCCAATGCATTCATCTAACTATAGATGCATTGGTCTATTTTAGAGATAATATTCCAATGCATTCATCTAACTATTTAGATGCATTGGTCTACTTTAGAGATAAAATTCCAATGCATTTATCTAACTATAGAGATAATATTCCAATGCATTCATCTAAATATAGATGCATTGGTCTATTTTAGAGATAATATTCCAATGCATTTATCTAACTATAGATGCATTGGTCTATTTTAGAGATAATATTCCAATGCATTCATCTAACTATAGATGCATTGGTCTACTTTAGAGATAATATTCCAATGCATTTATCTAACTATAGATGCATTGGTCTATTTTAGAGATAATATTCCAATGCATTTATCTAACTATAGATGCATTGGTCTATTTTAGAGATAATATTCCAATGCATTCATCTAACTATAGATGCATTGGTCTATTTTAGAGATAATATTCCAATGCATTCATCTAACTATTTAGATGCATTGGTCTACTTTAGAGATAAAATTCCAATGCATTCATCTAACTATAGATGCATTGGTCTATTTTAGAGATAATATTCCAATGCATTTATCTAACTATAGATGCATTGGTCTATTTTAGAGATAATATTCCAATGCATTCATCTAACTATAGATGCATTGGTCTATTTTAGAGATAATATTCCAATGCATTCATCTAACCATAGATGCATTGGTCTATTTTAGAGATAATATTCCAATGCATTCATCTAACTATAGATGCATTGGTCTATTTTAGAGATAATATTCCAATGCATTTATCTAACTATAGATGCATTGGTCAATTTTCACAATGCACGCTTCCAAATCAGTTACGAGGCAATCTTACCTCTGGCAACTCGACTTGCATCCATCAACACACTTCTTGATGGTCAATTTAAAAAGATATCTGAATTCACTCTTTGATGATCAATTTAAAAAGATATCTGAATTCACTTCTTGATGGTCAATTTAAAAAGATATCTGAATTCACTTCTTGATGGTCAATTTAAAAAGATATCTGAATTCACTTCTTGATGGTCAATTCAAAAAGATATCTGAAATCACTTCTTGATGGTCAATTTAAAGAGATATCTGAATTCACTTTTTGATGGTCAATTCAAAAAGATATCCTTATTCACTTCTTGATGGTCATTTTATTAGCTATAGTATTCATGAAAAGGAGATAGGAAAAGTCATCCACACTTCAATGTGCCTCAGTCATCACTAAATTATAATATACGCAACCAAATATTGAACGATAACTCAATTATAATTAATTACATTAAAAAAATCGTTTAGATTACATATATTGCTTCAAAATCTGTGCTATTTCCCAAAGACCTCCACTCATTACCCCATAGGACTCTATTCTTTTCCCCATAGGACTCTACGTACTCTTTTCCCCATAAGACTCTACTCTTTTCCACATAGGACTCTATTCTTTTCCCCATAGGACTCTACTCTTTTCCCCATAAGACTCTACTCTTTTCCACATAGGACTCTAATCTTTTCCCCATAGGACTCTAATCTTTTCCCCATAGGACTCTACTCTTTCCTCATAGGACTCTACTCTTTTCCACATAGGACTCTACTCTTTCCCCATAGACCTCTAATCTTTTCCCCATAGGACTCAAATATTTTCCCCATAGGATTCTAATCTTTTCCCATAGGACTCTCATCTTTCCCCCATAGGACTCTAATCTTTTCCCATAGGACTATAATCTTTTCCCTACAGAACTCTATCCTAGCTAGACAGTCCTACGGGTTCTGGGGAAAGTGTTCCTAGAGCAAATCTCTCACTGTGACTATCTGTTTCTTCACAAGATAGATCTCAGCTCAAATAACTCAGTAAACATGACCCAGGCCTGACCTCTGGCCACTAGCCGGTGACTGCGCCATGGCACTAACTGCGCCATGCGCCTTTTTACTTCTTCGTTGCGTCTCTTTCTGTCATGCTCAGTCTCATTATAATATACGTTTATGTATGGGTATAACTCTTATAGAATAGTCTCAAATTCTGTCTCATTGCGTCACTCACACTCCACTGCGCCACTCATTCTCCACTGCGCCACTCACTCTCAAATGCGCCACTCACTCTCCACTGCGCCACTCACTCTTTACTGTGCAACTCACTGTCCTCTACTGCGCCACTGCGTCACTTACTTCGCCACTGCGCCACTCACTCTCCTCTACTGCGCCACTCACTCTCCTTTACTGCGCCTATGTACCACTTACTGCGCCACTGACTGCGCTTCTCATCTCCTTTTCGCTAAGAGTCCAATTCACGGTCCAATGCTTTTCCATTAATATGGAAATTAACTTCAATAGCTCATTAATTCTTTAAGCAACTATTTTATCTCCAATAAAATAACTACATTGCAATTATTGAACACACTTCCACTAACGCATAATTAGATTCTAAATCAGACTTTTCTAACGGTCTGCAATTTCCTTTTCCATATTTCTAAAACTATTAGATCATAATCAAATTTTTTAGTCATGGGTAGCTAAGTTCTGAATTATTATCGGACGGTTTCACAATTTCGATTATAATTTAAAAAGAACTATATAAATTGTATCCATGATACCTGCAGGTATCATGGATTGAATTAATGCTTGCAGGTATCATGGATACCAATAGGAATAACGAGTTAATTTATAATTATCATCATTTGTGTTTTCCTTACATGATTAAAAATGTTTAACCCAACCGATTATTCAAAATTTATTATAATAGGCAACTGACAGCTTTTAAGTACATTTATAATGTCAAACATGCATGAATATACTGTATTTCAATATGATATTGAGTTAATAGGGAATATCCTTTAAATATTATTGCTGATATTTCCAAGAGAAAACATATATTAAGTTATTCTAAAAAGACTAAAAGCCTCCTCTGGAATATTTTGTTTGTTTGCTCCCAAAACCTGTTGAGTGTCCAGAAAGAGGTTAGAGGTTATCATACACCTAAGCCAAAGCTTGTCAAACTCCACACAGCAAAACCACTCAAATGTTTCTTTTAAATCTAGAAAACACATATACTTTTAACCCTCTGTATATATAATTCAGTGTTGAAATGCAAGCTGCAGAATAATAATTTTAGAGAACACTACATGGATGCTGATAACATTATTTATGGTCATATGTTCTAAACTTCAGAGTAAAGCTATTCTTACAGAGAATGTTATGTTCTATTAAATAAGGGTGTTAGAAGTCTTTATACCTTTGATAATTTTAGATAAACATTAACTTCAAAGCTATTTCCACAATACACCTAATACTGTATTTTATAAGCAACAATTGACTGGTTCAAAGAAAGATGTATAACCGACTGCGCCTGCATTTTCAGTCACAATATGTCCCTATAAGTCTAATTTGTGTGCCCTCACCTCCCTAACCTTGTTATAAGGACCGTGAATCCTATTTTAGGGTGTTGTTTGTCACAATTCTAACCCTTAAGGTCACGTCACGTGGCTTTAACCCTCATGTTCCTCCGCCCTAATTTGATATCATAGCAGTCCACGTCTTCCGATCAACGATTAGGACAGTCTGGGGTTGAAGAAACCTCAACAGAAAATGAGAGATAATAGAAAACGAAGAGCCTGTGTATTTGAGGGTAAGTAGTGCAAATATTGACCATCTACTCACGAAATCTTTGTAACTATGTATATCGAGTTAAAATTTACTGGTTTTTGAATTAGTATTTTTTGAAATATGAAGATGGGCCTTTAGACAAATTTAGATATAACTTAACTTAAAGAATTGAGACTTAATATGATTCTATAAGATTTATTTTCATGTTCACATTTTTAAACATCAATCACTTTTGATGTAGGTACAGAGAATTCTTTAGTCAATCCTTTTAATTTTTCTTTCATTGAGTTGGAAGTCGTAAGATGGAGCACCTGAACTGATTTCTTTGTTTCTACACTGCAGGCCGCAGCCAAATTACTCTGTCAACATCTTTTGGCTTTTGAAGAATTTTCTCTGTTTTCCTTCTCCTAAAAAGGATCTTTGTGTATCCTGCACACAGAATAGCTCCACGTCATGCAAACTGTCACCAGCCAAAGAAAAGTCTCTCTCTGCAAAGTAAATATTGGAACAAGAGCACTCGTATTCAAACACATTATTTGAGATGACCAAGAAAAAGTACATTTTATAAAGTAACGGCCACAAAAATAGCCTACAACATATTACAGTACTGTGATAATGGAACTAGTTAAACTAGCACTCTGGTGAGTACAGTGCTAGGTGCTACTAAAATTATACTGCTATGGCCATGGAAAAAGGCTGGTTGTTAGTTATCAAATAGAATTTATAATTCAGGAACACTTTGGTGAGTATAGAATATTGTCACTAAAATTATAAAATATTTTTTGACTATATTGAATATTTCAAGCAATTAGATATAAATATGCATTTTTTTTCCTTGATTGGTATACAAAATCCACTCTTCAATAAATTTAACCGTTGAGTAATATTATTATTAATTTATATATAAACCTAACAATGAATGAATTAAATGATTTCTACGCGAAATTTCCATTTTAGAATATTTCAACCTGTATTTTATTGTTCAATATCTAAAATAAGTCATAATATTATTCATATACCACTTCCTGCAGTACTCCTCTTACCACCTCCTGCAGTACTCCTCTTACCACCTCCTGCAGTACTCCTCTTACCACCTCCTGCAGTACTCCTCTTACCACCTCCTGCAGTACTCCTCTTACCACCTCCTGCAGTACTCCTCTTACCCCCTCCTGCAGTACTCCTCTTACCACCTCCTGCAGTACTCCTCTTACCACCTCCTGCAGTACTCCTCTTACCACCTCCTGCAGTACTCCTCTTACCACCTCCTGCAGTACTCCTCTTACCACCTCCTGCAGTACTCCTCTTACCCCCTCCTGCAGTACTCCTCTTACCACCTCCTGCAGTACTCCTCTTACCACCTCCTGCAGTACTCCTCTTACCACCTCCTGCAGTACTCCTCTTACCACCTCCTGCAGTACTCCTCTTACCACCTCCTGCAGTACTCCTCTTACCCCCTCCTGCAGTACTCCTCTTACCACCTCCTGCAGTACTCCTCTTACCACCTCCTGCAGTACTCCTCTTACCACCTCCTGCAGTACTCCTCTTACCCCCTCCTGCAGTACTCCTCTTACCACCTCCTGCAGTACTCCTCTTACCACCTCCTGCAGTACTCCTCTTACCACCTCCTGCACAGTCCTGCAGGTTCCTAACCGTGAAAGCACATCGTGCATCATGTTCTTATCTCCAAAATATTCATTAATGTTTACATGTTAATAAATAGATATTAATTTTGAGCCTCTAGAAGCAGTGGAATCGTGCTGGTGAGTCGGTCGGAGACTCATGATTGACCTGCGATTGACCCCGACAGCGGCTACAACTAGTCACGACGATCTCCGGCGGCATAAATGAGAACTAAAGATATACTACTTTACGCCACTGTGAGTGATTGTGTAATTGCAAATGAGAGACACGTTTGTTTAGTTAGAGGTAGATCCTTTCCTAGCTTCTTTTATTTCTCCCCTGTCGAATAAATCTCTGGAGAAATACATTAATCTTCCTCAAATGACTAGCGTCGTAGGACTTAATTACTCACCTAAAAATGACCTCACGAATAGTCTTTTATCACTACCGTATTTATATCTTCTTCATCACGCTCCAGGAGTGACGTAACGGCAATGGTACCTGTACTTAATTACCATCTTCCTTATTAAATATCTTCCAAGAATTCAGAAAAAAGGACGAAGTGGATTTATATTTCATAAATGTTAACACTTAATACGCAATATATAAGAAAAAAAGCTTATTGAAGTTGCGGCTGCGATATTAAAACATCATTTCAGTTTTACCATGCCTATAATGTAAACCAAAGATGACATTGATAAAGCAGGAGCATTCTGATTTGGAACGTATATTACACGCTGCAAACAGAGACCCTGCACTAACGGCTATAATCTGCAACTTGCCTGATGGATCTGGAAAACGAAAAACAGGAACATAAACAGCAATGGTAAGTGATGAGATATCGGACATCTCCACATCTTCGATCATCACATAAAAAATAAAATTGCACTCGTTACTTTGTATCCATGATACATGCAGGTATCATGGATATAAAATAACGAGTCAAATTATATATATTTTTCAAATCATGATCGGAAATGTGGAATTGTCCAATAACTCATCACATAACCTATGTGATTTTTAAACCTGTTACAAAAGTTATTTCATTTCTTCGCGATCATAAAATATAAAGTTGAAACAGGCACCACTCAAGACTGCTATAGTAAATCTGATGGGTTAATTTCATGGCAATTACAATACTCCACCGTATAAGATGTTTGTGTGGTAGGATATCTAGTTGATATATCTTGGATATCTAGTTAATGTATCTTGGATATCTAGTTGATATATCTTTGATATCTAGTTACTATATCTTTGATATCTTAGTGGAAGGAATATCTCTTTACCGCAGCAGTTGATTCACATCTCAATGTAGCAGATTTATGTTTGTTTTGATGTGTGGTTCGTGATAGTTTTTGATCAATCTGACTGTTGGGAAGATAGATTGTGTAGCTAAAGATTGCGTCTCTATATCCAAGGCATTAGAAAGATCCAGTTCTTGGTTAGAATTCGGTAGAAAGTATTACACTAACGTTCACCGATTTTATCAAAATGTTTAGTAGTTAATTAGTCGCTCTAATCTTTTCGCTTTGCCGAAATAGCTGCAGTCTAACAAATAGCATCATGTCCCACTTAGCCAATCATCTGAGAATTTGTTCCCCCCAGTGAGAACGGGTGAACCTGTCCAAAGGACCTGCTAATTGAGGGGGCACTACTTTGACCCCTTCTCACGCTACCAGTCGGGGGGAAAGGGAGTCCAGGGGGAAGGGGATCCCCAGGGGTTGGTGTAGAAGCACCCGTGTCACGATCTCTAAACCATACTAATGGCACGGACAAAATACAAATAAATCTTATGATTGATGCAAAGCTTAGGTACCAAAAATGCAAGGCACAGGTACCAGGGATGCAAGGCTCAGGTAGCAGGGATGCAAGGCTCAGGTACCAGGGATGCAAGGCTCAGGTAGCAGGGATGCAAGGGTCAAGTACCAGGGATGCAAGGCTCAGGGAGTAGGAATGTAAGGCTCAGGTACCAGGGATGCAAGGCTCAGGTAGCAGAGATGCAAGGCTCAGGTAGCAGGGATGCAAGGCTCAGGTACCAGGGATGCAAGGCTCAGGTACCAGGGATGCAAGGCTCAGGTACCAGGGATGCAAGGCTCAGGTAGCAGGGATGCAAGGGTCAAGTACCAGGGATGCAAGGCTCAAGTACCAGGGATGCAAGGGTCAAGTACCAGGGATGCAAGGCTCAATTACCAGGGATGCAAGGCTCAGGTAGTAGGGATGTAAGGCTCAGGTACCAGGGATGCAAGGCTCAGGTAGCAGAGATGTAAGGCTCAATTACCAGGGATGCAAGGTTCAGATAGCAGGGATGCAAGGCTCAGGTAGCAGAGATGTAAGGCTCAATTACCAGGGATGCAAGGTTCAGATAGCAGGGATGCAAGGCTCAAGTACCGGATGTAATGCCTCAAGTACCAGGGATGCAAGGCTCAAGTACCAGGGATACCTGTTGGCAGTCAGTGAAAAGTAGTCACGAGTAGCAGTGGGCAAATTGAGAGTTCTATTATTGCCGTAACTTTATGAGTCTGCGCATTAAGGACTAAATGTGAATACCTGCTATTATTATGCTGTTCAGATAACTGATGGTGAAGAGTTATGGCCCACTAAATAAAGTAAATAAGCTGCAATATGGTACTTAATGCTTGCCGAATGATTTATCACTGCACTACGGAAGAGGTGACCTAAACGGCTATGAAATTTCATGGGAATGAAGAAATATTTAAGACATTCTCTCTCTTAATAATTTGTATACTTTAGTGAATTTATTGTAGGAAGGTTTTGGCAATATGAGTTTGTTACTATATTTAGTAATGCCTTAATAGCATGCGATTTAAATCACTCTTGAACAGTTAAATGAATGGTAAGGTCATTTTCATTTGTTTTTAACTTATAATTAGGTTTAAATTATTTAGTTGAACATCAAGAAATAATGCATTAAAATGAAGAATTCACTTATCTCTCATCGTATAAATTAATATAAATCAGTTCATTAATAATTTATTAGTTAAATCGTTTTCTCGTATTTAAACAGTTAGTAATAATTCTTAAAGTATATAAAGTGGAAATTTTAGATTATTTCATTGCTGGATAAATTTCATATTCATCATAATTTAATATCATTATTTCATGAAGTATTTTTAATTTATGTGTAACGATCATATTCAAGGAAATGATAGTTCATATTAGTTCCTATTACACAGTTTAGGTATATTATTCGAGTGCTTTTTGTTGTTTTCTATTATTTAATTGCAGTGTAATAATAAATTTAGAAACCTTTTTCCTATATACTAGTTTACTTAATAATTCATTTAACCTGCCAACTCGATCATCGCGTGAATCGGTAAATTTACAATCGGCAGATTGTCTGTTATTGTCCATTACGGTAAATATTGATGGTATTTTATCGTAAAATATCATAATAAAGACAATATCGCCAGGATTCTTGTCAGTAGTGTCCGACGAAAGACGGTAGACTGGAAGTGTTTTTAATTTATGATAAATTACTATTGCATTTTGGTCTAATCATTTATTGTCGTAGATAGATGATCTTTTTATTATCCCAGGCAAGAAGGATTTACTCCTGGAATACTCCCTTGTTATTTTAGCTCTGATTATATTTCCCATTAAACAATCAAAATATGACTATTTATTTTGATCTGAATCCTTCTTTCTAATTCACTTTACATCAATTAGAAAAACATTCTACACTACCTAAATAATCATCAAAACATGAAATAAATAGATTACACGATGTAGGGTAAGTTCCGAATTACAGGTCAGTTCCACATCTTCGGTCTTGGAAGAAATAACGACATAATAATTATTATTTCAGTAGGATAGGTTGAGTAAAAACAACCAACCCGGGTTGGTTGTTTTTACTCAACCTATCCTTCTGAAATAATTGTTATTACATCGTTCTTTCTTCCATGACCGAAAATGTGGAACTGACCTATAATTCGGAACTTACCCTACCCATTACTACTTACCCCCTACCAATATGCAAATAACTTTTAATTAATATTTCCTACTGACCACTCCCTTTTGCAAATTACAACAAAACACTACTAATAAATTCTAAAAAAGAATCGTAATTCGAACACATAAATTATCAGGCTTCATTAAAGTCTTGCGTGCTTTTTACTACATTCCCTAAACTCTTTTGGTATTTGTAACATTCAAAAACTGTGAACTTATAAATTGTTCACCGATTATTTGTTCTCTTTTCCACACAATCTTTGATAAAAAATGTGTTCTCATTGAGAAAATTCTTCAGGAATTCGATATAATTAGAGCAAATTTTACATTCTTGTCGATGATTAGGTAACTCAGTTAGAACAGCAGTTAGCTTCAGTTATATGTCAGTTAGTACAGCAGTTAGCTTCAGTTATATGTCAGTTAGAACAGCAGTTAGCTCCAGTTATACGACAGTTAGTACATCAGTTAGCTATAGTTATATGTCAGTTAGTACAGCAGTTAGCTATAGTTATATGTCAGTTAGTACATCAGTTAGCCACCACAGCATCAGATTTAACAATTGGCTTTAATTGCATATGAGTTATTACTCTAGTCGCAAATGCTAATTAGAAAGCTTTAAATCTTATACTCTAACGCTGGAAAAAATATACCTCAATTTTGTCCAGAATGTTAAAATTAAACTGAAGATGGTATTTTTTGTTATTTTTCACGCTCCAGTTCTTTTATATGATGTTATATGAGCTTAACCCGCTACTACCTGAACAACGTGGCCTAGCCTAAGAATAGAACATCCACTTTACCTCTCTGGGGTACAAGCCACCGCTAAATAGTTAATGATCAATAATCTTGCTTATCCGACATACATAATTAACAAATAGTAATTATTGAGCTGCCTTATTTGTATCATCGATAAATTACGATGTAAAAAGTGATTTTGTAGCAGGAGTAATTTATTTATCGATAATTCGAAGGACAGGCAGCTTATAAAGTTCAGCATCCATTAATGCTAACTATTCTAATCTGGAGCAATTAACGGCTATAGAATGTAGGGTGAGTTCTGAGTCATGGAACTCTTTCCTATCTTCGATCATATAAGAAAAAGTATATAATATTTAAAAGAAATTGTTAAATAATAATTGTTATATTAACATTTGTTTTATGATTTAAAATATGGAACTGTCTGATAACTTGGAACTTACCCTTTTTCAGGGTACAGTAACATATAGGGTATGGTGATCAGCTTTTCGAATCTAGTTTGACGTGACCACACGTGACCGGAAATCTTAAAATAATGTGCTTTGTGATTAATAACTAATTCATTTTTAATCGCTAGGTTTAATAATTGTACTAATAAATTAAGAGAAGTACATCAACAGATAAAACTTTTATTATTTAGATATTTTACTAACATTTATTCTTGGAAAGTCTCCAGTGGAATGGCGTCTCTGACCACACTTTGAAACATGGGACTACCTACTTAAACTTAGTCACTACTAAATTCATTTTTTTTCCTTATCAATTATTAACTAGGCATTGGTCAAATTGTATTTCCATTATTTTATTTCGTAGATGTTATTCATAGGAACTTCAGTTTAGCAGTTAACTGGCACTAGTTTAGGCTCCTAGGTAGTATATGTTTAAAACCTTATTTATTATAGATAAGTAAAAGAAGAGAACAATAAAAACAAACACGAATTATATCTATATATTCAACTTTGAGGTTCAATCGCCAATTTCGCTTTTCTTTTACACGAAACACTTATAAAATGACTTTAAACTTTTCGATATTAACATGAAAATACGAGGAATTACGAGCCCCTCGGTCACAAGCAAAATATGTGTCGTTTTGGTGACGTCATCTTTTTGCGTCGTCTACTGTTTAGCAAACCCTTTATGTTTCTGTACCCTGTCCTTATACACCAATATTCATGATATTGTAATTGATACATTATTCTAAAGTTGAATAGCAATATTGCAGTTTTCAGATCAAAGAAATAATTACGAACTGATATATTTAACATAGATTGTACTTCGTGCTAACATTTATTTCTAGAACTTCATGTTTATATAAATTATTCTTAACTTACTATATTCTCTCTGTAAAGTAAAATTAACACAATAAAAACAGGCAAAATGTTAAATCAAGTATGATTTAACAGATGAAACAAATTTTTAAACTCAGATTATTTTATAAATAGAAAATAAAAGAGAAGTTTTATACAATTAAATTTCTGCTAACATAAATAAATTTTATAAATTTTTAATTTTATTTGCTGATCAAAACCTCCCAAAATTGGTCTTCTGATTCAGACAGAAAAATAAATTGCATATCGTCAGTTTTCTATCGGTGATTATAATCGGTGATAAAAATATCATCTATCTACGACAATAAATGATTAGACAAAAATACAATAGTAATTTATCATAAATTTAAAAATACCAAGAGTCGGTCTATCGTTTTTCGTCAGTTGTTTCCACAAAAAATACTTAAGATAACGTATAAAATTATGAATTAGGTACGAATAATATTTACCGATCTGCCGACTACAAATTTCTGACAGGGAAGAAAGATATCTTCCATTTCTGAAAATTCCACCAAGTCCATTATAATAAATTCCCTTTTTCGTACTTTTAAACTGATAAACTCTTGCTATTTACCCAATCAATTCGTGTCGTAAATTAGTCCCTATCAATGGTCACTTAAGGCGCCTGCCTTCATCAAGAAGGTCCGTTTCCTTATCATCTGGTCACTAAGAAGATCCAGTGAAGGTGGTCACGTCACCATCTGGGGTCAGAGGTCATCTCTTATTTCATTAGAGCCGTGGACTATCCTATCAAAAGAATAGGACTTGTTTTTGCAACTCAAACTGGAAATCGTAGTATGTGGTCCAGAGCCTAACTAATATGGAGTGAAAATAGAGTCTCGCATTTTGTAGTACCTTACAAAGTACACAACTAATTTGGTGTTAACTTCACATTATCGCATTTTAAAGCGACCCTACACTATTTTCAACAAACAAAATCTGTGATGGTTTATTGGACAGTTTTTGCTTTAAACTATTCACTAAAGGACAGATATGGATGCGTGAACATTTTCTAGCTGACTGTACTTTTTCAGTGCCTATAGCTATTGTTATTGGAGGTATGTATACAGGTATTGTTATGGTAGGTATTGTTATGGTGCGTATTGTTATTGTAGGTATATTTTCAAACACTAATGATGTCTTTGCTATTTCTGAGAACCAATCACATCATTAACTTTTAAATATGATATTGGAATATTTTGTGTAAGTTACGAATTATCGGTCAGTTCCACATCGGTCAGTTCATGGATACCAATTAAAAAAAAGTTAGATAATAATAATTATATTTCTTTTATTCTTACGGTTGCGAAGATGTGGAACTGACCGATAATTCGGAACTTACCCTCATTGTAATATGATTTAATTGTACATTTCGTACGTTTATTCATGCGTTAAACTTTTTCACAAGAAAATAGAGCTTCAAGTCGGTAAAATGATTTAAAGGTTATTATGCCAATAAAATAAGACATAATTGAACCTTATGGCAAATAAAATATTACAAATGTAAATTTTAAAGACCATTGAAGAGTATAATAAATCTTGTGAATGGATAGTATATAAATTAGACTCTAAATACCTCAATGTTAAATAAGTTGCAGAAAATCATTCAGTTGTACCTCATTCATTTGCAGGTAATAGAAAAGTACGAATTTGTTGGAGATTACTATTGTATTAACTAAACAAATGATTATTTAGTCAACCATGCAGAACATTTTATAAATGCCATGATTATGAACTGTATATTAAAAAGTAAGAGTAACATTTCATAAGGTAGGTACTATCGAAGAAAAGAGTCTTTACAAAGTGCTAATCTCACAAATTACAGCTTTTTTAATCTAGTCTTATTTTAAAAGTTACAAATTTGTCATCGTGTACCCAGACTAATTTTAAAATATCTACAAACATTACAATTAGTAATTAGTTTCTTTTGAAAAAAAAAAAAATTAGTAAAATGTCAAAAAATATTAGACTTTTCTTTGACTGAACCTAAATTACCAACGTGCTGGTAATTTTAGTATTAGTTCCATTACCATTAAGTTAGTATTAGTTCCATTACCATTAAGTTAGTGTTAGTTCCATTACCATTAAGTTAGTATTAGTTCCATTACCATTAAATTAGTATTAGTTCCATTACTCCAGGACTCACATCCTTGACTAGACTGTGTCTGGTGTCTAGTCCCAGAACACTAACACCACTCTAAGTTAATTGAATAATTAATCGAATGTTGTATCACCTGTTGTCACAAATTTGACCTCTCAGAGGGTCAAGGCTTGCCCAGGTAAAGCCCGCTAACGGATACTATCTGCTACAGGTACTATCTGCAACAGGTACTATCTGCAACAGGTACTATCTGCTACAGGTACTATCTACAACAGATACTATCTGCAACAGGTACTATCTACAACAGGTACTATCTGCAACAGGTACTATCTACAACAGGTACTATCTACAACAGGTACTATCTACAACAGGTACTATCTACAACAGGTACTATCTACAACAGGCACTATCTACAACAGGTACTATCTGCAACAGGTACTATCTACAACAGGTACTATCTACAACAGGCACTATCTGCAACAGGTACTATCTACAACAGATACTATCTACAACAGGTACTATCTACAACAGGTACTATCTACAACAGGCACTATCTGCAACAGGTACTATCTACAACAGGTACTATCTACAACAGGTACTATCTACAACAGGTACTATCTACAACAGGTACTATCTACAACAGGTACTATCTACAACAGGTACTATCTACAACAGGCACTATCTGCAACAGGTACTATCTGCAACAGGTACTATCTACAACAGGTACTATCTACAACAGGTACTATCTACAACAGGCACTATCTACAACAGGTACTATCTGCAACAGGTACTATCTACAACAGGTACTATCTACAACAGGTACTATCTACAACAGGTACTATCTACAACAGGCACTATCTACAACAGGTACTATCTGCAACAGGTACTATCTACAACAGGTACTATCTGCAACAGCTACTATCTGCAACAGGTACTATCTACAACAGGTACTATCTACAACAGGTACTATCTACAACAGGTACTATCTACAACAGGTACTATCTACAACAGGTACTATCTACAACAGGTACTATCTACAACCGGTACTATCTGCAACAGGTACTATCTGCAACAGGTACTATCTACAACAGGTACTATCTGCACCAGGTACTATCTACAACAGGTACTATCTGCAACAGCTACTATCTGCAACAGGTACTATCTACAACAGGTACTATCTACAACAGGTACTATCTACAACAGGTACTATCTACAACAGGTACTATCTACAACAGGTACTATCTACAACAGGTACTATCTACAACCGGTACTATCTGCAACAGGTACTATCTGCAACAGGTACTATCTACAACAGGTACTATCTGCACCAGGTACTATCTACAACAGGTACTATCTGCACCAGATACTATCTACAACAGGTACTATCTACAACAGGTACTCTCTGCAACAGGTACTATCTGCAACAGGTACTATCTGCACCAGGTACTATCTACAACAGGTACTATCTACAACAGGTACTATCTGCACCAGGTACTATCTACAACAGGTACTATCTGCACCAGGTACTATCTACAACAAGTACTATCTGCACCAGATACTATCTACAACAGGTACTATCTACAACAGGTACTATCTGCAACAGGTACTATCTGCAACAGGTACTATCTGCACCAGGTACTATCTACAACAGGTACTATCTACAACAGGTACTATCTGCACCAGGTACTATCTACAACAGGTACTATCTGCACCAGGTACTATCTACAACAGGTACTATCTGCACCAGGTACTATCTACAACAGGTACTATCTACAACAGGTACTATCTGCAACAGGTACTATCTGCTACAGGTACTATCTACAACAGATACTATCTACAACAGGTACTATCTGCACCAGGTACTATCTACAACAGGTACTATCTACAACAGGTACTATCTGCAACAGGTACTATCTGCAACAGGTACTATCTGCACCAGATACTATCTACAACAGGTACTATCTGCACCAGGTACTATCTACAACAGGTACTATCTGCACCAGGTACTATCTACAACAGGTACTATCTGCACCAGATACTATCTACAACAGGTACTATTGCAAACAAAAAGTGCTATGCAACAACGGGTACCAACGTTAACAAAATGTCGTGGAGACTTCCCTATAATTAGTTTTTTATTATTTCATTCCTATATATTTATATTCAAAAAATATTAAAAGTATATGATGTTAAAAAGATTATCTATCTACGACAATAAATGATTAGACAAAAATACAATAGTAATTTATCATACATTAAAAACACTTTCAGTCTATCGTCTTTCGTCGGACATAACTGATAAAATAAATAAATCCTGACGATAATGTCTTTATTATGATATTTTACGATAAAATACCATCAATATTTACCGTAATGGACAATAACAGACAATCTGCCGACTGTAAATTTACCGAGTGCAGGGTATACTGATGATAATAGATAATATTAATGTATATATAGGTATACACGTTATTGTAATTTAAAAACAATTGTGAGTTTTTTTTCGAACTGTAAAATTAGTAAATATTTTAGGTTAAAATAAAAGAATCAATGTAAAATTTTAAAGAGACTTTACATTGAACTAACAGTCTTGATAGGCAAGTAGAGTAAGGGGTACATCTAACTTTTTCATTTAAAATCTTTGAAATTTTATTTTAATTTGCAGCAAATGTTTGTATTTATTATTTGTAAAGCTTATAATACAATATGTATTTAAATACAAAAAAGATCTATATCCCATATACTTTTTACTGCATCAAAATTGAACTGTATGATATATATCGGCACGATGGAGATAGGGTAAGTTACGAGTTAACGGACAGTTCCACATTTAAGATCATGTAAGAAAAAATGAATACAATTTAAAATTAAGGTGAACTATATTTTTCTCATATGATCGAAAACGTGGAACTGTCCGATAACTCGGAGTTTACCCTAATTTTATTGTTTTTGTATTTATTTGTAAATTGCTTTTAAATAAAAAAAAATAGAAAATAGATAATTGATTAAATCAGCAGATTTTGTATTTTAACTGCCTTTGAAAATTGAAGGAAATGAAATTACATGTAAATTTAATAATATAGTTCTATTTTTCATTATTATCTACTTATAACTATTCACAAACACAATGCCAAAATTAAGTCAAGTATCTTGAAGCAGTAGTTTTACTATTTTTTTCAGATGTCATAGTAATGTTGTATATAGGATACTTTTTATTAATACTTTTTATGAATATTTTTTTGAATATTTTTTATGAATATTTTTTATGAATATTTTTTATAAGCAATTTTTATGAATATTTTTTATGAATATTTTTTATAAGCATTTTTTATGAATATTTTTTATGAATATTTTTATGAATATTTTTTATAAGCAATTTTTATGAATATCATCTTTTTGACAATAAACATTGAACATTGTTTGTACAGCTGTTTCATTCATTCATTTCACTACATTTCCTTTCATTCATTCAACTCCCTGAGATGTAATTAAAAGTGAACAAACATCTAAATTAAAATAACAATCACTAGGTGTGCCACCCTAGGTAGGTACCTACTTTTCTAAAATGAATAATGCAAGCAAAATAAGTTAGTCTTTTTTTCGTCAGTGAGTACAGTACCGTAGCTAATGTAAAGCCATGCATATGTTACTGCAAAGAGTTAACTTACTAGACCATACAACCCTACTGTCAGTTTGCCTCTAGAGGCCATTTTCCTACCTAAAATGAGGCAAATCCACCTTTAGCAATCGCAAGGCGGGAAGGCAAAAAGTGCGCAAAATAACACCACGTATATAAATTCATTAAGAAAGCTTTTATGATGTAATAATTAGTATTTATGGGACGTGAAATTACCTCAGCATTGAAAAGATCGATGAACAGGCAAGACAGTCTAAGCTTTAAAGTCCTTCTTTTGTCTTAAGTTGTTTGAAAGTCTATCTGTTCAAATCAATCTCGTTAAGGGGTTTATCCCATAGATTCTACCCCATAAATCTATGGGTCTAACTAACATAATAAAAGACAATGGAAATCCTTATCCAAACTGTCATTGCAGTCAGATAAGCAAAAGACGTTCTAAAAAACAAAAGACGTTCTAAAAACAACAAAGACTAAATCGAAGCCTGCAGCTTGTTTTTGTCAGTTGACATCGTACTGCAGCTCAGTGAAATAACTTCATAAAAGGTCTATACCCTAAAGAGTAGTAATGCACATTAGTGTCAGGTTATTTTGTAGTCATTTAAACTGTATCAGGGGTTGTTATTCATTAGAAGGTAGGTTTAATTACTCGTTAGCAGGTAAGTAGGATGAATGTTCAATAAATTAATACTCAATATGGCGATTCTATCTCTGTGTATTTCTACATAAATTTGTTAAACACAGATACTGATCCTAATTTAAATATTATAAAGAAATATGTATTATGTAAAACTATACGTTACTCATGCTTAAATAGCTTATTAATTTCAATACAGTTAGGAACTCCTCTATAGTGAATGTAGAGTCCTGAGTAAGAGAACTACCCCGTATAGTGAATAAAATTTTCTTCCGTCTGCCATGAATAGCATCAGTTTTCTAAAACAAATTGCCATTCATGGTAGACTAAAGAAAATCTGTTCAATATAGAGGATATATTTTTGAGATATCTTTTATTTTATTATAAGATGGAGTTTTAAATTTTGTCGTTAATTTGAATTAATCATAACATCATATATTGAGTATAAATGAACTTTTCTTATAAATAGGGTTGTGACAATATGCTTCTAAAATTAAAGATCCTGAAAATATTATAGACGGAGAGAATTAAAGAGAGTTGATTGGTTCTACACCAGCGGTATATAGTATTCGATACCATTTCATCTCGTCTATGATATTCCTAAGATCTATGATTTAAAACGCATATTGTCACAACCCTATACAAATAACTAATACATATTCGAGATTAATTGTTTAAAACTTATCTAAAATAAATTAATGTATAAATAACTAGTTCAAATAGACTACTTAATCAAATACTTATTTATGTAAATATATAAAACACAAAAAGGGTCTCGAATGCATAAAACGTATATCCCTATGGCGTAATTATTTCCTAATCGTACATCTACATTGACATTAATTTATTATAGACTAGAATTCTCATTCAGTTCGGTAGAAAAGTCTAATAAATTAGAAATCTCTTGACTTTGAGGCCTCCTTTCTTTGTATCAACATTTATTAGTTTTTATCTCATTAAAGAAATATAAAAAATATGAAAACTTTGTAAACAGAACAGTTATACAATATATGAAAATAGAGTAAAACTGAAATAACCATCCTTCATAATAATATATTACAAATAACTAATTAATTTATTGATTATATTGATTATCTTGTTTCTAAATAAATCAATTAAGGTAAGTTACGAATTATCGGTCAGTTCACATATTCAGTCATATAAAAAGCATATAAAAATTGTTATTATTACACAGTGCTATCTAATACTTCTGCAAACCCGGGTTTGCAGAAGTATTAGATAGCACTGTGTAATAATAACAATTTTTATATTGTTTTTCCTATATGACCGAAGATGTAGTACTGACCGATATTTCGTAACTTACCTTAATTGATTTATTAATTAAAAAGACCAAATACATATTTTAATAATAATTAATATGTTCAAATTAAATAAATCCTTTATATCTTGATTATTATAATTAAATCCAATAGATTTTAATCTTTAAACCTTAATTATATTAATCCTCTATATCTTAATCATCCAACTATAATCCATATTAAGTCTTTTAATCAGTTAGATTTTAATTATTAAGTTTATTGTCTAATCATTTTAATACTTAAGATCTTATTCCTTTAAATCTTTAATCCTTTCAATTCATTATATATAAACTGATTTAATCCCTTATATATTAATCCACTAAATCCCTTATTTATTAATCCATTTAATCCCTTATTAATTCATTTAATCCATTATATATTAATCCACTTAATCCCTTATTTATTAATCTATTTAATCCTTTATTAATTCATTTAATCCCTTATATATTAAACCACTTAATCCCTTATTTATTAATCCATTTAATCCCTTTTTAATCCATTGAATCCCTTATATATTAATCCACTTAATCCCTTATTTATTAATCCATTTAATCCCTTATTAATTCATTTAATCCCTTATATATTAAACCACTTAATCCCTTATTTATTAATCCATTTAATCCCTTTTTAATCCATTTAATCCCTTATATATTAATCCACTTTATCCCTTACATATTAATTCATTTAATCCCTTATATATTAATCCATTTAATCCCTTAATAATCCATTTAATCCCTTATATATTAATCCATTTAATCCCTTATATATTAATCCATTTAATCCCTTATCAATCCATTTAATCCCTTATTAATCCATTTAATCCCTTATATATTAATCCATTTAATCCCATATATATTAATCCATTTAATCCCTTATTAATCCATTAAATCCCTTATTAATTCATTTAATCCCTTATATATTAATTCATTTAATCCCTTAATAATCCATTTAATCCCTTATATATTATTAATCCATTTAATTCCTTATATATTAATCCATTTAATCCCTTACATATTAATCCATTTAATCCCTTATATCTCGGTTGCAGTGTTGCCTCTTTTTGCCAACAGCACCCAATAAAGTTGGGCTGAATTTTATTGCTAATATCAGGCCGTACGTTAGAGCCGTAACGCAATTAGTGCTATTCGTACCTACGTTGCACTTTAAAGTGGTAATTAGAATACTGTTTAAATTACACGCTACACTGACCCTAGAACAATATACAAAGACCGGCACTGATATATCAGCTGAAATGAACACCACAAATTAATAGATCAATTTCAATAAATAGTGAAATGCATTCTTTATTGCGTTGGTCAATAGTCAATAACTTGCAATCATTGGCAATTTATTCCGTAGAAAAGGTACCGCCAGAAGAGACGTATCACGAGATTGCATTCGTAAACTGCTATATTAGTTCGTAATTTTCTATTTACCAGTTCAAGAGAATCCAGAATATCTTAGTTAAATTATTAGTTTTACATTCTGCACTTTTAACGTATTGTGAATTTCCAATATTATACTGTAATTAGTTTCTCAGGTGAACTATTTTAAAATATAAATAGTTCACAGTTAGACAGTTTTAGGTAAAATATTAGCAAATTATAATGAAGCAAGCTTTGCTTTTCTAAAGTTCATGGAAAACGCGGGAGTTATCATACATTCAGGTACTCTAATTTTGGCGACTCGCGGCCACATTTCACAACCTGGGTCTAGTTACCGCAAGCCTATATACCCTTTGCATGTGAGCTACATGAATTATTATACTTACCTGCGAATTGGAAAAATAACACAGACATCCATGTAACATCTGTTGGTTATAAATGGAATCTAAGCAGGGGGCAGATATATTTATATTGTATGATGTATAATGAAAACGTAAGCGTGATCCAAACGTAACTTTAATGAGGTTGAAGCGTGCGGTTACTAGATGCAATTTATGGTACTTCGTTACTGTATTTTATTTCCTATTTACAAGTTGGTTAAAAAAAGGGAAAGGTTAGAATTTATGTAATAAACAGCAGGTTGGTTAATTACAATATTTTTTCTCAAAATGATAGCTTAAAAACAATTAGAGTGAAATCTTAGAGTACATGTTAGTTCTAGAAGATTTCAACCACTGTAAGATATAGCTTGCCAAATAGCAATGTTATAATTAAAGGGAAGATGTTTATGATATTAAATAAATAGTATAGCCTTACATTATAAACGAAGGCGGTACTTGTAAACCAATATTGCATTGGGTGTTTTATCTGCTCACTGAATAGGAGACTATAACCTACATTCTGCAACTTTTATAGATCTAATATTTTTAGGTGATGCAGAAGGTTAGATGGTTAATTACCAAAGGTTAATGAAAGGGTTAATTAAAAGACACTTAAAGGTTCTTTGGCTGGATTTTATTTAGAAAATGAATGATGAGGATCACCTGGAATTGAAGAAAATAATTTCAAGTACAATGTAGCAAATGTTTATAGGTATCGGACGGATCCAAATTTTTTATCACTCAAATGAAAAAAATATGTGAAAGAAAAGTTTTATAATAATTATTACATAATTTTTCTTACGTGATCAAAAATATGGAAGTTTTCACCAACTCGGATCTTTGGTGAATATCTTTCTATTAATTCTACAAATGATTTTCTATCATAATCACAATAATTGCAAATCCAGATGACAGCTAGATAAATGTTATTTACTTTCATCACCAAATTAAAGTTCAATCTTCAACCAAGAAGTTTATATTAAGTTTCTCCATCTGACAGTTACGCCCCGGGCAAAACACGGTCAAGATTTTGGGGCATCTGTTATTAGGAAGAGCCGCTAATATAGTCCCCCCGAGGTGAATTGGTGATCCCTGCGACCTGTGGATGGTGGTAGCGTTGAGCCTCTGGCGGTGAACTGACGGTGCTATATGGACACTCACCATTAGCAGGGCACGTCTTGAGGGATGATGATAGTACTTGCAGGTATAATAAATGACAAAGTTAGTTTCAGCAAGAGAGGAATCTATAGGTAATAAGTAGGGTTATGACAATATGTTTTAAATATCATATATCCAAAAATGGTATAGACGGAGAGAATTAAAGAGTATTGAATGGTTCTACACCTGCGGTATATAACACTCGATCCCATTCCGTCTGTGATATTCTTAAGATCTATGATTTATAAATCATATTGTCACAGTGATAAGTAGGGAGTTTCTACCTACTTACATAATAAGACTGCACCTACAATGTTGATTTCTAGAATGAAACTGCTTCATTCAGCGGTCGGTGTTTTTTCATGGTTTATTATGGAGAGAAAATGACATGTAAATTATAGAGGGCAAATCATAAAAGATTATGGGGTGATTAAAGTAGGAACTGTCGTATAAATTTTAGCCGGTGAATAATTGTATATTCCTGATAATGGTCCAACTTTAACTGCAGTCCAAGATATAACTTTTTTGTCTCAATTTATAGCATTGAGACGGCATTCGAATCAACATAACAAGATGCAAATCATCAAATGACAGTAATTAATTAAATAGAAAGTAGCCTATCTAACTATTTTATTCAAGCAAGAGGGTTTTAACAATTGAGTATATTTCTTCTTCTCGATCGGTAATTTTCTTTATTTTCAAATTGAATTCACATGTAAGCCTAAGATTTTGATAGTGTGATCTTATTGACCCTAGCGGAGTTAAAGCGACCCCTTGTGGCGAAATAGTGCACTATGGTCGTGAGACGAGCAAGAGACACGACTTATCAGGCTTATAAATTAACTTAAAGGAGATCATAAAGCTCACATGGAATCTCTTCTGTCTACAATAAAAAGAAAATAATGAACACAGATAGGAATTCTATTGTGTATTTACTTTGCTCCCTCTTTAATTCGCATTCTTCTTTTAAATGAACAAGTTTATCTAATTACATGGATTTGACCCCTTAAAGGGCCGTGCACACGTAGGGTTTTTTAAGTCTTTCCACCAGACTTTTTGCTAAGCTCCTCCTACTTTTTCCACATGAATATAAAAAAAGATATGATAATTATTTATTTTAGTTAGTATCCATGATGCCTGCAGGTATCATGGATACCAACTAAAATAATAATTATTATATCGTTTTTTCTTATATTCTCGTGGAAAAAGTAGGAGGAGCTTAGCAAAGAGTCTGGTGGAAAGACTTGAAAAACCCTACGTGTGCACGGCCCTTTAAACTCACACAATCTGGTGTGAGAGATGGAAAGGCTGGTATTAAAGCTATGTCATAAATTTCCACCTGCAATCCATCACTCAGGTGAGTTTTACGACCCGACAATCATCTGAGAATTGGTTTGGGGCATAAGAAGTGGAGTAGTGCTCGTAAAAACTAGTTCTTCTGCCATCATTTGGCCATATTGCACATTCTGAAATCTAGAGTTATTTGCATATTGAGATGTGGGGGAGATCGTGTCATGGTTTGACGTCTGCAAGGGCAGCCAGGTGGTCAATTGGAGAAAATGAGAGGAGGAACACACGAAACTGACTGAAATGCTGTAATGTAGCAACATTAAGTGAAGAATTTTATTCATCTACTTCAGTGATTTAACTGAAATTGTACACTTGGATAAAATGTTCACCAAAACTACCAATATTTTGGACTCAATATCTAGATTTCAGTTTATGTATTTCGGTTGAATATTTAAAATAATGCAGTTTATCACAATTATACTTTAAAATATCTTTTTAGAGTACACAATTCGGTACAACATATAGTCTTAAAATAATAATCACCGAATATCGTTGGTTTTCTATCGGTGATTATAATCGATGATAAAAAGATCATCTATCTACGACAATAAATGATTAGACAAAAATACAATATTATTTTATCATAAATTAAAAACACTGTCTATCGTCGGAGATTCCCAAAAGAGAATCACCATGCTAATTTCAAAAACTACGATCTTTTTAATAAAATATTTACCGCATTTAGACGATTTGCCAATTCTAAATTAAATGATCTAATAGTGAGTGAATCCTAGTTACTGAGTATTTGTTATCAAGATAGTTCTATCAAGGGGCGTTGTCACGTGACGTCAAAGGTGTGGCTGTCGAAATCACCATCTTGTTTTTCCCAATGTTCAGAACAAGGCTATGGGTGGCATTGTCACGAATGATATACTTACGAAAATATCCAAATGAAGAATATTGGGAGTAGCAATAATTGATTGCTGCAAAAGGAGTTCAGAGTGGGACAAACAAAATACCTTCCTCCGCATTTTAGGGTTTAGTCGATGATTTTGAAGGCAGCGCTATACTCTATTTGTTATATCTTTGCCGCCCTGGTACGTTCCTCTCTGAACTTCTTGAATTGAACCAGTTAATACGTTACTCTATGGCATAATTAGTGAAGAGATTGTATTTAAAAAGATATAACACAAAGTTAAATTACTAGTTATTGGACTGTCCCATTTTTTCGATCACATGAAAAATAATACACAGTAATAATTATTTGACTTTTTTAAATTGGTATTCATAGTACAAATTAAAAAAATTTGAAACTGTACTAGAAAAAAACCTCGTACTAGACAAAACACAATTTTTGTCACCTGACAGTTATTCTAGTGTAAATATTAGAAGGAGTAATAATTATAATACTGATTTAAAGATAAATCTCTAATTTGAATAATGTATTATATTTATTTATGCTGTCTATAGGATAAAACATAAGACAGAATCGGTTTAAGTTTTGATGGTAGAGTCTGTGCTAAAAAATTGATGTGAAAAGTAATAGAAAACTAGATAGAGTGACGACTATTATAATTTCATGAAATGATAATTTAATTGAAAAAAATATTATACTCATTTTAATTTAAGAAAAAAAATTAATTCTGTTTCTAAATTTTTTTCCCTTCAAAATGGCTGTGTCAGTCACCATTAATTTGGCATTAAAGTTATCATGAACAAATAGAGCTATCAAAATAATGAAGTCACTCACCGCTTTACTTTTAGAGAAAACGATTCTGGTCTAGTAGGAAACTAATAAAGTGAGTTTCTTACTAGACCAAACAAACTTGGAACGTAACTCTGGTCTACTACGAGCTTTTGCTGTACAAATTTTCTCTAAATATCTCTTTTTTACTAATTTATAATCAAACTAATTAAAACTAATTACCTATGTACGATAAAAGAATTATTTCCTTTTGCTAGAAAGGATACCAACTTCAATATTTTTTATGTAATAAATAATTGTTACATAAATTGAACAATCATCACTGTCCGTACAACCGACACATTAAAAATGCTGTATTTTCGACGGCACGTGTACACTTGTTCTAGTTATTTCTCTGCATTAACAGTCTAAGCATTTTCAGTTTATTTCATTTAATGAAAAGCAACAAAGAATGCATGGGTCATTAACCACTGAAAATTATTTTAACGATCCTGACCTCAAAAATGATTAGGGTAAGTTCCGAGTTTGCGAACGGTTCAACATTTTCGATCACATGGAAAAGCTATATATAGGGCAAATTACGAATTATCGGTAAGTTTCACATCTTCGGTCATATAAGAAAAAACGATATTATAATTGTTATTTAATTTTATTTTAGTTGGTATCCATGATACCTGCAGGTATCATGGATACCAATAAAAATAACAATTATAATATAGTTTTTTTTATATGACCGAAGATGTAAAACTGACCGATAATTCGTAATTTACCCTACTAACTGTAATTTAAATCATTTTTTTAATAGAAAGAAATTCTGATCGAAAGTGTGTAACTGTCCCATAAATCGTAACTCACCCTAAATTAAACTATAGAAGTACAAGCAATGAAGGCATTTCTAGTCGGCCACCCACAAGTTGGTGATTTTTCAGCGCGTTTCTAAGTCTGATGAGAGGTGCGCTTTACGTCGGCATGCACTGTACGCGACGTCGTAAAGCGTTCCATTCGACGTCGTTAAGCGTTCTATTGGACGTCGCAGAGCAATGCATTTAATGTACGAATTTCACGGCAGAGTCCGTCCGATTACCGTACGTAATTGGTTAATTGAACTCGGCCGTATAGAGGTTAAACCAACCTTGCGGCTTGAAATGAAAAGAAGAATTGTTAAAAGTATTTAATACGAAAAATGGAACAATGAATGCATTCTTAAATTTGCGTGCAAAACTTTAACAAATTTTTATGTAGGATAAGTTCCTAATTATCGTTCAGTTCCACATTTTGGTCATATAGGTAAAAAGAATTTAATAATTATTATTTCACTAGGTTTGGTTGAGTAAAAACAACCAACCCGGGTTGGTTGTTTTTACTCAACCAATTCTACTGAAATAATTATTATTGTATAGTTTTTTTTTATATGATCGAAGATGTGAAACTGAACGATAATTAAGAACTTACCCTAAACAATTCCACTCTACCGGGTCAAGGAGTGTCATTTTGAAGTGTGGTCATATTAGAGGTTAAATTAGAGGTCAAAATGGGTCATCTATTTACCATAGCTAGAAAGTATAATAAACCGTAAAGATATTAGTTAGGGGGACTGACGTGAAGAATTGAAAACGACAGGTGACTTTCACCTGCATTGGACCCTATGAAACGACTGCACTGCATGGAACCTTTCGAACCTTTAGAACGACTGCATTGGAACCTATGAAATGACTGCACTGCATGGAACCTTTGGAACCTATGAAACGACTGCATTGGAGCCTTTGGAACCTATAGAACGACTGCACTGGAACCTTTGGAACCTTTAGAACGACTGCATTGGAACCATTGGAACCTTTAGAACGACTGCATTGGAGCCTTTAGAACCTTTAGAACGACTGCATTGGAACATTTAGAACGACTGCATTGGAACCTTTAGAACGACTGCATTGGAACATTTAGAACCTTTAGAACGACTGCATTGGAACCTTTAGAACGACTGCATTGGAACCTTTGGAACCTTTAGAACGACTGCATTGGAACCTTTAGAACGACTGCATTGGAACCTTTAGAACGACTGCATTGGAACCTTTGGAACCTTTAGAACGACTGCATTGGAACCTTTAGAACGACTGCATTGGAACCTTTGGAACCTTTAGAACGACTGCATTGGAACCTTTGGAACCTTTAGAACGACTGCATTGGAACCTTTAGAACGACTGCATTGGAACATTTAGAACCTTTAGAACGACTGCATTGGAACCTTTGGAACCTTTAGAACGACTGCATTGGAACATTTAGAACCTTTAGAACGACTGCATTGGAACCTTTGGAACCTTTAGAAAGACTGCATTGGAACCTTTGGAACCTTTAGAACGACTGCATTGGAACATTTAGAACCTTTAGAACGACTGCATTGGAACATTTGGAACCTTTAGAACGACTGCATTGGAACCTTTGGAACCTTTAGAACGACTGCATTGGAACATTTAGAACCTTTAGAACGACTGCATTGGAACCTTTGGAACCTTTAGAACGACTGCATTGGAACATTTAGAACCTTTAGAACGACTGCATTGGAACATTTGGAACCTTTAGAACGACTGCATTGGAACATTTAGAACCTTTAGAACGACTGCATTGGAACATTTAGAACCTTTAGAACGACTGCATTGGAACATTTAGAACCTTTAGAACGACTGCATTGGAACCTTTGGAACCTTTAGAATGACTGCATTGGAACCTTTGGAACCTTTAGAACGACTGCATTGGAACCTTTGGAACCTTTAGAACGACTGCATTGGAACCTTTGGAACCTTTAGAACGACTGCATTGGAACCTTTGGAACCTTTAGAACGACTGCATTGGAACCTTTGGAACCTTCAGAACGACTGCATTGGAACCTTTGGAACCTTTAGAACGACTGCATTGGAACCTTTGGAACCTTTAGAACGACTGCATTGGAACCTTTGGAACCTTTAGAAAGACTGCATTGGAACCTTTGGAACCTTTAGAACGACTGCATTGGAACCTTTGGAACCTTTAGAAAGACTGCATTGGAACCTTTGGAACCTTTAGAATGACTGCATTGGAACCTTTGGAACCTTTAGAACGACTGCATTGGAACCTTTGGAACCTTTAGAACGACTGCATTGGAACCTTTGGAACCTTTAGAACGACTGCATTGGAACCTTTGGAACCTTTAGAACGACTGCATTGGAACCTTTGGAACCTTCAGAACGACTGCATTGGAACCTTTGGAACCTTTAGAACGACTGCATTGGAACCTTTGGAACCTTTAGAACGACTGCATTGGAACCTTTGGAACCTTTAGAAAGACTGCATTGGAACCTTTGGAACCTTTAGAACGACTGCATTGGAACATTTAGAACCTTTAGAACGACTGCATTGGAACATTTGGAACCTTTAGAACGACTGCATTGGAACCTTTGGAACCTTTAGAACGACTGCATTGGAACATTTAGAACCTTTAGAACGACTGCATTGGAACCTTTGGAACCTTTAGAACGACTGCATTGGAACATTTAGAACCTTTAGAACGACTGCATTGGAACATTTGGAACCTTTAGAACGACTGCATTGGAACATTTAGAACCTTTAGAACGACTGCATTGGAACATTTAGAACCTTTAGAACGACTGCATTGGAACATTTAGAACCTTTAGAACGACTGCATTGGAACCTTTGGAACCTTTAGAATGACTGCATTGGAACCTTTGGAACCTTTAGAACGACTGCATTGGAACCTTTGGAACCTTTAGAACGACTGCATTGGAACCTTTGGAACCTTTAGAACGACTGCATTGGAACCTTTGGAACCTTTAGAACGACTGCATTGGAACCTTTGGAACCTTCAGAACGACTGCATTGGAACCTTTGGAACCTTTAGAACGACTGCATTGGAACCTTTGGAACCTTTAGAACGACTGCATTGGAACCTTTGGAACCTTTAGAAAGACTGCATTGGAACCTTTGGAACCTTTAGAACGACTGCATTGGAACCTTTGGAACCTTTAGAAAGACTGCATTGGAACCTTTGGAACCTTTAGAATGACTGCATTGGAACCTTTGGAACCTTTAGAACGACTGCATTGGAACCTTTGGAACCTTTAGAACGACTGCATTGGAACCTTTGGAACCTTTAGAACGACTGCATTGGAACCTTTGGAACCTTTAGAACGACTGCATTGGAACCTTTGGAACCTTCAGAACGACTGCATTGGAACCTTTGGAACCTTTAGAACGACTGCATTGGAACCTTTGGAACCTTTAGAACGACTGCATTGGAACCTTTGGAACCTTCAGAACGACTGCATTGGAACCTTTGGAACCTTTAGAACGACTGCATTGGAACCTTTGGAACCTTTAGAAAGACTGCATTGGAACCTTTGGAACCTTTAGAAAGACTGCATTGGAACCTTTGGAACCTTTAGAACGACTGCATTGGAACATTTGGAACCTTTAGAACGACTGCATTGGAACCTTTGGAACCTTTAGAACGACTGCATTGGAACCTTTGGAACCTTTAGAACGACTGCATTGGAACCTTTGGAACCTTTAGAACGACTGCATTGGAACCTTTGGAACCTTCAGAACGACTGCATTGGAACCTTTGGAACCTTTAGAACGACTGCATTGGAACCTTTGGAACCTTTAGAACGACTGCATTGGAACCTTTGGAACCTTCAGAACGACTGCATTGGAACCTTTGGAACCTTTAGAACGACTGCATTGGAACCTTTGGAACCTTTAGAAAGACTGCATTGGAACCTTTGGAACCTTTAGAAAGACTGCATTGGAACCTTTGGAACCTTTAGAACGACTGCATTGGAACCTTTGGAACCTTTAGAACGACTGCATTGGAACCTTTGGAACCTTTAGAACGACTGCATTGGAACCTTTGGAACCTTCAGAACGACTGCATTGGAACCTTTGGAACCTTTAGAACGACTGCATTGGAACATTTAGAACCTTTAGAACGACTGCATTGGAACCTTTGGAACCTTTAGAACGACTGCATTGGAACCTTTGGAACCAAAAAAAGTATCCACTTCCATCGAGTATATTTTTTAAGTAGTATTTATAATTCGTTAATATTAATCTACGTACCTATGGTATCAACATATTTTGCATATTATCGTGGAATGATGAATAATGCAGATTAAAGGCAGTGGACACATTTTTTCTGAACACACTGTAGTTTATCGCTGTCAAGCATTTTCTTCTTGACTCTTCAAATCGCTTCAAAAGAAAACTGCTGCAGCCACTTCTACTTCAGAAACATTTTGAAAGCGGTAAACTAATGAATTTATCATAAAATCTTGTAGCGTATTTACATAATATTTAATTAAGTAGTAGTTAATTAATTAAACATAATATATAAGTCTGAGAATAAGATAACGGGGGTCAAATTACCGGCAGTAAAATTACCGGCAGTATAATTACCGAACACGATTTATTTCTAAGTAGGTTTATAGGATATAAGAGTTTCTATCAAACTAAAGGAAATTGAAAAGGAAGGTTATCTAAGTATTAGGCCCATCATACTATACTAGCAGTTTCACCGCCGTGTTTTTACTGCCCTGTTTCCGCCTCTTCAATTGATAACGGTTAAATGAATGGAAAGCAAATTTGCAGTCTATACTAGCGTTGTTACCGCCTTCCATTCATTTAACCGTGATTAATTGAAGAAGCGACAACAGGGCAGTGAAAACGCGGCGGTGAAACTGCTAGTATAGTATATGGGCCTTAGTTAATTGTTTTTATTAAAGTACTAAAAATATTAATGTAATTTCTATCATTCTATATTTATATATAGGTACCTAACACTTTCATTTTTGTTGCTGGTTGTAAATTTTAGAGATGTAATACAAATTTGTATATATTTACATACAATGGAACTCACGCAATTACCATCGGAAAAAAAGTCACTGTACGTTATTGAATAATAAATAGTATTCTGAAAATTATTAATATAACTATTATATTAATAACTAAATATACTGAGCCATAAAATAAAGCCATAACAATTTCTTTTTATAAACAAATCAGCAAGTAGGTTTAAGCCGCTGAATAAATTAGCCTCTCTGTCACTGATTCCAATGCAACTGTGGGTATAATTTAGCCACATGTAGGTATAATTTAGCCACATGTAGGTATAATTTAGCCACATGTAGGTATAATTTAGCCACATGTAGGTAGAATAAGATGCAACACATAAATTGAGTCTAATTGAAATTTATTAGCATTACGATTGAGGAGAATTTATTGAAGAGGTGTGCCAGGGGTATCAACGTACAGCCAAACAAAATATTATTGTGCATATATCGGTCAGTTTCACATCTTCGGTCATAATTATAAGAAAAAACAATATTATAATTGCTATTTAATTTTAATTGTTATCCATGATACCTGCAGGTATTATGGATAACAATGAAAATGAAAATTAAATAAGAATGTGGAGCTGATCGATAATTCGTAATGTACCCTAATGATTTCTGAGCAGTGAACTAATTTCACATTCCAAAAAGAGACTTTACTAATTGTAATGCTTGTAGATATTTCTGAATTTGTCCTAGGTACTCGTTGACTAATTTGTTAGACTTGAAAATAGTAGGGAATTAGAAAACTGTGATTTGGCAAATTAGCATCATACGGAGATTCTTTTCAAAACACATATATATAAAAAACATAAAAAAAACAACATATAAAAAACAACATATTGAGTAAAAACAACCAACCCGGGTTGGTTGTTTTTACTCAACCAATCCTAGTGAAATAATTATTATTATATCATTTTTTTGTATGACCGATAATGTTGAACTGACCGATAATTAGGAACTTACCCTGTAATGTTTTGGGACTTTTCACAATATTGAGAGCGTTTTAAAATGCCTCTCCTGAAAAATAGCTATTTATAGAGCTATAAAATGCCAAAATTGTCACAAACGAGCGGGTATATACAAATTGTATATTCATAATTTAACGATATGAATGGTTAAAGTGACATTTATCGTTCATTTACTTATTGATAATTATTCCCAGACTAGAGTGATGAAAAAACGATTATTAGAATAATTTACGCGTAATAAATAACTGAAGTTACAGCTATCATAGTACCATCTACGGGTCAAATTGAGGAATTAATTAAATTCTGCATAATTAAATATTTTTGCATTATCTCATTACCAATTAAATTATTAAAACGTTAACTGTTTTTTAAAAACAAACTATGAATAACAGTTTAAGAGTAGGGAATTATTATCGGTCGGGTTCACATCTTCGGTCATACAAGAAAAGACGATAAAATAATTAGAATTAAAATGAAATAATTTGGGTGAGTTTTCAATTATCGGTCAGTTCCACATTTTCGGACACGTAAGAAAAACGATATAATAATAATTATTTTACTTTTTATTTAAATTGGTATCCATGATACCTGCAGGTATCATGGATAACAATAAAATTAAACAATTATCATTATATCGTTTATTCTTACGTGTCCGAAAATGTGGAACTGACCGATAATTAAGAACTTACCATATTATTATAATTTTTTTTCTTATATAACCGATGTCATCTTATACATGTGGTTAACATTCAGACTCTTCATATGTTTTCACTATTTTATTTAGTTATTTAGTTTGGTGTTTGCCTCTGACATTTGCTAAGGTTTCTCTAGACATATTCACTATTTAGACCCTTTCTTTATAAGACAAAAACAAGTTGCTCTCAAAGACAAACAAATCATAGCAAAACCTCAAATAGATACCATATAAAGATAGCATAAAATGCGTAGGTAAGCTGACACCAATTGGCCTATCTGCAGCACAATTAGACATCTTTTCCGATGTTATAAACATGGCCTCTCCCTACCTGTGGCCTTTAGAAAAGCAGCTCGTGCTACCCCCCCTAGTCTCCCAAAATAAGTCAGCAGAATCCTTAATGAACTCCTGCGGGAAACGCTAGCAGAACTTTTTGCTCCTACTTGCTGTCACGATTCTGCCCGTGGAAGTGGCATGAAGTATGCTATCTGCACTGCCATCTGGCTAAAACATTAATATACGTACAGTCAGAGAAAAGAGTAACTGGAGAGTTTATTGATATCATATTTCCAAGTAGAAACTTTACTAAGTGTATTGGTTGTAAATATTTAAAAATTGGTCTGGGTGCACGAGGACAAATCTGTGACATTTACATTTTAAATTACAAAACTGTGATTAGTGGAATTAGCATAATGCAGTGACTCTTTTCTCTGATAGTACATCATCACAGTGACTCTTTTCTCTGATAGTACATCATCACAGTGACTCTTTTCTCTGATAGTACATCATCACAGTGACTCTTTTCTCTGATAGTACATCATCACAGTGACTCTTTTCTCTGATAGTACATCATCACAGTGACTCTTTTCTCTGATAGTACATCATCACAGTGACTCTTTTCTCTGATAGTACATCATCACTGTGACTCTTTTCTCTGACAGTACATCATCACAGTGACTCTTTTCTCTGATAGTACATCATCACAGTGACTCTTTTCTCTGATAGTACATCATCACAGTGACTCTTTTCTCCGATAGTACATCATCACAGTGACTCTTTTCTCTGATAGTACATCATCACAGTGACTCTTTTCTCTGATAGTACATCATCACAGTGACTCTTTTCTCTGATAGTACATCATCACTGTGACTCTTTTCTCTGACAGTACATCATCACAGTGACTCTTTTCTCTGATAGTACATCATCACAGTGACTCTTTTCTCTGATAGTACATCATCACAGTGACTCTTTTCTCTGATAGTACATCATCACAGTGACTCTTTTCTCCGATAGTACATCATCACAGTGACTCTTTTCTCTGATAGTACATCATCACAGTGACTCTTTTCTCTGATAGTACATCATCACAGTGACTCTTTTCTCTGATAGTACATCATCACAGTGACTCTTTTCTCTGATAGTACATCATCACAGTGACTCTTTTCTCTGATAGTACATCATCACTGTGACTCTTTTCTCTGACAGTACATCATCACAGTGACTCTTTTCTCTGATAGTACATCATCACAGTGACTCTTTTCTCTGATAGTACATCATCACAGTGACTCTTTTCTCCGATAGTACATCATCACAGTGACTCTTTTCTCTGATAGTACATCATCACAGTGACTCTTTTCTCTGATAGTACATCATCACAGTGACTCTTTTCTCTGATAGTACATCATCACTGTGACTCTTTTCTCTGACAGTACATCATCACAGTGACTCTTTTCTCTGATAGTACATCATCACAGTGACTCTTTTCTCTGATAGTACATCATCACAGTGACTCTTTTCTCTGATAGTACATCATCACAGTGACTCTTTTCTCCGATAGTACATCATCACAGTGACTCTTTTCTCTGATAGTACATCATCACAGTGACTCTTTTCTCTGATAGTACATCATCACAGTGACTCTTTTCTCTGATAGTACATCATCACAGTGACTCTTTTCTCTGATAGTACATCATCACAGTGACTCTTTTCTCTGATAGTACATCATCACAGTGACTCTTTTCTCTGATAGTACATCATCACAGTGACTCTTTCCTCTGACAGTACATCATCACAGTGACTCTTTTCTCTGATAGTACATCATCACAGTGACTCTTTCCTCTGACAGTACATCATCACAGTGACTCTTTTCTCTGATAGTACATCATCACAGTGACTCTTTTCTCTGATAGTACATCATCACAGTGACTCTTTTCTCTGATAGTACATCATCATAGTGACTCTTTTCTCTGACAGTACATCATCACAGTGACTCTTTTCTCTGATAGTACATCATCACAGTGACTCTTTTCTTTGATAGTACATCATCACAGTGACTCTTTTCTCTGATAGTACATCATCACAGTGACTCTTTTCTCTGATAGTACATCATCACAGTGACTCTTTTCTCTGATAGTATATCATCACAGTGACTCTTTTCTCTGATAGTACATCATCACAGTGACTCTTTTCTCTGATAGTACATCACCACAGTGACTCTTTTCTCTGATAGTACATCATCACAGTGACTCTTTTCTTTGATAGTACTCATCACAGTGACTCTTTTCTCTGATAGTACATCATCACAGTGACTCTTTTCTCTGATAGTACATCATCACAGTGACTCTTTTCTCTGATAGTACATCATCACAGTGACTCTTTTCTCTGATAGTATATCATCACAGTGACTCTTTTCTCTGATAGTACATCATCACAGTGACTCTTTTCTCTGATAGTACATCACCACAGTGACTCTTTTCTCTGATAGTACATCATCACAGTGACTCTTTTCTTTGATAGTACATCATCACAGTGACTCTTTTCTCTGATAGTACATCATCACAGTGACTCTTTTCTCTGATAGTACATCATCACAGTGACTCTTTTCTCTGATAGTACATCATCACAGTGACTCTTTTCTCTGATAGTATATCATCACAGTGACTCTTTTCTCTGATAGTACATCATCACAGTGACTCTTTTCTCTGATAGTACATCATCACAGTGACTCTTTTCTCTGATAGTACATCATCACAGGAATTGTTTTAATAAATTTTATTTATCACGAGTATTTCATATTGTAATTGACATAATTTAAGTTTACTATTCATTTTATGCAGCCCAAATAAAGGCACAGAGAGCATCTCCAAACATCAGGTCAAAGGTCAAATGCACTAAATTACTTCATATATTATTTCACGTCAAATAAAACTGTTTGTACTTTCTAAAATGTAAGAAAATTTGCCTCATATCAATGAACAGAATATGCCTATCCATTATACATTATACAGACTCTATCCATTATACATCATACAGACTCTATCCATTATACATTATACAGACTCTATCCATTATACATCATACAGACTCTATCCATTATACATTATCCAGACTCTATCCATTATACATCATACAGACTCTATCCATTATACATCATACAGACTCTATCCATTATACATTATACAGACTCTATCCATTATACATTATCCAGACTCTATCCATTATACATTATCTAGACTTTATCCATTATACATTATACAGACTCTATCCGTTATACATTATCCAGACTCTATCCATTATACATCATACAGACTCTATCCATTATACATCATACAGACTCTATCCATTATACATTATACAGACTCTATCCATTATACATCATACAGACTCTATCCATTATACACTATCCAGACTCTATCCATTATACATTATACAGATTCTATCCATTATTCATTATCTAGACTCTATCCATTATACATCATACAGATTCTATCCATTATACATTATCCAGACTCTATCCATTATACATCATACAGATTCTATCCATTATACATTATCTAGACTCTATCCATTATACATTATCTAGACTCTATCCATTATACATCATACAGACTCTATCCATTATACATTATCTAGACTCTATCCATTATACATCATACAGACTCTATCCATTATACATCATACAGACTCTATCCATTATACATTATACAGACTCTATCCATTATACATCATACAGACTCTATCCATTATACACTATCCAGACTCTATCCATTATACATTATACAGATTCTATCCATTATACATTATCTAGACTCTATCCATTATACATCATACAGATTCTATCCATTATACATTATCTAGACTCTATCCATTATACATTATCCAGACTCTATCCAATATACATTATACAGATTCTATCCATTATACATTACCTAGACTCTATCCATTATACATTATACAGATTCTATCCAATATACATTATACAGATTCTATCCA
The DNA here is from genome assembly GCA_947561585.1 of Caprella mutica. Classification (NCBI taxonomy): domain Eukaryota; kingdom Metazoa; phylum Arthropoda; class Malacostraca; order Amphipoda; family Caprellidae; genus Caprella; species Caprella mutica. The sequence goes on along the minus strand of CANNZV010000484.1, from coordinate 211,395 downwards.
TTATACATTATCTAGAATCTATCCATTATACATTATACAGACTCTATCCATTATACATCATACAGACTCTATCCATTATACATCATACAGACTCTATCCATTATACACTATCCAGACTCTATCCATTATACATTATACAGATTCTATCCATTATACATTATCTAGACTCTATCCATTATACATCATACAGATTCTATCCATTATACATTATCTAGACTCTATCCATTATACATTATCCAGACTCTATCCAATATACATTATACAGATTCTATCCATTATACATTACCTAGACTCTATCCATTATACATTATACAGATTCTATCCAATATACATTATACAGATTCTATCCATTATACATTATCTAGAATCTATCCATTATACATTATACAGACTCTATCCATTATACATCATACAGACTCTATCCATTATACACTATCCAGACTCTATCCATTATACATCATACAGACTCTATCCATTATACATTATACAGACTCTATCCATTATACATCATACAGACTCTATCCATTATACATTATCCAGACTCTATCCATTATACATTATCTAGACTCTATCCATTATACATTATACAGACTCTATCCATTATACATCATACAGACTCTATCCATTATACATTATCTAGACTCTATCCATTATACATCATACAGACTCTATCCATTATACATCATACAGACTCTATCCATTATACATTATCTAGACTGTATCCACTATATTGCGGAGGTAATGTGATCTGCAGCGTTTGCATCTGACCCCTCACAGGGGGTTCAAATCTCATGGCCTATAAGGTATTCAATTCTATTATCGTGATGTCTCTTATAGACGACACGAGCGCAACAATCTGGTTCTCTATTTATCATCAATAACCTAAATAGAAAATAGTGTCTTTTTAATTAAAAAAATCATTGGCGTATTTTTTAAGTGGATTTAAAAAAAAATTAGTGATTTTTCATTTGAAAAAAAATGAAAAAAAAAAATCAATTTATGAGATTCATGTATTTTTGACTTTACCGTTTTAAAAAGAATAGGTATATTGATATATGCAATATTATAGGGCTATGATGATAATATAGATTCAGAGTAAATATATCACTATATAATGTTAAGAATTAATATTTGTTAATAGGATATTTTTTTTATGGGCAAAAAATTAAATTGTTAATGAATATTATTAACTTTTTCTTCGTGGCGGGAAATTTCGGTCTCGAAAATTTCAGTCTGAAAAAAATAATTAAACTTTAATGATCAACATTTAATCTCTGTTTAAGTGGGCGGTATATTGTATTCATTAATTAAGTGTTTTTTTCAATAAAACATGTGTTAACATAACTTTGTTCACTGCAGTGTGTGTGCTAAAAATAAACTGATGTGAAAAATTACAAAAAAAAAACTTGGTTCAATGCTATGCTAATTTTTCGTCCTTAATTTTCTTAATGGAAAAAATATTGTTTTTTCTTAAATTAAGTGATGGTTTTCCTTAAAATATTCATTTACATCAGTTTAAAAAAGGGTTCGGCATCATGTTGCCTGGTATCTTCCTATCATTATTTTATATGTAACTTGCTATTTTGACTTGTCATCATTGATTTCTTGATAGACAATAGAGCCATGTCAATTACCACATGTGCAGTCATCCCTTCACTTCACATAGTAATCTGTAAATTTCAGATCACTGCAGTACCTAGGAGTGAGAGTTATTTTTCTAAACTCCTTCAATAATTTTTAATAATAATACTAAAGTACTAGACTGAGTTTTACACCAGACCAAGCCAACCTGGAACGTAAAATATGAATTATAAATTATAATATATCTTGGGTATACGTTACAAGCAACTAGGTAGCGAGGTTTCCAGTACGTAGTCTTAAGTTCAAGTTAATTAGAATAGTATCCCATCTAATTCGTTTTCTGTAGTGTGATTGTTCAAAGAAAATGTATGAGGTTAAACTAATCTATATTATGAATGACTCCTTATGAAGGGAGGCCGTTATGAATGGCCGTTGATCTTGCTTTCCTATTTTCATGTTGTTTATAACTGTAGGTAATTTAAACTAATTTGCAATTAGGCCTATGCTTAGTTACGTAGGCTATATTCTGGAAATTGAAACTATACCACCTAGTTATCATTATTGATAGTTCACACTGCAGTATTAGCCATGTAGCTATATATTAGTAGGAAATTAAGGTTTGTTCAAACAGAAAATGTTAAAAATGTCCCATTGGCATATTAGCTATGTGGTAAATTTTGCAGACTTGCTACATTTCAAAATCAAATACAATGTTATTTTGGGAAGAATTTATAAAAATTTCATCATTTTGAGAAATTCACCCCAATTTGGTTTGGAGAGGGCTTATGGAGACCAGTCTGTATTTCGTGGTAAATTCCACCGACATGTCAGTCAGTCAGTGATACGTATCTAAAAGCTGAGCGGCGCACCAGATTACGGCGCACCACTGTAGATAGGTACATAGGTACCTAGCTTGGTAATTTGAAAGAAGATTAATGATATAGCTAGGTATGGAGACATAATGGAGTGAATTTTATAATTGTTGTAGGCTATCAAATTTAGGTATGACTGACGGTAGGTACTTGAATCCAATGTTTATACTACACAGTTTAATTCTTTGATTGAGATGCTTAATTTACAATAGAAAATAAAATTTATCATAGAAAACTGTAATAATTATAATTTTAAGGGGTAACTATTGTAAACTTTCTACCTGAGGTCAGTGAGGTGTAAATTTAGCATATCAGTTAGATAGATGTATCAGGCATCAGGGGGGCGTGCTGCCCCCCTAACCCCCCTGCCAGGTCATTAAACAATCATGAAGTGTGCGGTACAACAAACTAGCGGATACAACAAACTACATAACAGACAATTATGTTGAAATTGATAGCTTGTACATTGGTGCCAGTCTCACTGTCTCAATCTGTATTTGGTACACAAAATTCAATACGTAGGTATCTAAAAGCTGAGCGGCGCACACCAGTACGGCGCACCACTGTACATTCTATTAGATAGGTAATTTGAATACAGATTAATGATAAATGGAGTGAATTTGATAGGTACCTAATTGTCGTATCAAATTCATGTCTGTCGCCTGACGGTACCTGAATCCAATGTTTATACTACACAGTTTAATTTTTCGATTGAGATTTTTAATTTGGAATAGAAAATAAAATTCATCATAGAAAACTGTAATTATAATTTTATGGGGTAACTATTGTAAACTTTCAGTCAAAGGTGTAAATAAAAACTTATCAGTTAGCCGTTAGGTAGATGTATCGGGGGGCGGGGGCAGGGGGTCTGATTATCAGACTAGGGGTTTTAAACATTATTGCCAATCCCCCCCCCCTCATTGTCCCGAGGCTACCCTTAGGTAGGCCTTCTTTTTGTTATATTGTAGGTCTTAGGTTTTGTTTAGTTTGGCGCTCTTTTTCTTCAGCTTCCCTTTGTATCTCTCCTCAAATTCTTCTTCTTATTTCCTCTTCCTTCTGCCTTGCTATATCCATGGATAAGCAGACTGACTGTGTAGTCTCTTATCCATGGGTGTCTATTCTTGCCATCCATGCGCTGGGTCGACACGGTTACCTGTAGTAGCCGAGTAGTCAACCTAGTGCATGGAGCGTACTTTCACTGTCCCCTCTTCTAAGAAGGCCTTCTTCTCTTCATGTCTCTTTGGATCACCTCGTAGTGGAAAGGGACAACTTTTAAACCTTGAATATAATAATAATAATAATGTATCGGGGGGCGTGCCGCCCCAAGAACCCCCCTGCTAGGTCATCAAACAATCATGAAGTGTGCAAAACAACAAACTAGCGGATACAACACACTACATAACAGTTTTTCACATTGAGGTCATTACTCATTAATAGAAAGTACAGTGGTGCGCCGTAATGTGGTGCGCCGCTCAGCTTTTAGATACTGTTGCAAAATTCCACTGACTTTTTGAAAAATCTGAAAAAATTCACCATATATTTCCAGTAATTTGGCTGATCCACCAACATTTTACCCATTTTTCAAACAAAAATTAATGGTAGGTATCATTATATCATAGGAATAAATAGCTAAAAATCCACCGACTTTGCCAGAATATTATTTTCAATGGAGAAAAATTCCACCGACATGTCGGTGGAATTCACCACGAAATACAGACTGGCCTGAGTGGTGCGCAGTGAAGTGGTGCGCCGCTCAGCTTTTAGATACTGTTGATGTCAGTCGAATTTTTTCCCTTTGAAAATAATATTCTGGCAAAGTCGGTGGATTTTTAGCTATATATTCCTATGTTACCATTAATTTTTAGTGGATAAATTCATTAAATTGAAAAAATGTTTGTGGATCAGCCAAATTTATGGTGGATTTTTTCAGCTTTTTGAAAAAGTCGGTTGGATCTTTTGCACCAAATACTCGGTTTATCACCGTCGACGTCTAGAGTCAGAGTCCCAAGCTGTGTAATTTACTTGGTTATTTTGGGCATGTACCTAAATTCAGTAAATTGGAAAAATGTGGAAGAATACCAGTCTGCTGAAACTGGTAAACTGTTCATACAGATTTCTTATTCTGTTTGTAGCAAAATTAATGTAAATTACAGTAAATAGCTAATACTACAATATAGGAATTAATTCAGAATTGTTCTGAGAAAATATCCCTCATATTCTGCAGTCTGCAGACTGAGAAGAGTAGTCAAAGCTGTGAGAAATGTTGGCAAATATTTTCGAAAAAGTCCTTGGAGTTCTAATGTTGATGTTCTGTGCTCCTAATACACACTGACACCTGTCAGGCTGTCACTGTCTGTGTCCTAGTCTGCAGAATATGGAACATTTTTCCAAGACTCCCTGCGGGAGTGTTTGATTGAATTTTAGATATTTGAGATCTCTGAGGAGCGGGAGATTTTGAATTAATTCCTATGTTACCATTAATTTAGCTGCGGGAGATTTTGAATTAATTCTTATGTTACCATTAATTTAGCTGCGGGAGATTTTGAATTAATTCCTATGTTACCATTAATTTAGCTGCGGGAGATTCTGAATCTGCTACTGAGAGTCTGAGAGTAACTGTCTCTCAAATTAAAATCTCTGCGGGAGAAGAGACTCATTCTGCAGACTGGTGACTGTGTCTTATCTCTAATCCTTAGATTTAAAATTAAAGTTAAATTCCTCTCCAAAACTATCAAATTCCTAGAATCCTAGGTAAACAACTTTTGTTCAATGTTTAAATAGATACAATATCTTAGAATAGATAAATATAGTCTCAAGATAAATTCAAAGAGATTGAATATTTTCATATTTAATTATATAAGGTTGGCTACTAAGTTAGATAGCTAGCAAACTAATTATTTTGAATCCTAATCAATGTTTTAAATAAATTCATTTTAAATTTTCAGAAGCTCGTAGTCATACCGACTACCTACCTAGTATCAGATACATTTTTATTTTGTTTTATATAATGGGCAGTGAATTTCTCATTTAGTTAGCTAATTCAACTTTTAAAATGGCTTTGAAAAGGTTGTTGGTTGTTAACTCTCTCCTACTCTATATTCTTGCACTTTGCTTCTGTAACACTCGTGGTGAAAGAGTTAAAAGCCCGCCTCACATCATCTTCATCGTTGCAGATGATTTGGTAAGTAGCTATCTTCTATTTTCAATATCTTCCTAATTGACAAATGAAAATATCAAAGTCTGATTGAGTAATCAACGAATTACCAGATGCTCGTAGCTGTACAAATTATCAGATAGAAAATTTAAATGAGCATTGGTTTTTTATTATAAGCTATGGTGGATTATAATAGCTCTAAACTTCTAATTTCATACCCAATCTTTAAATATTGGTACCCATATAGCAACTTTCATTGAAGCTGATGGTGTGTTTATAATATTTGCAGGGCTGGAATGATGTTGGATTTCATGGCTCACTACAAATCCCCACTCCGAACATTGACGCCTTGGCTTATTCTGGAGTTATTTTGAACAACTATTATGTTCAGCCTATTTGTACACCTTCCAGATCAGCCATCATGACAGGATATCATCCTATCCATACTGGTTTGTAGAAGATAAATGATCTTTTTGAGTAAATTAAAACTGACTGTAGCTCTCTTTAGCTCACCTTGTAGCTATCTGGCAAGTAGCTACCTAATATAAATTTGAACCTCATGAATTCATGAAAATGTTTTTGGTTATTGCTTTCATTCCAACTTGTCAATTAGAATTCTAAAATAGTTTGCTAGGGATCAATAGTTTAGTACTATGATTGACACTCTTTCAAAATAATATGTTGGCTATCTTTTCTAGTTAGAAATTTTCAAATTAGATCTTCTCATCTTCCTTTGATTGCTTGGTGTAGATGTTGCTAGGGTAATCTCAAATATATTGAATAGTTCCACATTTTGATCATATAAGAGAAAATTATTTAATAGCTAGTTATTTAACTTTAATTATATACTTTTTTCTTTTGATTGATAATGTGGATTTGTCCTACAGCTAACTAATAACTTACCCTAGTATCTAAACCAAGCAAAATAGCTAGTTATCGTATTGAAAATCTTTTGTCTTAAATATTGCTGATGCTAGTAGCTTGTTATCTTCAAGATGGTAGCTAATCATTGTATTTTTTATTTGTTAGATGGGAAATGAACTGAATTTTCTAGTTGTATTCTAAGTTTTTGATAGCTAGCTCAAGAATTGTATTGTATTTAAATTAGTCAACTGTGTCTACTATCTACTGGCAACAGGCTTGCAACACGATGTCATCTATGCCCCTTCTCCTTATGGGCTTCCTTTGAATCTAGAAATACTACCAGAGTATTTAAAGAAAGTTGCTCCATATAAAACTGTTGCTGTTGGAAAGTGGCATTTAGGTTTCTGCAATCACTCGTACACTCCAATGTACAGAGGTTTCGACCACCACTATGGATACTGGCTGGGTCATATTGACTATTATGATCATAAATCACGGCTGTTGGTTAGTCAAAAGTGTTCCTACTTGTGTTCAATTGAATGATATATATCCTGAACCTTGCTTTAAACTTATTCATTTACTCATTCATTAGCTAAATCAAATATTACCTGTAAATTATCTGAAAATTATACTGTTCAGGCTATTATCAACTAGCTATTCATTTTTTTAAATAATTCAGATATTTGGTAATTTATGACTAGCTACAGCTACAAAGCTACTATTTAATCCTTTCTTTTACACATTTTTAAACTTCTTTTTAATATATATCTGAAATTATCAAATTAATTACAAACAAAAATAAGTAGCTACACCTAGCTAGCTACTTGATAGTGATTATTTTTACATTCAATATAGGAGAAAATGAATCTTGTTCATCAAAATAAAATGAAGTTTGAATGAAATATTGTTTACTAAATTGCTGAATAAGCTAGCTAGCTACCTGTTTAAATTAGCATACAAGTTTGAAAATTATTCCAGTCTGATTCATGAGAATGTTAAAAAAATTTGTTGTGTTATATTTAGTTAAGGTTGTCACCTCTCTACATAGGTAGCTATAACTTCTCTTTCTGTCCAACACCAACACATATATAACTATTGAACTTTATTGAATGGTTCTAATTACTGAAAATCATTCATTAAATGATGATGGCTATTAAATTAAACATCACTATAAATAATTTACAACAGGTTTGCAACACGGGACTATTGGTGGTACCAAACCTTATGGTCTACCTCTCAACTTCACCACTCTACCTCAGTTCCTTAAAACTCTGAATTACTCTTGTCAACATGTTGGCAAGTGGCACTTGGGTTTCTTTAAAAAGGAATACACACCAACTTTCAGGGGGTTTGAGAATCACTACGGGTATTGGAGCGGTAGAGTGGATTATTTTGACCACACTGCAGATGAACATACTGTAAGAATGACAAATTGTTCTTCATTTTCACTTTAGCTGGTCACCATTCTTCTTGTTCTAATATAAATGTTATTCATTTCATTGAAGTGAATGGGTTTCCTTCAAGTGCTTTTTCCTAAATTTTTTCCACACATATCTCTCTATCTAGCTAGCTACATGAAATTCATCTGCTTACTTTGTCACTAATATATTTTGCTTGGGTCTAGTTATTCGGTGCTTGGGTCTAGTTATACGGTGCTTAACTGATAAAAATTGATTGTTGCTTGAGCTTTGGTTAAGCTATTGGATCTAAAGACAATATAGGTATTGTAGCTATATTCAATCACTTTGTTAACATTGAAGAATTATCAATATTTTGATTCAAAAACAGGCTTGAATCATCGAACAATTGGAGGGGCTGAACCTTACGGACTACCTCTGAACTTCACCACTCTTCCTCAGTTCCTTAAAACTCTGAATTACTCTTGTCAACATGTTGGCAAGTGGCACTTGGGTTTCTTTGAGAAAGAATACACACCAACTTTCAGAGGATTCGGCAACCATTACGGCTATTGGAGCGGAAGAATCGATTATTACGATCACACTGCAGATGAACATGTTGTAAGAACAATGATTCAAATCATTCTGAACTCTTATTCCTTACATCAATCCTTAATTTCTAAGAAATGCTAAATATTCAAGTTCCATTTTTTCTAGATACATTTCATACAGACTCATTTCTATGAATTGGTTTCTTCATCACTATTTGTATCTAGTGTAACGTTTCAGTATCAAGACTCTGACAGTAGCTACTCAGACATTCTCTCATTACTCGGAAAGTGGATGCTATAACTTAGGTCATGAACCAATATGAACCTTAGAAATCTCTGATTGACCTAACAAGACCCATAACCACTTTAATGTGAGCCGTATGTGTCAGAGTATTGCAATGTTCTATGCTAGCTATATAGTTAGCCATTATCCTGCAATATTCTTCATCTCTTTATAGCTATTAACCACTGCATGTTGACTGCAATTTAAAACTTTTCCAAGCATGACATTTTTAAAACAAGCATGAACTTAAATATTGCATGTTTATTTTAGCCTCGTAACTACTAAATTCAATATTGGTCTTAAAGAATTTGCCTAGTGTCTAGTTTTATTATGTGCTGTAGCTACCTAGTGAAATATACTGAAATTGATTGTAATTTTTTCAAAGATATATTTAATGAGTTTCATTTCAGGATATGTGGGGTTACGACTTCCGAGATAATATGGAAGTTGCTCATGATGCTTATGGTAAGTATTTCCAATTTCCATGGATATTTGACTATCTATTCTTTCAGATACTCTATCAATCTACCTGTATTTGTATTAGATAGTTCTATATGGTGTGAATAGCAAGTTACTATTCTGGTGATTTCCAAATTTTCTAGCTGATCTAAATTTCCCAAATTAAAATAAATGTAAAATAATGATCACCTTTACAATTGCTGAACGTTGTATTTTGGTCGGCATTATATGTATATTTGTAATCTTGTTATTTGCATAACTCTAAAAGTATTCAACGAAATTACCTGAAATATGTTGGGACTATTGGTCGTTATCCAGTAGGTTATTTCAAGGTCATTTTTAAGCGGCCGCAAAGTTATGCGCTCTATGAGTGCCCGTTAATCTGTCATCTCTTTTTTGTTGAACTCTTTTACAATTTTATTTCAGGAAAATATGCAACTGATCTCTTCACAAAGAAGGCTGTGGACACCATCTCTTCTCACAACACCTCCACTCCCCTCTTCCTCTACCTAGCACATCTTGCTGTACATTCTGCCAATTCTTATTCGCCTCTACAGGCTCCTAAAGAATATGTCGACAGGTTCAGCTACATTGAAGATAAGGATCGTAGAACCTTTGCTGGTGATTAGCTGTAGCTTTTTAGAGTAGCTATGTATGTTCCACTCCATTTGCAGATTTGTGTTGCAATGAAGGTATTAATGCTTGCTCAGCTCAATGGATTAAATGGTTTTAAAAACGTGTAGCTTATATCTCGAGATTTTGCAAATCAGTAAATGGTGCGGAACATATCTTAAATAGAAAAATAACTTCTAATAAATAATTAAAACACCACTATAATCAATGTTTGATAGGTAGATAGACAAAGTTTCATGAAAAGTTTCTACTTTAGCTCACATCTTCCTAATATTCATTTCTTTCTGACTAGGAATGCTAGCAAAGTTAGACGAGTCTGTTGGCACCGTCATCACTGCGCTAAGGGACAACAAGATGCTGGATAACTCCATCATTGTCTTCACTACTGATAATGGGGGACCAGCAGGAGGTTTCAATCAGAATGCCGCGTCTAACTGGCCTCTCAGAGGGGTATGTTGTCGTAAAGATGTATTAGCTACTTGGCTAATTAGTAAAGGGTGTTGAGATTGTTGTTCAGCGATGATCACCCATCAATAGGAATGAATACATTGAAATAGTGATCAGCGACAATCTCTCGTTGCAAAACAGCCCCATAGGAATAGCATTGAAGTAGTGTTCAGCCATGAACATTAGGCGATGATTACCGAGCGATAATCATATCAATCGCTGCATTCGAACCATACCTTTAGAGATGAGTTTAAAAACTGCCAACAATTAATTGTTCATCTGAATTAGATCTCAGAGACAAGAATGAATGATGAGGGTCATAGTAAATATATCAAACAGTCTATTAACTAGCTACTAAGTACTAATGGCAGCTGATCTACATTTAGTTTTTGTAATATTTCTTATTTAGGAGCTATAGTATGTTCGTGTGGCGGTTGATTGATTGCACTAAACTCTGTGTATTTTGTGCTGTTTCTGTATTGTATTCTGTTTTTAATTGCCCAATAATACTCGAATTGATTACCTGGATAGGCATCAGATTTTTCATTTGAATACTTTAGCTATAAACATATGCTTTAATTTTTTTCTGAATAAAGTTTATTATTATACTAATACATAATGATGAATGAAACATGGATTAAGTTTTGAAATAGCTAGTTGTCGATTTAGTATTGCAGTTAGCTATAGCTAGTTTTTTATAGTAAGAACTGGCTTTTCAAATTAGTTATACAAATTGCAGCCTTAGGTATATGAATAGGTACTGACTTGTGAAGATTACGAACTATAAGTCTGTTCCCTATTTTCTTTCATATAAGAAAGAATAATCCAATAATAATTATTTTAATTGGTATCCAGTATACTTTCAGGTATCATGGATAGCTACCAAATAAAATAATTATTAGCCATTTAGATCTTCCTTATATGACCTAAGATGTGAAACTCCCGATAATTCGTAACTTACCCTAGTTAGTTTAATTTTCCCCTAATAAATAATTTTATTTCTCAGGTGAAGGCTGCTATGTGGGAGGGAGGAGTGAGAGGAGCTGCCTTTGTTTGGTCTCCTCTCCTCCCCTCTGGTGTAGTGTCTCAGCACCTTCTGGCTGTGGAGGACTGGCTGCCTACTCTCTATGCTGCTGCAGGTAAACTAACTTATTGACTAAGGTAACTTACACGAACTGTAGAGAGCTATGTTCGTTAGAGACTAAGTTCAGAGTTATCGGACTGTTGAACAATTTTCATACTAACAAAAAATTAATATTAGCTATAGCTTATTTCCTTCGCAGAATGTGGGAAAGTTATATTATTGACGGCATTTATTTATTCATTTTTTTATCACTTTGTTATTCGCTTAACTGAAAAAGTGTTAAACCAAATTGCCTGAAATTTAGTGAAACGATTGGTCCATGTCCATTGACCTGCTGGTAGAATTTTGGGAGCGACCTTGTCAAAGGTCAAGGTCGTGGTCATTTATAACTCAAAAAGTATTGAATCATATTGCTTGAAACTTTGTGGGACGATTGGTCAATATACAAGAACCATTTTGTTAGATTTTGGGAGCGATCAAGTCAAAGATCCAGGTCAAGGCCATTTGTAACTCAAAAAGTATTCAACCAAATCGTCTGAAATTTGATGGTACAATTGGTCAATGTCCAGGAACCATCTGGTAGAATTTTGGGAGCAATCCGGTCAAAGGTCAAGGTCATTTATAACTTAATAGCTAACTCAAAAAGTATTGAACCATATTGCATGAAACTTGATGGGACGATTGGTTATTATCCAGTTAGCAGTTTATTAAATTTTGGGAGAGAATGGGTCAAAGCGGCGGCAAAGGTATGCACTCTACCGAGTGCACATAATCTAGTTAGCATATTATTTAACTAGATAGCTAGCTAGTTATTTTTTGTCTTATATGACCGAAAATGTTGAACCGTCCTATAGCTAATTCGGAACTTTCCATCATATCTATATTTTATAGCAACTGTATTAATCTTTAATCGGCATCAAATTTAAATTACCACAAATAACAGTTAATATTTGTGTTACAAGGTGGTGACGCATCCACTCTTCCACCAATGGATGGTCAGAATGTCTGGTCAGCTCTGGTGAACAACTCTGCCATTTCTCGGTCAGCTTTGCTGCACAACATTGACCCGACATTTGAAGGGGCGGCTCTGAGAATGGGAGAATACAAACTCATAACCGGTGAGAATTTCTTTCTATTTTTTCTTATATGTAGCTATAGCTATGATTTAAAATAAGGAATCTTCAAATAGCTCTGAATTTAACCTATAGCAGTAGCTATAGCTAGCTGTACAATTCAAGATGAAACCAAGATATTCTCAGAAAATTAACCATTTGCAATCATTAGTTGTAGATAGAGATATTTTATTTGCATTTTTAATCTTCTCTACTAGAATTCCAGTAATATCAATTATTGAAAGTGTTGAAAGATCTCTACTATATTTCAAATTATTTGATGAAAACTGAGTAACAGTTAGTGCAAAGTATAGCTAGTTATCTCCTTACAGTTCCATCAGGCTATGGTACCGAGTGGGACTCCTGGTACGGACCAACAGGGCGTAACCTTTCAAACCCGGAGAGTGACCTTCGGGAGATCCAGAGGCAGATTAGAGAGAGTCCTGCAGGTGAAATAGTCCTAGCAAGAGATCCATCTGCTTTGGATGATATGGAGAAAACAAGAGAAAATATTATGGTGAGTCGTGAGGATACTAGCCAATATTATGGTGAGTTGTGAGGATATTAGCCAATATTATAGTGAGTCGTGAGGTTACTAACTAATATTACTGTGAGTCATGGAGATAGCTACTAACTAATATTATTGTGAGTCGTGTGAGAATGCTAGCCAATATTATTGTGAGTCGTGAGGATACTAACTAATATTATTGTGAGTCGTGAGGATACTAACTAATATTATTGTGAGTCGTGAGGATACTAACTAATATTATTGTGAGTCGTGAGGATACTAATTAACTAATATTATTGTGAGTCGTGAGGATACTAACTAATATTATTGTGAGTCGTGAGGATACTAACTAATATTATTGTGAGTCGTGAGGATACTAACTAATATTATTGTGAGTCGTGAGGATACTAACTAATATTATTGTGAGTCGTGAGGATACTAACTAATATTATTGTGAGTCGTGAGGATACTAACTAATATTATTGTGAGTCGTGAGGATACTAACTAATATTATTGTGAGTCGTGAGGATACTAACTAATATTATTGTGAGTCGTGAGGATACTAACTAATATTATTGTGAGTCGTGAGGATACTAACTAATATTATTGTGAGTCGTGTGAGAATGCTAGCCAATATTGTTGTGAGTCGTGAGGATACTAACTAATATTATTGTGAGTCGTGAGGATACTAACTAATATTATTGTGAGTCGTGAGGATACTAACTAATATTATTGTGAGTCGTGAGGATACTAACTAATATTATTGTGAGTCGTGAGGATACTAACTAATATTATTGTGAGTCGTGAGGATACTAACTAATATTATTGTGAGTCGTGGGGATACTAACTAATATTATTGTGAATCGTGTGAGAATGCTAGCTAATATTATAGTGAGTCGTGAGGATGCTAACTAATATTATGGTGAGTCGTGAGGATGCTAGAACACTTTCAGAGGTAAACTTTTAATATCTTTGAGAAATGTTGAATAGATAATCATTAATAGCTATCTCATATATATAAAGTAAGTTACGATTGCAAAGGACTGTTCTTTTCTTTTGATCATATAAGAAAAATTATCCAATTCTGTTTTTTAACCATTAGTTTATTGCAATTTAATCCAGTCTCGTGTTCCGATTGAAATAGCAAGCTGAAATGTCAAATAACATTATTTTCTCATATGATTGTAAATGTGGAACTGTCCGGTAACTCGTAACTTTTATTATCTGAATTAGTTATCAGTATTCATTTCATTGTAGGTCAACTGCACCCTGCCTACCAAACCAACCTTCTTCTGTCGCCTAAAAAACAGACCTTGTCTGTTCCACTTACCGTCTGACCCTTGCGAGACCAATGACGTGTCTGCCAAGTACCCTGGCATAGTAGATACCATGCTAGCTGCCTTGGAACAGTTCAACAAGACTGCTGTACCTATTGCCAACAAACCGTGGGACCCTCTGGCCAATCCTAAGTACTGGGGCTACAACTACGTCAACTGGAAAGATTTTCCCGCTCCTAGAAATGTTGATGTGGAGAAACTGAGGAAAGAAGCCCAGAAGTCCCCCGATTATCTCAAGCTCTTTGATTTTCTAAAGCCTAAGGGGCCGCATAGTGATATGGTGTGATATGGTAATTAACTAATCAAAACATCAAAACTAGGTAATGAAATTGTTGAAACTTGATGTACTATTATGACTGTGATATACAGTGACAACTGTTCCTTTTGTAACTAGTTAGTGCCAGAGTCATTCATATTATTTAACAACTTTATATTCTATTCAAACCTATATACTTTACTCAAACTCTCGTAAATTGATTTTGTGGTCAGTAGCTACTGAGTTATCGAACTGGTAGCCATTTTCGATCATATACGAAAATATAATATTTATTGTTCAACTTCTATGTGAGGGAAAATGTGGGACCGTCCAATTACTCCGAACTTCCTGTAGCTAATTGTTTATTTCTTCGTACGTATCTACATACTATAAATTGTATGGATCCTGAACCTTTTTTTATACTTTTATACACATGTAATTTTACATTTATTAATCTAAGCTGAAGAAGCTTCGTGCCATCGACATGACAATGTTTGAATTAGCATTAACTATCCTTATTTGATAGGAAATATCTATAGTAGGAACTTTTTAGAAACATACTCTCACTGGTTCACCAACATACAAAATAAAATAACATAGCAGATTATGAAGCTTTTCCTATCAATAGAATTATTGTAATAATTTGGTACTAGTTTCAATGTTTCATTTTATTATTTGTGGGTAGTGTGAGGATGAAAACATTTGTGGGGTTTGAATGTTGGGCATATATTTTTTAATGCTTTTAAGACTTTTTTTTAAGGTTTTATAACAAATATTTCAGAGTAGCCTAACTGAATTTCAAGTTAAATGATTGGCTTTGGGAATTGATCTTGAATAACATAAAATATCCTAGCTTGCATTTTTTACGTTGTGTGGAGTCTAAATTTTTTTTTTTTTATAAAAAGTCCTCCTGCCAGAAGAAGCAAACCTTCTTTAAATAATAAAAAAAAGTCTAAATTGAGAGCAATGTTGTAATTTTAAGTTAGCTACTTAATAGAAATATTATATACCTACTGAATAAAAAAAATGAGTTTCATTGATCATTTTAATTTTGATACTTGGAACCAGTATGAGATTAACAATTATTTGATTTTAAATAAGCCATATATGACTTCTCAAATATACCATGAAATAGCACAAATGCTTGGTTTATTTCTACTTCAATTCAATCTATTTTTAGTAAATTTTAAATGGTGAAGTATATAGTAATTGTTTATACCCAACTACAACTTTATGAAATTTAACATTTTATATCTTTGACAAAGAATTGGAAAAATCAAAGATTTCTTTTACTACATTACATCTATAATATGGTTAATCGTTCATATTCATATCGAACTATGCAAAAATAAATGTTGAATAATCTTCGTATTTAATCTTTATGTTCAAAAAATTCCATTCCATATAATATTCAAGACAATTAAAATAAAAGTAGAATATTTTTTTTTATTGTGTGATTGGAAATATGAAACCGTCCGATAACTCAGAATATCCCTATGTAAACACGCTAATTTTCCTTATCTTATCAGTTTCTCCTTTGAAAATCATTGGTGTTCGCATTTCTCTTATTTCGCGCTGTTATGATTCATTTTTATAAAGACTGCAACTAGGTAGGTATATTTGATTTAGAAAGTTATACTTAGTAATGGAGACTATGGATTGGCTACCTAAATATTGTTATTTTACAATATATCTAGTCTATGGTGTGTCAGTTTAACCTCAACGGAAAGTAAGTAGCATTTAACTAGAAAATCCTAAAAGTTAGGTAAATAAATTATAAGACAAGTGTTGGTCTTTTTCAATACAACTACAGGCTCACAGACTCACAGTGACACAAAGACTATTGAATTGATGAATTCTTGAGTCTTCCTATAGCTAGGTACCTACTGGCTACTAGGCCTAACTAGGTAGGTACTATCTAAATGGCTAAATCAATGTTTTATGATGAGTGTTGGCCAACTAGTGTCAAGCAGGTAAATTGAGGCCCACTAGCTAATTGCGGGTTTGCGGCCTCCTATGTTTCAGAGGCTGGTAAATTGTAAGCCAGTTTTTGAGCCAAAATTTCACTAAAAATCTGAGCCAAGTCAATTTGGCAAATTGGCTCATTTATTGAAGATTTCAAGCCAAAATTAACATGGGAACCCAGCCAGTCTGCAGAATGTGTCTCTTCTCCCGCAGAGATTTTTATTTGAGAGACAGTTACTCTCTGAGTAGCAGATTCAGAATCTCCCGCAGCTAAATTAATTGTAACATAGGAATTAATTCAAAATCTCACGCAGCTAAATTGATGGTAACATAGGAATTAATTCAAGATCTTCCGCAGACCAGTCTGCAGAATATGGGGGATATTTGGGATATTCTCTCCGAACAATTTTCAATTAATTCCTATATTTACATTAATTTTGCTACAAACAAAATAAGAGATCTCTACGAACACTTCACCAGTTTCTGCAGACTGGCCCGCAGAGATCTCAAATTTCTAAAATTCAATCAAAAACTCAAGCAGAGAGTCTTGGAAAAATGTTCCATATTCTGCAGACTGGGAACGCAGTTTGAAAATCAGTCTCCAGTTATTTATTTTTTTGGGCAATTTGCCAATTTGTCTCCAAAGATTATCAAATTTCTCTCCAAAATGATCAAAAAATCTCAGAATTCTCAATATTCTCTCCCAGTTTGTATTTGGTACACTGAACTCCTCTGACTTTTTCAAAAATCTGAGAAATAGCCAGTCTGCAGAATATGTGAGATATTTGGGATATTCTCTCCGAACAATTTTGAATTAATTCCTATATTTACATTAATTTTGCTACGAACACTTCTGAATTAATTCCTATATTTACATTAATTTTGCTACGAACAGATTAAGAGATCTCTACGAACACTTAATCAGTTTCTGCAGACTGGAGAAATAGCTGCCAACATTTTTCATCAATTTGTCTAGTCCAACATTTTTCCAGTTTCTCCTCCAAAAATTAATGGTAACATAGGAATTAATAGCTAAATATCCTCCGACATTGCAGGAATTTTTTTATTACAGAAATTGAATATCTCCCGAGATATCCTTGGAATTTACCACCAAATACAATCTGGAAATTTCTCTCCAGTCTCCACTAATTACATGTAAACATAGAAATTAATTAGGAAATTGTTGCTAAATAATTCAGGAGACTAATTTCAAAGCCTTAACAGTTGCCGGATAAACTTCACAACTTCATGCATCTTTTGCAGACTGGATGGGAACATAGCCAGTCTGCAGAATATGGGACATTTTTATTATTTTCTCTGCAAACAATCCTTGATTTCCTCCTATGTTTATATGTATTTTACTGAGAACAAAAGCAAAAATATAGGATTTCTTGGAGAACAGTTTACCCAGTCTGCAGAATA
Organism: Caprella mutica; assembly: GCA_947561585.1. Taxonomy (NCBI): domain Eukaryota; kingdom Metazoa; phylum Arthropoda; class Malacostraca; order Amphipoda; family Caprellidae; genus Caprella; species Caprella mutica. The sequence continues at coordinate 193,470 of CANNZV010000484.1, read as the reverse complement.
TGGGAGATATTTTGGATATTCTCTCCGAACAATTTTGAATTAATTCCTATATTTACATTAATTTTGCTACGAACACTTCTGAATTAATCCCTATATTCCAGTCTGTATTTGGTGCACAAAATTCCACTGACTTTTTGAATAAGCTGAAAAAATCCACCATAAATTTTCACTAATTTGGCTGATCCACCATCATTTTACATAGTTTCCCACCGAAAATTAATGGTAACATAGGAATAAATAGCTAAAAATCCACCGACTTTACCAGAATATAATTTTTAATGGAAAAAAATTCCACAGACTTGTCGGTGGAATTTACCATGAAATACTGACTGGCCTATATTTACATTAATTTTGCTTCAAACAGAATAAGAGATCTCTACAAACAATATACAGTATCTGCAGACTGGCAGTTTTGAGTTTACCAGTTTCTGCAGTCTGGGAACATAGGAATCAATTTAAAATTTAAAGCCAATTAGCAATTAGTCTTATCTGAGATTTGACCATTTCAAATGATCAAATCTAAGCCAATTAATTGGCTTTAACTGACATACTCTTGTAGATGGGCGGCCTCTAACAACAGAAACGTCATAGCTTCAAACACGCGTTAAAAATGTAAAGTAATAAATTATGGCATTCACTGCGTTTATTTTGATAGCTATGCAACATTTTAATGTTATTTTGGTTCAAAATGTTCTAGAGACTCTTGAAAGGGTCGCAATTAAAAATTAAAGGGTCTCAATTTACCTGCGGGCTGCGTGACCCTAGTGGCTAGTACCTAGTGTGAGTGTCAGGTACTGACCAGTCTGTATTTCATGGTAAATTCCACCGACATGTCTAAAATTTTTCCTCTTGAAAATAATATTCTGGCTAACTTGCTAAGTCGGTGGATCTTTATTATCTATTTATTCATATGTTATCATTAATTTTCGGTGGAAAAATGGGTTAAATGTTGGTGGATCAGCCAAATTAATGGAAATTTATGGTGGATTTTTTCAGCTATTTCAAAAATGTCAGTGAAATTTTGTGCACCAAATACAAACTGGAGTCCCAGTCTGCAGAATATGGGACATTTTTAACATTTTCTCTGCGAACAATCCTTAATTTTCTCCTATATTTACATTAATTTTACTGAGAATGAAAGACAAAAATAGAGGATTTCTTGGAGAACTCTTAACCACTTCCTGCAGTCTGGCTGGAGTCTGTATAACATATAAGATTGTATTTGGTCCACAAAATCCCACTGACTTTTTCTAAAAGCGGATAAAATCCATCATAAATTTCCAGTAATTTGGCTGATCCACCAATATTTTCCCAATTTATCCACCGAAAATTAATGGTAATACTAATATAGGAATCAATAGCTAAAACTGAATTAAAAAATCTACTTTGCCAGAATATTATTTTCAAAGGGGAAAAATTCCACCAACATGTCGGTGGAATTTACCATGAAATACAGACTGGTTTGCCACCAAGTGAAATAGTTTGGTTTATAAACTCTCCATTTGTTTCTCCAGCTCTCTCCAAAAATCAAATTTCTCTCTAAAATGATCAAATTCTCTCCAAAATGATATTTCTCAACATTTGCATTGAACTAACTGTCACAAACTCGCCATTATGCCATGTTACAGAGTATGCCAGCTAAAGCCAATTAATTGGCTTGAAATGTTGAACTAATTCCTATGTTCTCATGTTAAATTTGACTTGAAATCTTGAAAAAAAACAGCCTAACAGTCCAAGTAAAACAGTATTTCTCATAAACTCTCCATTTGTCTCTCCAGCTCTCCAAAATTCACCAAATTTCTGTCCAAAATGATCAAATTATCAAAAGTTTTCTCCAAAATAACTTTATATGATCATAGCATAGCAGAAAATTAGATATTTTGCCATTTGCAATTGAAGGGCTCAAAATAACTGTCACAAACTCGCCATTAATATGGTGAGTTTGGACATGCTTTATGTTTATCACCTGGCTAACAGCCAAATTGGCTTGGCTCAGATTTTTGGTGAAATTTTGGCTCAATGATTGGCTCACAATTTTCCAGCCTCTGAAACATGGTTAACATGCTTTATTACCTTGTAATTTTCCAGTCCGCAGAAACTGGTAAAGTGTTCATAGAGATCTCTTATTCTGTTCATAGCAAAATTAATGTACCTAAATATAGAAATTAATTCAAAATTGTTCAGAGAAAAATTTGAATATCCCAAATATCTCCCATATTCTGCAAATTGGGTAATTCCCAAATTCCACCAATATTTAGTATTTTTTGGAGAACAGATTACCAATTGGACAGTTCCTGTCGCAAGTAATAATGCCCAGTATATTTGCCAGTCTGCAAAGCATGCTCAATAAGTCTTCAGATATTCAATTTTTGGGGCAATTTCTCTCCTAAATATTTTCAAATTTCTCTCCAAAATAGCTAAAGTAGTCTCCAATAATTACATGTAAACATAGGAATTAATTGAAAAATTGATGCTGGATGCATCAGAAGGTCAATTTCATGGCCCAAACAGTTGCCGGATAAACTTCTCCCTCTTTTGCAGACTGGCTTAGGAGAGATTATTTTTTCAAATATTGCTACTGATATATGAAAATGTTTGGAATGAAATTTTTCAAAAAATAAAATATCACATCTTGAGAATGACCAGGTACTAGAGCATGTCTAAACTTGCCATTTTTATGGCGACTTTGTGGCAGTTATTTTGAGCCCTTCAATTGGAAATGGTGAGAAATATCTAATTTTCTCCTATGCTGCAATGTTATTTTGGAGAGAATTTATGATGATTTGATTTTTTTGGAGAGAAATTTGGTAAATTTTGGAGAGAGCTGTAGAGACAAATGGAGAGTTTATGAGACATACTATTCTACTTGGCAGAGTGCTATGGCTCACTTTGCAGACTAGTGCTTCTTAAGGTCATTTTTAATAAAACTGCTCATTTTCAGTCTATTTCAGTGAATCTATGTATTTGTTTGTGAACTATACAATTTTTATTGGTCTGATGCTTTAGGCTGAATTTTCTTTTTAAGTGAAATTAATATTTAACATCATAATTTTCACAGTAATTTATCATGGCAAAATAATAGTTAAATAATGATTGAACACCTTTCAATTATGAATGAATATTTGAATTCACTTTTTCCAAGTTATATTCCATGTTTCAGAATGTTAAACTATATGATCAAGTATTTAAAGTTGGCATGGATTCTCATGCTGTGTAACACATTAGCATAATCTAGAAATATGAAGATTGATACAAAATTTGTCTCTGAAATTCTCAAATAGTCCATCTAGCTATATAGGTAATTAGGAAGTTGCTAACAAGTTAATTTCTAGTACATGACTGTGCATCGTTGTTTTGTTGAAGTGTGTTTATCTTGTATAGCTAATGGAAATTAGCATTGTTAATTAATCACTAGCAGAACTCCTTGAGCCTTGAGAGAAATATGTAACCAATGATCATTTATGATAAAAAAATTATTTTCAAGATGGTTTGTTATCTGACTCCCCTATTTTTTTCAGGATGCCAGGTTTAAGATCTTTGGCTGCCAAAAGAAGAACTACTCTTCCAACTCCAGATGTGCCGCAAAATGCAGCTCTATATCCACAACTTTTTAACAACATTTCTGCTGCCAATGGAAGTGTTCTCAGTTCTTCTTTCATCCAAACTCCTAATACTGTGATACAGCCTTCCTCATCAACTCTGGTATTACCTGCTTCTTCATCTGCAGTTGTGTCAAAATCATTATCGTCAACAAATGTTGCAACCTTCCAAAATGGTAATGTTAGCTTCCAATCTACTAGCACTATTCAATCTGCTACTGATGTCATCAATGCTTCAAGCATTTTGCAAAACAACTCGCACGGGCTGTATACCCGTACAGCTTTTTCAGCCCCTCCTCCAGCAAACTTTGCTTCAGATTTTTATTCCCAACAACTCCCCTATGGTTTAGTTGCAGCTCCTCAGACTCCCACTTTCCTCTCAATAAATTCTGCTAATGCATCAGCAGCTCCTACGTTAGGCTATAACTCACTTGGATCCCTTATATTGCTCCCTGCTCAAACCCCAACTTATAGTCCTCTTTATGCTCAATCAGCAAACCAGCCATATATCTTGCAAAATGGGATGATCACTGCTCAGCAATCACCACAAGTTATTTTGTCTCAAAATCAAGGTGCTCCAATGATACAGCAATCATTTCAGTCATTCCAAAATCCTACACATAATGCATTTCAGTCTCCAATTTACCAACCATCTACTTATTCTTATCAAAATCCTTCTTACATTTCTACTATTCAGCCAACAGTACAAACTACCAATCAGGCATCTGGCCAATCTCCTATTCAGCAAGCAATTGCACTTCAACCAACTTTATCTTTCATCCAACCTGTTGGTCAAAATCTGTCATCCATCCCAATAATCCCGCAAACTTCTAATGCAACCACTATAGTGCCTAAAACTGTGCCTATTGTTCAAAGCTCTTCAGCCATTGTGAATAGTCTTCCAGTTACCACTTCCATTTTTAGTTCGAGTACCTCGTCACTTCTAACCACCAATGCGTTATCCATAGTCACTACGGCAGTGCAACATCAAAATAACCCAATAGTTTCTACAGCTGGTTCCAACGTAGTTCTCAATCTTCCTTGTAATTCTCTTCTCCCAATGCAAAATATTAACAGTAGCAATCCTCCTCAATCGCCAATCATACCCTTTTCTACTGTTGGAAATGCCTCTTATATTTTTTCTTCCGAAAATTCATCTGATAATGTGAAGGCTCAAAACAAAGTACAAAACTTCCCTCCAAATCTATCTAAAAATGATTCATTGGTGTCAGTTCAAACTGCACCTCTTGAAGAAAGTGAATCAGCATATACCAACCAGAAAAGTATATTGGATAATTTATCTGATGAAACCAGAGAAATGTGTTTGAAACTAACTGAAACATGTGAAGCTTTTGTATCAACAAATTGTAGCATCTCTCCTAGTTCAAATTTACAAGATGGTTCAGCAAAGCAAATTGAAACTGCCTTAGATAAAACCTCTGATGAAGAAAATATTCTCTCTACTAGCCTTGTTGAGAAAGTCATTGAGAATATTGATCTGTCTAATATTACAAACATTAGTACAAACCCTGAATCCTCAATCCAAGAACGTGTCAGAAGTGATAATTACATTGAAGATAATGGTCCAATAAAAGGAGGCAAGGGAGTAGTCACTGAATTTAAAATTTCCAGTGAGGTAACAGCATCTTTGATACCCAATCCATCTGCATCTCGTACCTCATCAGATGTGCTCAATTGCTCCAATGAGAGCTATGTTGATGATGAAGAGGAGAGGTTGGTGATTGCAGAGTTGGAGAATGAGTGCAATTCACCTCTTGCTTATGAGAATTTAGAAGTGACTCAAGTCAGTGTGTATAAGCCGTCTTCTAGCTGTTCAAAACCAAATGAGACGTCAACAGATTCATTTGATCTCAAAAAATCTGCGAAAGAACCTAGTTTACCTCAAGTAAAACCTGAATTTCTTTGTGACAATACAATATATAATAAAAGTACTGATTTTAATGATGATTTCATGAATACTGAAACGAAATTGAGGTTAATTGAAAATGTGTCCCCCACTGTTATCAAGATTAAAGCAATCAGTGATGCACATTCTCCTAAGAGCTCCAGAAAATCTTTGATTATGGAAAAAAATTCGGATACAAATTCTTCCTTGCAAATATCGACCATTGACAAGGATTCTAAATTAAAGATTGGTGATGACACTTCAAAAATGAATTATATTCCTCATACTATAATGACTAATCTGAAGTCTCCAATTGAAACTGTTAATAAGTTGAAAGGTAAAGATAATAAACCATATCCTGTATCTCCCAAAAAGAGAGAAAAGGGAATTACAATCAAACTGAAGCCTAAGAGTCCTCATGAGATCTCTAGAGGTAAGATGATGTTAGAACGAGTTTTGGAAAAACTGAAAAGTAAGAAATCCATGACTCCTGCCACTGAAAAGGCGTCAGATGTGCTGAAGTCAAAAGATTCTACTTTAATGACAGAGAAATTACAATCTAGCCCTGAACGTTTAATTTTAAAAATGAAACTAAATCAGGTTACGTGTAACTCTCCAGTTGTTACTCCTCGATCTGATTCTCCTCTGCCTCAGATAGAATCCTCATCCACTGGATGGACTATTGAGAAAAATTCAGCTTTAAAATCCCTACCTATCAAAGACACTTCATCACCAACAAAACTGAGTTGCTGGAAGACTGAACCCGTGAAGTCAGGTGGAGAGCTGAAAATGAAACTGAAATGTTATGATATCTCCCCTAAAAACTCTCAGAAAAGTCAGTCTGACCCCTATGCTTTTGATTTTGATGAAGATAGAAACTCTTATTCTAATATAAAGGAAAAGAGTCCTCTAAAAGCAAACTCTCCTCCTGAAAAGTATTTCGGTAATTTTATGAGTAATGCTGAAGAGAGCTTAACGAGTGATGTTGGAGAAATTAGCAGCAGTAGCACTTCACGAAGGTGCAGTCAAGACTGTTCTACTCCCGCAAGAAGATGCAGTCAGTCGAGCGAGTCAAGTTGTGCTTCAGTTGAATCTTCCGTGTCTTCTGCCAATCCCGAAAAAGGCGTTCATATAGTTCTAAAGAAGATGGAAAACACAGACACATACAGCTGTTTCAGAACTAAGAGGAAACTGCCGTCAGTTGACGAAAGAGAAGAAATATCCCAGGAAAGCTCTCATGATATTCTGCTTTCTAAGATCCATCCTGACACTAGTAATCAACTGGTTGATGAGGTCCCTCTATCATTCTCAAACCTTGATAGCCGAGAACAAATTTCAAATCCATCTGATGAAACTACTACTCCTTTTACTAAAATTGGTGCTGAAAAGAATGGAGGTGAAACTCCACCTGAGGAAAATGAAACAAGTAATGACTTAATACAAAATAATGAAAAATTGGAGCCAAAAGATGTACTATCTACTGATGTTGGTATTTCTTGTGAAGATACAAATATCTATGACAAGGTAAGTTATCAATTTCTTTACTCAAAAAATATCTGATATACCTTTGTTACTTACCAAGCAAATTGCCATTTTGCTTAATATTTTTTTAAAGAGATAGATCTAATATTATTTCACTAAACATATGTTTTTTTTTCAGGATTCACAAGAAACTCCTCCACTTGACATCCAAACTTTATCATCTTCGAAAATAACAGAAGAAACTGGTTCATCAGATAGTACAGAATTGAATGAAGTTAAAAATAAGGATTCTAATATTGCAATAGAAACAACCTCCTCACTTTCTGAAACGGATGATAACGAATCAAATATTGTAGAACCTGACTCTGACTTGCGTAAAATTAATTCAACCAAAGAGAAAAATGTAGCCACAGCTGATTATGTAGATTCAAGTGTAGAGAGTCCTAAGTTGGAAAATGTCACTATTGCTGGTGAATCGAATGCCTTCAGAAGTGTTGATACTGTTGATGCTAATGAATCAACAGAGAAATCGAGACCTAGAAGAAAAGCTGCAATTCTGTCCCAAGAAAAGTGTCAGTTGACTCTCGGCAAAATAGAAGTTAGCCCTAAACACCAAATTAACAAAAGAAAGACTCAATTGATGGACAATCAGAAGAACAAGCAATCAAAGAGTGACTGTCAGAAAATTAATAGAAACGAGTATATTGATTGGGAAAAGTGTTCTGTTAACGACAATGTTGCTGTTGCTGCAAGCGAGCCAATTTGTTCAAATGTTGACGTGCCTGATGGCATGTTAGCCAATTCTATAGATAATTCTCTCAAATTGTCAAATGAAGTATTAAACAATGTAGAAATGACATTAGTTACCTCTTGTACAATAGAAGACAAAATACTGAACGTTAAAAAGCGCAAAGTTTGTAGAGATGAAATACTGCAAGTAGCAAAGAAAATGAAAGTAGAACCAGTTGTGGAAATCAAGAAAATTGACAGTAATTTCATGCTGAATAAAAATTCTAATTCTTACGTTAATTTAGTGGCAGATGATCCTACTTCGGAATCCTCTGACACGAATATTGATAGTACAAAAGATGAAACACATAATAAATGCCTTGTTGATAACGTCGATGTACCTTCCATTAACAAAAATGTAGTAGAAAGTTCGTGTAGTATAGACAGTTTAGATGTAGATTGTGCAGACAATAATAGTGTTACTGAAATAAAATGTTCCGTAACGCTCTGTAACGTTTTCTGTGGTTGGCCAATTTGCGACATGTCTTGCGTTAATTGTAGTGAACCGTTATTGCCTAGTGGTATTTTGGTAAATGTATGCAAGGGCCAAATAGAAATGACATGTGACGTTTGTAATTGGTTAGTCATCAGAAAAGTTACAACGAGTGAAGTTGATGCATTGTGAACACCTCCAAAGCATAGCACTATTAAAGTGACCTCAAGCGTACAAATTCTCCCCATAATTTAATATAATACCAAATTGTTAATTCGTCAACTAGCTAACTAAGTTTTTAGATATAATTAATCATTGTGTTTATTACCATTGTAATGAAATCTTCATTTGATTCGTTTGTGCTTATCATGATTGTTTAATTTTAAAATTGAGGCCAATCATGAAATTCGTGTAGATAGCTACTTCAAGAGCTTTTACAACCTGATATGTGTTCAGATCCTATATTGTAAAATTCATAATAATATAAATAATCGTCCATGGTTCAAAATTCTCGTTGAAAGCTATGGTAATTAGTAGGGTTCTGACAATATACTTTCAATATCGTAGATCTTAAGAATATCACAGACGAAATGAAATGGTATCGAATACTATATACCGCTGGTGTAGAACCTTTCAATACTCTTTAATTACTATATATCTTCAGGATCTATGATTTTTAAAGTTTATTGTCTTAACCCTATTAATTAATATGAATAACTTCCTTATATAGCTACCAGTGCCCATCTTTGTAAGTGCCATTTCTTCTTTCAGCTATTAACTAAAGCCCGCTTCACATTTGCGTCATTTTTACACTGCGGAAATAAAAGCGCTTCGTTTGGTGTTTCAGCGGAAAAAACTTATATGATTTTTCCTTCATGAATAAAAATACGCAAGAATGAAAACAATTAACAAGAGCTTTTTCTGCGGTGAAAAAACGCAAGTGTGAATCGGGCCTAAGTCCTGACCAACTCGGTGACTCTCTTTAGTGACGCATCATTGGAATCAAGTCCTGATTTGTTGTTCAATTATTGCAAATGGTTATTGCTCAATAAGTGTTCCATTAGGAAATATACGTTTTTATTTGTATTTTAATGTAATCTATTTATCCTGATACTCATTATTGTTAAGTTCTAGCTTAAGCTTTTTCGATATATTACTTGGTATCTCTTACAGAGCTTTTGGGTAAGTTCCAAGTTATCGAACTGTTCCACATTTTCGATCATATTAGAAAAATATAAATATCAGTTAAATCATAAGATTTTTATATGATCAAAATTGTGGAACTGTCCAATAACTCTGAATTTACCCTTTTTATGGTTCTAGGTCCTTTCGCCGAAAACACTTGCCGGATGACACTTTCACCGTGAAATGACAATTATTCACCTAAATAAGGTATACTTATTTTACAGTAAAAAAACAGTAAAGTATACATTTTGTCACTATCAAACCTGGCCTGGGGGGGGGGGAAACCCCCTCAACCAGACCGCTAACCTAACCTTAGGTGGACAATATCTCTTTATCTTTATAACATATAGTTAAGTGTTTTTTTTTAATTTTCGGTGAATGTGTTTTCAGCGAAAGGACCGGCCTCCCTTTTTTTTACAAGGTACATATAACTCTTAGCAACTCCATACCTATTAAGCTAAACAATCGGGATCATAACTAGTCCATAATTTTATATATAAATTATTCATAGATTATTTCTTCTGACACAGTATTACTGCAACCTTTCAAAATGTATAGCATAAGATATTATTTATTTCCGAGTTGTTGGACAGTTCCACATTTCCGATCATATTAGAAAATTTATATAATTTACTAACTTTTTTTAATTGGTATCCATGATGGCCACCTGCAGGTATCATAGATACCAATTAATATATAGAGTTACATAATAATTAGCTATTATTTATATTTTCATACGTGATCGATAACGTGGAATTGTGTCCGATATTTCGGAACTTACCCCATATAATTGACCTTGACCAGGTCAGGTCAATAATTTAACTATTGATATGTACTAAATTTTCTCTTCTGTAATTGATTTATTGTATGTGATTATTTGATATTTGATAATATGTTAGGTGATAATGCTTTATATTCTTGGTAGGGAAGAAAGAACAATCATTTTAATGTAAGTCTATTTATAATCTTAAATGTAGGCAGTCATTTCAATAAAGAAAAATTGATACCTTTAATCAATACAATATATTTCATTTTTTAACGCTACTTGCAGTTTTAGAGGATAGCGCTAGGGTTATGCTCTTCAACTACGAGGTCTTAGATTTTTGTGTTGTGTAGGCTCGTAGGCTTCATTTACTATCACCTCTTCATTTTCCTCTTTAATCTGTAAGTGCAGCCACCGGTGCTTGTGTCCCTTTTCGTCACATTCTTTGGTAAGTGACTGCATGCACGGAGTAGCATTTCTGCATCCATGAGCATTGTCACCGACTGGTGGTAGGTGACTTTGTTCATGGAGTCACTTTACTTTCTGACTGCTTCTTCCAGTCCCTTGTATTTAATTTCCTTTTGACGTCATCGATATGGACTTTGGTTCCGAAGCAGACGTTAAACCCCCAAATTAACTAATTGAATTATATTTCATTTTTAAATCTCTTTTTAATAAAAACCATTTCCATAAAGAATGTTCAGTCCACAATTCCTTCCAATGATAATACTTTTTATACCTCTTTGATAGAACGCCTCCAGCAGCAAATTTCATAGCAATAAATCTAATGCAATTAAAATTATATAGTATTTCATGTACTTAAATTATAGGGTAAGTTAGTGTAAGAACGCACCTTATCATATCTTTGCACTTATGTCTAATTGAAAATATATTCTGTGTACAATTAAATGAATGACGATACCATTTGATACCTTGTATGAATATTTTATTGTAAACTTTTCAGTCTGACAGAATCGTGCAGTCTGAGGAAAGTGTGTTTGTATGTACTGTCTTTTATACTTTGAACATTTTATCATTTTAGTATATAATGCAGTGACTTTTACTTCTGATAGTACATCATCACAGTGACTCTTTTCTCTGATAGTACATCATCACAGTTGACTCTTTTCTCTGATAGTACATCATCACAGTGACTCTTTTCTCTGGCAGTACATCATCACAGTGACTCTTTTCTCTGATAGTACATCATCACAGTGACTCTTTTCTCTGATAGTACATCATCACAGTGACTCTTTTTTCTCTGATAGTACATCATCACAGTGACTCTTTTTTCTCTGATAGTACATCACAGTGACTCTTTCCTCTGATAGTACATCATCACAGTGACTCTTTTCTCTGATAGTACATCATCACAGTGACTCTTTTCTCTGGTAGTACATCATCACAATGACTCTTTTCTATTATTGCCGATCCCCCCCTCATTGTCCCGAGGCTACCCTTAGGTAGGCCTTCTTTTTGTTATATTGTAGGTCTTAGGTTTTGTTTAGTTTGGCGCTCTGTTTCTTCAGCTTCCCTTTGTATCTCTCCTCAAATTCTTCTTATTTCCTCTTCCTTCTTCCTTGCTATATCCATGGATAAGCAGACTGACTGTGTAGGTCTCTTATCCATGGGTGTCTATTCTTGCCATCCATGCGCTGGGTCGACACGGTTACCTGTGGTAGCCGAGTAGTCGACCTAGTGCATGGAGCGTACTTTCACTGTCCCCTCTTCTAAGAAGGCCTTCTTCTCTTCATGTCTCTTTGGATCACCTCGTAGTGGATAGGGACAACTTTTAAACCTTGAATATAATAATAATAATAAAATGACTCTTTTCTCTGATAGTACATCATCACAGTGACTTTTCTCTGATAGTACATCAGTGTTTCAATATTATTTAATTACAATCTATTCAAATGAATTCTATTTTCCACCTATTCATTGCTCGTTTTGTTCTATTTTCTGTGATTTGTTCTCTTAGCAATGTGCCATTTCTATACCACAGCGCATCACTACAACTAATATTGCTACGCATAATCTTTTCGGTACAATTTCCATAGTTTTGGTTCTAAAGTTTCACCAGGAGACGCACGTTTCTCAGGTGATTATTCTCATTAATTTTTAAATAACTTTGATGGAATTGTTTTGATATATATCTTTTTCTTTAATATTACCATGTTTGATTTCTTTGATTTTGAAAATTGATTATAATGTTCAATTACTTTTTGTCTTTGATGATTATAATTTTTTTGATTTAATTAGAAGGGTGCAGTACTCGGAAAGTGGGAGCTAATAGCCAATGTGAATTCAGAATTTTAAAGGTCAAATTTGTTCATGACATAACATCCACTATCCGAGTACGTCACAGTTTTGTTTCATTTTTGGTGTTATTTATGGTTGCCAAATGAAGTGTCTTTTTGTGTATTTAGTGATATATAACTAGGGTAATGACAATATATCTATTTTAGTTACTATGGCCTTTCACTGTACCTTCCAAGGACCTCAGGGGGTGGGACTTTATCCACTAGGGGTATGGTGTGACCCCGGGTTACCCTCTCACACCTGTTTATAATCATGAGAAAAGCCATTTTCTACGGACCTCAATTCTTATTTAAAACCCTGTTTACACGCTATGATAAATTGGAGCGATTTATCGTGATGAAGAGGTTCTGCAATTTATCATTACGTGCAACAGGTGATTGTAGCGATTTATTGGAGTTGGAATTAGATTGAGTGATCGGTTTATGAAACTTATAAAAACGTAACGATAAGTTTAAACATGTAAGCAGGGTTTTAAGAAATCGTTACAATTTAGCTCAATATATAATGCAGGGCTGCTGAGTCGGTACATAAAATGTTCGACTCCGACTCCTTTATTTGAATTTATCGACTCCATTATAAAGAACTTATCCGACTCCAACAAACAGTTTTACAGTATTTTTATAAGTAATATTGACTCATTTCAGTGTTTAGACTTTAAAAAATGATTTAATTTATATCTATGAGCAGTTATTAGTTCTTATGAGATATTTAACATGATGAACAACAAATTAAATGGATCTTAATTTTTGTGACTTATATCTATAGCTTGGAGTCAGAGTCGGTACAGATTTCCGACTCCACCAAAAAAGCTTCGACTTCGATTCCACAGCCTTGATATAAGACTAAATACAGACCACCGTAAAGTTTCTTCCATGACTGCTGGTGAAGACTAAAAATATTGGAGTAAAAATCGTTGCATGTAAACACCGTCTCAATCTTCCGATAAATTGTTACGATCTCTGTGTTCAATAAATAGCTACTATTTATCGTAGCATGTAAACGGGGCTTAAGACAACTCTTTGTCTTCCAGATGATCTAATAATACCAATAGATGCCCCTCCCCCCTATATAACCGATTAGTAGCTACTCGCTGAATAATGATGAAGTGCTAGAACTGCCCTAAAAATCACTGCGTGAACACCGAATGTGGTGGAAAATATTAGAAAATGAATAAATAAACCTATCACACTCTCTTTTCTATGAATTATAACTAGGATTGTGACGATATGCTTTATAAATTATAGATCTTAAGAATGTCACAGACGAAATGAAATAATGGTATCGAATACTATATACCGCTGGTGTAGAACCAGTCAATACTCTTTAATTCTCTCCGTCTATAATATTTTCAGTATGAGTGAAATTCTACCTAATTAATTGACAAATATTTTTGTATGAATAGACATTAAAGTTTATTAAACCATTCATTTTTTTATTATATCTTCAACTAAATAACTTAAATTTGATCTTACCCCACTGAAATATGGTAGAACTCTTTGTCTATGTATAGTTAATCTTCTATTCTAATAATTTCCCTCGTGTGTTTATTTGAAGAGTTTGGTTCCAAAACGCTATAAATCCATTTTGATCAATTTGAGTTAAAATGTGTTTTCTTTACCAAGAAAGTACAAAGATGAAAACCACTATTTTCTGTTTCAATCATTCACATAGCATATTGAGGTTATAATAACATAAACAATTCAAATCCACAATACCGACGAAATACAATATTGATTTAGGTGGAAACTCATTTTTTTCAAAAGTGGCGTTTATCGCGTTTTGGAACCAAACTCTTCATTTATTTACTAGTGTACTCACCCGTTAAAAATAGCGGGTCATCATCAATACCAATTTATTACCCGATTTTGAGTTACTTTTAATGAATTAAATTAAAATTCAATTTTCTGTCTTGTCTAATATGTTTTATAGATAAAATACATTTAAAAATTTAATGGAAACATGATATTTAAATACCAAGTCAATATATTCCCGTGCGTATCATAGTTACATTCTTCAGGTTTAATACCCGTAGTGTAAAAGAGGACACCAAATAAATAAATAACACACTAAGGAAATTATTAGTATAGACTAGAGTCCGCTTTTACACTACGGGTATTAAACATGAAGAATGTAACTATGATACGCACGGGAATATATTGACTTGATATTTAAATTTCCCTGTTTTTATTCAATTTTTCAACTATTTTTATCTATGAAAAAATCACCGGTGCGTGTGTCCCTTTTCGTCACATTCTTTGGTAAGTGACTGCATTCACGGAGTAGCTTCTCTGCATACATGAGCGTTGTCACTGACTGACGGTAGGTGACTTTGTTCATGGAGCCACTTTCCTTTCTGACTGCTTCTTCCAGTCCCTTGTATTTAATTTCCTTTCGACGTCAGCGATATGATCGTAGTAGACGTTAATTAAACCCCTAATCAATTAAATTAATTGGTGTCCCATAATTATTATGAACGTACCATAACATTTAAATAATAATCGCCTTCCTTGAACCACAGGTATAAGTTTAATTCCTTCCATTACCCTTTAATTGAAATATATCTTTGGTGTTGACCATGGTGGGGGCGGGAGTGGTGATCCTGTTGACTCTGAGCCTCATTGTGGGGGTGGTGAGTGTGGTGATGAGTCGTAAGCAGGGGGGAGGGGCGGGGGTGATGAGCCTCACTGTAGGGGGACTGGTGGTGCTATCGTCTTGTGCTGTACTTCTTCACATCCCCCGGGAGAAGGCGGGGGAAGTGGAGAGGATGGGGGAATTGAAGAGGGAAGAAGAGTACTATCAGGTGAGATGTAAACTTTATAGGAGACGATCTTTAGCGGACACAATTTTATTAAAAACTTAATTTAATAATAATCTGAGATTGTTTACCTTTACTAGTTATTCTTTGAAATTCTGTTAAAGAAAACTTACAAAGTTCAATTCCCCAACTGAACTAATTATGTAAACTTACAGCGACCATTAGATCTGTATAGCGACCTCTTTTTCAGGTGCACATACTGTCGTTGTAGAAGCTTTACTTGTAGTAGGTAATTGGGTGTTGTTATATGCCTAACTTCCTTTCTAAATGTCATGACCCCATGTCAACACCCACTTCACCAGTACTGTACGTGTCTAATTTCACAACCTATTTTCCGTTACAGCTCCCAATGGACCCTAACTTGTGGTTCAGGATCTTCACGGTAGTTCTCGGCAGCGTTGGTGCAGTGTTGGCCGTGGTTGTGTTCTTGCTCGGGTGCACCAGCAGCAAGTTTGCCTCTGCCATTGCCGTCAGTACAACCAACGTCCCGAAAAAGAAAACTAACTGAAGAAATTTTGCTATGTTGATTTAAGAACACTATTTTAATAAATAATAATCTATTCTACGAGAGATAAAAAAGCTACTGCTAATTTCACTAATTTTTTAATTTTCAAATTTCAATGTTGAAAATTAAAAAAAAAAACTGACCTAAGAATGTTTTCATTAATCACAGTTTTCTAATTTTCTATCATTTTCAAATGTTTCAAATTTGTCGTCGTGTATCCAGACCAATTTTGAAATATCTACAACAATTACAATTGAAATAAAGTTTCTTATTGAAAATTAGCAAATAGTTAAAATGAGAAATCTAAGATATTTATTGAAAAAATCTGCCCAAATTTTTTAGAAAAACTTGTGCATGAAATTAATCAATTATATAATTTCACATTTCAAAACACTAGACTTGTAAATAAATACCTTCCAAAATATCAGTTTGTCCCTTTATAAGTTAGCTACTTCAGATGTTTTATTAATGTTCAACGTCATATGAACGGTGAGATATTTCTCACAGTATAATTTCAGACCTAGTATTTACTAGCTGACAAGTTTTTGTATGTAAACTGTGTCCCTATCCCAGGCAAGAAGGATTCATCCCTGGAATATTCCCTCAATGTCCCAGGAGTAAATGCTTCTTGCCTGTTTTAATGCTAAGGTTGTCCTAATGGAGCTAGTTGCCTTTTTTTATATTTAAGTATTTTTATTCTAGTCTTAGTGACCAAAGATGTAATTTATATTTCCTCCGTCCACCAGGGGTTCTACAGTAGAACTCCTCTGTAGTGGATAGTCCTGAGTAAGAGAACTACCCCGTATAGTGAGCAAGTTTTCTTTAGTCTACCATAAAATGGTAATTAGTTTGTAGAAAAATGATTGCCATTCTTAACAGACTGAAGAAAATTTGTTCACTATACGAGGTAGTTGACTTACTCGGGACTGTACATTCACTATAGATGAGTATACCAGCATCAGTACTTGTCCTATTTTAGAGTTAGGTACTTTTATTCTAGTCTTATAGTAACCAAAGATGTAGTCTTATATTTCCACCGTCTCCCAGGGGTTCCTCTTGAATGAAAAAAAGGGGGTTTCTCGTTTGACAAACAGTTTGACAAACAGCAGTAGTGCGTGTGGACGCTTTCATTTGTTTGATAATGTTTGAGTTTGATCACTTTGTTGTCTAATTGTTTGATAGAGCTATTAAACATGACAATGCTAGTACCACGGTATATGTACAAAAATATTAATAATAAAAATGTTCCATACTGATTGTGTTTATTAATGATTTACCTATATTATTTTTTACTGCATTATCAATCTAAGCTCTGATTATAATTATCTAAGAAAATATTAGATAAATATCACAAATCATAGAAATATTATTTTAGAGTGAATATCAAGTCATAAAGAAGTCATTATTAATGCAGTCATATTTTTTTCTTTGATGAATTGTTATCTATGATACATGTGGAAATAATGGATATCAAACGAAAAGTTAAAAAAAGATTATATCATACGGTAGAAAATTTGTAACTTACCCTATTCAGAACATTGCCAGGATTCAAAAGAGTTCCTTTAGTGCCCAGGTAACTCAACATTTTCCTCCCCAATGCACTGTGTTTACGTGTACAAATAGGCATGTCTACCTACTTGATAGATAAGGTGAAATCTCCCATAAAAGTCTTATCATGATAAGGATAAGACTGAGACTCGATGTTATAACATGTCAGAGTCGTGACTTTGCCTTTTAACTCTCCTCTGCCTGATGTGTATTATGCACCATACATATGCAATGCTAAAGGTCTTCAGTCAGTGCCTGTGGTAGGTAATAGGTAATTTATATATTAGAACATGGGAGCTGTTTGTTCATAGTAGGTACATGGTTGCCAACCATAGTTTATATTAAAGTACAGTCCTTTAATTGAGCTCTTCTGTCCTTTAATGAAGTTAGAAAGGACTGTAATTGTCCTTTATTTATAGCATCGTTATAATAATAATTTTATAGAATAAAGAAAGTACATAATACAAATGTAGATGAACTCTCAAGTTATGAAGCACTCGAGTAATGGGAGATCTGAATTATGAAATGTACTTGAGTTATGAAGTCGTTTTCTATGTGTAAATTATAGAATATTTCAATAATTTCATCATAGTTATCCCTAGTTATTACCAGGGTTGTGACAATATGCGTTCAAAATCATAGACGGATTTAACTAAAGACTAGTGAATCGCTCTAAACCAGCGGTATATAGTATTCGATACCATTTCGTTTCGTCTATGGTTTTCTTAAGATCTATGATTTTAAGTGCATATGGTCACAACCCTACTTATTACTCTTACCTAGCAAGTAATAAGATGTTTAAGCAGAGGTTCCACCCCAAATGACAAGGCAATGCAGAAAATAGGGATATGATGATAAATAATAAAGCGTAACAAAGATATATTCGGGGCACAATATCGTGCATCAGATAAATTAAGTCTATAGTTTTAGTTGTTTTACTAGCGATATAACTTACATACTCACAGAAATTTAAATTAATATCAAATTGAAGGGCAAGAACAGTACCTAGACTTCAAATATATGATCAAATAATTAATTTTGATGTAAGTTAGAGTTATTATATCAGAATAATGATTATATCATTATTATATTTTCTTCTTGGGTATACCAGCATCAAAATAAAGCATTGCAGAAAAAAAGTACAGAGTTTTTTTGTTTTGATTTTCTTTCATATTCAGAGATTAGCAATAAATTAATTTACTACTTAAAGATATGTGTCAGTCTGTCTTTTTTTGAATCATTTACGGGCTAGTTGAGCTGTATTTTAACTTTTATTATATGACCGAAGATGTAGTATTGACCAATAATTCGGAACTTACCCTATTTAAATTATTACTGCAAAATTTAAACAAATAAAAAATAAGGTTATAAAAACTTTAGTGACGCTAAAGAACATTTAATTTTTAATGGTGGGATACGATCACAAGTAGGTACCATGAAGGATTTAACAGGATTAAATACATATTACTATTGAAATAAAATCAAAATAAATGATAAGTATTAAAAATATCATTCATGTTTTAATAGTATATAATAAACTACAGGTCACAAGGTATACTAAATACATATCTAATTCTTTCATAGGATAATACTTTAAACCATAACTTATTGGACCAGCGGCTCGAATTATATGATTTTTTTTGGTCAGTTCATAGCTTTTATCATATACATGTACTGTGCTAAATTTTATTTACAAATGATTAATAGAATAGTGTTGTTATATTGAATGAATTCGGTTAGTCGAGCTTAAACTCCACAGTACGTCTTTTGAGGTTTAATCTTTGATTGATATTATCATTCTGTAGTCATTTATTGCCTAGAATATTGTAAGTAAATAATCTATTAAGATATTAACATTTTCAATGGAATTTTCTCATATCTTATCTACTGTAATCTCGTAAACCTTTGATTTATATTTCACCTGATAATATTAATTAAATAGATACATTTATTTACTTAGTTTCAGTACCTGCCATCAATTCAACTGAATGCGTCGCTATTTGTTTGTATTACCAATTGGGTAAGTTATGCAATATATAATTAGCCATTAATATACTATAATGTTTTAACCGATTCTTTTGATTGGTATCCTTGATACCTGAAGGTATCATGGATACCAATCAAAATTTAACTATCATTTCCAAGCAGTATCATGGATACAAATCAAAATTTAACTGTCTTTTCCCAGCAGTATCATGGATACAAATCAAAATTTAACTGTCTTTTCCCAGCAGTATCATGGATACAAATCAAAATTTAACTATCCTTTCCCAGCAGTATCATGGATACAAATCAAAATTTAACTGTCCTTTCCCAGCAGTATCATGGATACAAATCAAAATTTAACTATCCTTTCCCAGCAGTATCATGGATACAAATCAAAATTTAACTGTCCTTTCCCAGCAGTATCATGGATACAAATCAAAATTTAACTATCCTTTCCCAGCAGTATCATGGATACAAATCAAAATTTAACTGTCCTTTCCCAGCAGTATCATGGATACAAATCAAAATTTAACTGTCCTTTCCCAGCAGTATCATGGATACAAATCAAAATTTAACTGTCCTTTCCCAGCAGTATCATGGATACAAATCAAAATTTAACTGTCCTTTCCCAGCAGTATTATGCGCACCAATTAAAATAACGAAATAAATTCTAAATAATTTAAATTTTTCTATCAAATAACAAGCTTAAATGTTCATTTCTTTTTCTTTTCCTCACATGATCTAAAATGTGAATCCGTCCTATTACTCGGATCTTACCCTAGTCAAAAATATACTTTTATTTTGGTGAATAGTTTTAAGAAGCTTAAGTTTAACTTTATTAAAGAGTTAAAATTACCATGCAAACAATTCTATATTGCGTACAAATGATTTCCATATGGTTTGATGGTTGAAATGTGGCAATAGAGTATGAATATGCACATTAAATCAATCTAACAATCATCAGAACACATGAATAGATTGTGTTCAGGCTATTTTAATACCATTTCATAAAATTAATATCAAATAGAGAAATTGTATGCATATTTAATCGAACACATCATATCCACATGTCAAATACCATACTTATAACAGGTTTTTAACGTATTCAATTTACCACATTCATAGCAACATATCTAAGACCATTTTTATAACAGATGTTAATTACACGTAATTTACCATATTACCCTTTGTAATAGATATATGGCATCCATTTCCAAAATGTATATATGGTATATACATAAAATAAATGTATAAGTGGACATGGAATTGTTTCCAGAGTACCTGACTTCACATTTTTGTTCTAATAGTAAAACGGTTCTATTTAATTAACATTTTATAAATTAGACGATTATAAAAGCAAATCTCTTTTTCAAAGCGATAATTATATATTGTATATTACATATAATTAATGGAAACAGATATTGTATATTTTAAATGATTAATGAAAATGATATGATTTTTAAATATTTTATAACTGTATACAAAAACAGCAAATTCCAAATATGAGCTCTTAATAAATCCAAATTCTCATTTGAAAACCAACTGATTTCACAGTGAAATATTTCAACTCTATATATTAATAAGAAACTGTTGTTCATGTAAAGAAGGATATTTGGTATATCCTTCTTAATTTCTAATCACTAGGTACTATAAGCATCAACTTTAATTTTGTTTTTACCTACTTCTAGCAAGTTGTGACAATTAGAGAGACAAATTCAAAAATCATGTCGTTGAAAAGTGGTCACAAGATCGTAGAGTTGAGTCCTGAGCAGAAGAAGCAGGCAGATCGTTTCAAAGGGCGCGCAAACAATACAATCAAACTGGAACCAGATGGCTGGTGTCTCCTGGCAGCTTGGAAGAAGTTTGGTGATGGTATCTACGACTTCAAAGTGAGTACATTTTTTGAACAAAGTTCACATCTATTATATTATGTTTTAATTAAGCAAATCCTATTGTGTCACCTTAAAATCTCAAATGAAACTCTTTGGTGAATAGGGTGGCACCTGTAAGGTTAGAAATTATAAGGTTGTTACCACAAAGAATATAGTTTTAAAAATATTGTTCATTGCAATTAAGTTATCAAGTAAATAGGTTTTAAGGTTACTACCTCATTGATTGGCTAGGAAGATTGACCAATATCTTATCAGGGTCGTGCCAGCTCCCAAACTCGCCTGCTAGGACATTAAACAATCATTAAATGTGCAATAAAACAAACTTGCGGATAGAACAAACTATATTACAGCCACCTATGTTGAGAGTTACAAATTGTTCTTATTATTTGAAATGTATTTTAATTCAACTCATAAATATATGCAAGTAGTAGGAGAAAACAGGGGGCGGAGCACTAACGGTTTAGTGCTCCGCCTTCCTGTTGGCTCCTCCTCCTAGTCGGCCAATCAGAGAAGAGTTATTGTTAAAAACAATATCCGAAAAACACATTATGCTTACAGCAATGAATTGATAGAAACTTATGCGGTAAAAACAATGTCTCAAATACCTTATGTGCTGTTTACTATATTTTTAAAATTTTAGATGGAAGAAACATGACCTTTTTGGTCACACCGAGTGAATATGCTCACAAGTCTAAATAATTAACAGAAGAAACGAGGTTTTATGTGAACTTCTTATCCATACAATTTGAATAACTTTATATATCACTAAGAACTCTTAGAAATAATAGACAGATCCTAGTTATCTTTTTCAGATGACTAAGGCCAGATCTTTCGCTCTAAGGTCAAGTTCCGCAAAAATACTTTCTTTATATTTCCATAATGTTTTATCCATTGAAGTTAAATCTGAGTCGACACATTGAAATATTCATGC
The DNA here is from genome assembly GCA_947561585.1 of Caprella mutica. Lineage (NCBI taxonomy): Eukaryota > Metazoa > Arthropoda > Malacostraca > Amphipoda > Caprellidae > Caprella > Caprella mutica. The sequence goes on along the minus strand of CANNZV010000484.1, from coordinate 171,317 downwards.
AGTATATACTACCTTCACACTCCCGGTGTTTACGGTTCAGATATTTCTCACCGAAAACACAGGCTATGAGGGTATTACTTTATTTTCAGACACATTGTAACTTTATTGTTTTTAAACAGTTGATTCATTGGATATATTATTAACATTCATAAATCATGATACGGATAAAATTTCAGCTTAACCCAAATGATGTTTTCGTGAACACTTTGCCTAAAAGTGGAACCACGTGGACCCAGGAGATCGAGTGGACTCTGAGGAACAACCCCAATCTGGACAATCCAGCTGGCAATCTACCACTGGCAGCCAGAACACCTACCTTAGAGTAAGTTATTCATTGAATTTCTATATATTTTCCTTATTTAGCTTTCTTATAGCTGATTATATCAATTTCGAAACAGAGCTGATTTTGTTATTGATCATCTTCACAAGCCAAAGTCTCTAATTGATGCTGTAGATGCCAATAATCCGACTTATGACAAGTCCAAAGGCCTTTTCTTGGCTGCCTGCGATATGCTCCCGAAACCAAGGACCATAAAGTGCCATCTTCCACTTCCTTTGTTGTCACCAAAGCTGCTCGACACTTGTAAGGTAAAGGATTTGTAGAAGGGAGCAAGAAGCAATATCATTTGGAATCATTTTCTATTTAATTTCATATCAAATCCGATTTTTTTTAAATTTTTGGTGCACTATTTTTTTACAGGTGGTTTACGTGATTCGTGATCCTCGTGACGTGTGCTTGTCTCATCACCATCACTCGAGAGTTTTCGATTATGATGGTTTTGATGGAACTTTGGACGAGTATATTGATGCCTTCATAGATGGAACTGGTAATTATATAATTATTCGATATTATATGAGGGGTTTAGATTTGTTAGGGGTTTAAAGGAAATCATTTATTAATTATGGTAACGTCTCACAACAACTGTTTTACTAGTGAATGAATTACAAACTGGATAAAGGATTTATTCAACGTTGGTGAGTAAAGGCTCTATCGTTCAATAGATTCTTTTCTCACGGAGAAATGGTCTTCAATTCCTTACCAGATATGGCTTTTAAAACTCTTAAAATGTGCAATAGATTCATTTTCCTTATTGCCAATCACAATTACGTTCTTCATTTTTCAGTTCTCTGGAGTCCTTTCTGGCCTCATATCAAATACGCCTGGGAAAATCGCAACCACCCCAACATGTTCATCACCTATTTCGAAGAAATGAAACGAAATACCAAAGAGGTGTACAAGAAAATGGCGAAATTCTTAGATGTCAACGTAACGGAAGAACAACTTGACAGAGTAAAAATGTTCATATAAACCTTTTTATCAATCGAATATTTCAAGCAATTTTCTATAATTTATCATGATATTATTCTTGTCAACTGAAATATTTTAATCCAGATGATCAGTATCTAGAGGCTAAACTATCAAAATTACAAAATCTTTCCAGATCATTCACCACACCAGTTTTGGGGAGATGAAGAAGAGGGATGACCATGTCCTGCCAAGTGATGATGCTGTTACCTACATGGATATCGACAGAGTGAAGAAAGAGGGAGGATTCTTCAGGAAAGGTGAAGATTAAACTTTTGCCTTTTGAATATTCAATTTAGTTAGGAAATAAATGATTCAAAAACATTTAGCACTCTTTTCAATCAGGTACATCTGGTGGATGGCGTACGAATTTGAATGACGAGCAAAAGAAGAAATTCGATGATTGGATCACAGAAAACTGTCCTGATATGGAGATCATGAAGAACATAGAAGGAAAGAAGAGGACATTGTCCAATGAAGTATCTGATGAGAATGGTGAAAAGACAGAAGAAAGTTCTCAAAAGAAGAGGAAAGTAACGAGTGCAGATTCCGATACCACAGCAGATACAAAAAAGTCGAAGAGAGTTACTGTAAAAAGAAGTTAAAACAATCATTATCGTGTTGTACATCTTCATCACTGTTGAAATTAGGTAGTCAATTAAGATGACAAGACAAGTTTCGACTGCTGTAAACTGTGAATTTGATCTCACTTGATCATCAATACTTTTTTGATTATATTATATAGCAAATGATTAATTGATTTATTAGGAGGCTTATTGATTGTTTGGGACTCAAAGTTATATATTTTCAAAGAAAGTATATATTGAAATGATTGAATTGGTTAATTCGATTGGCGGGATGAAATTATAAAGAACATCCAATTTAAAAAGGGGAACTGTGTTTAAAATCCCTTGCACGGATAATACAGATGGTAACACAATATGTTAGTCTTATTAAATTGTTACAGTAGATGGGATATGAGGGCAGGACAGAGATGGGTACAATATCATCTCTGTCGAATACTGAGACTATAACTCTTCTATCGCTAACTCTATACTGAACTCTAAGCCTCTTAATCAGAACTCACTAAGTAAACCCTGACTCCTCTGGCGGTGAAGCCTGTGTGCCAAGTCCTAGACCTGAGGTGAGACTGGGAGAGGGTCAGAAGTGTGCACTTGCTGCACTGGGATCACCCTCGGATGGGCATATGGCGCCTTTTGTGATCCCTTTTCCTTGTGACTCCTTGTGACTAATGAGCTGAACACAATCTGTAGTTTGGGTGATCCAACTAATTCTTATAGGCCTCAATTAACAACAAGAATTCTAAAGTCATTAAGCACTTTTTGTTTTGTACATTTCACATAGAAAAGGGTTGTTATTATTACAAGTTTCTAAGCTCTCTTCAATATTTTAGAAATATTATTATTCAGAAATAAGAAATATTAGAAATACATGAACTCGTTATTTCACGTCCATATTTCAGTACTATGATTTTCTAGTAATAAATTATTATTTAGTAATAATTTTTAGCTAAATTTTTTGCTAATTCCTGATGCTACAGAATATTATAGAATAATTAATGCTGTATTTCATAGGATCATTTTTTTTATTTTGTGTTGTACCTATAATTCATATATATTTTTTTATTTATTTTTTTATAGTTGTCAAGCCTTTGTTATTGAGCAAATACTTTTTAATGATACATATAATTTTGTCTAATTATGAGATTCTTTGCATCTCCAACTATCTTTCTAATTAAATTTTCAACTAAATTCTATTTTTTAACAAATCAAACTAAATAAATTTGAATAAAAAATTATCCCAATAATTCTTTATTCAAAACCACAATTTTAATATTGGAAGGCAATTTGAAACAGGATATATTAAGAATAAAGTTTATTATAAATCGTATATTATATCATACACTATAAGAGTAAATCTTTCTAGAAGTACCTCCTTCACCGTGAATAGATAAGTGGACTTATTCAACTTATTCATCTTTTTCAAAGCAGCTTCAGGATTTTCAGAATTTCATTGGAACTTTCAGGAATACAAGTTTCACTTCCTGTCTCCGAGAAGTTTCCATTTTCCTCTTTTATATACATTGGACTATATCGCGATAATTGGACACTCTTTGAAATTATTTAAAAAAAAAAAATTCCATTTGAAATAAAAGCTCAATAATGATTATTATATAATATTTTTACGTGTCTAAAAATATGAAACCTTGCGATAACACGGAACTTACCTAAAAATGGAACATGTTGAATAGTACTTGAAGTATAAATCGTCTAATATGCTATTCTTCATTATGACTTCAAAGAGGAAAATTACACATATAGATCAATATAATTGTTCAAGGTAGAGAACAACAATATCTCTTGAACATCTTGGAAATAAAAATAATAAACCGTGGTCAATCTCCGGAAGAAATTGCTATAGAGAACTGGGTACCCTGTATGTATATTATGTATAGTCACTGGTAAAATTTCTTCTTTCACAAAGACTAATTTCTGAACCAATTGTTTCCAATTACCTCATCTGGATAATAATATTGCTGCTTATTGTAGTTACTGTGAAATAATCACTTAAAAAATAATTTCCGTTTTCTATGTCTACAAACGGAAATAACATCGAGACATGTCTCGAAACTATTACTGCTTTTATAAAAGCGCGGCCAGCCTGTAATTAATTTAATTTTGATGAAAATAGTCGAATATTTGATCCCATTTACTTTCTGTTAACGCTGATACAACAATGTTGCATAACATTAGTTCTACATATTTAAAGCAATTACAGATAAATTTAAAGTTAGAGTTGAGGCTGGCGCCGCCTTCAAAGTTATTCAAGAATATTACAGAACGTAAAATGAACAACTTCATTTCTTTCCGGGTTACGAAGGTTCGGATTCACGAAAAAGACGTTCCGAACAAGGAAGTCCGAACCGTTTTTGAAGAGGTTCCGTATGGCCGAACCTCCGAACCAATTTTCCAGTCCGAACCGGTTCACGAATAAAGGTTCGCGAACATTTGTACGGAACACCCACCTCTGCCGTTATTAATTCATCATGTAAAGAATCCGTCCTCATAATCTCAAGTAATAGAGACACAATTTAATAAACGAAAACAAAATATTTATATAAAGCGTAAAAGAAAAAAAAAAGCATCTCCAAGTAATTAACAAAGTCCAGTTATTAATATTGAGTAATTAATTAACATTGAGTTATTAAACACTACATTAGTTAATAATATGTCTATGTTTCACAATACATGTAATGATGTAGATGTGTTTTATTATAATACTAATGATATGCAAGACATTAAATTGCAAATTTTGGAATAAGTAAAAATATAACATACATTTTATAGTAACTTCATATATTTTCAATGACATTCTTGTGCTTGAAGTTTTGATGTTTCTTGTGCTTGAAGTTTTGATGTTTCTTGTGCTTGAAGTTTTGATGTTTCTTGTGCTTGAAGTTTTAATGTTTCTTGTGCTTGAAGTTTTGATGTTTCTTGTGCTTGAAGTTTTGATGTTTCTTGTGCTTTAAGTTTTGATGTTTCTTGTGCTTGAAGTTTTAATGTTTCTTGTGCTTGAAGTTTTGATGTTTCTTGTGCTTGAAGTTTTGATGTTTCTTGTGCTTGAAGTTTTGATGTTTCTTGTGCTTGAAGTTTTGATGTTTCTTGTGCTTGAAGTTTTGATGTTTCTTGTGCTTGAAGTTTTGATGTTTCTTGTGCTTGAAGTTTTAATGTTTCTTGTGCTTGAAGTTTTAATGTTTCTAGTGCTTGAAGTTTTGATGTATCTTGTGCTTGAAGTTTTGATGTTTCTTGTGCTTGAAGTTTTGATGTTTCTTGTGCTTGAAGTTTTGATGTTTCTTGTGCTTGAAGTTTTAATGTTTCTTGTGCTTGAAGTTTTGATGTTTCTTGTGCTTGAAGTTTTGATGTTTCTTGTGCTTGAAGTTTTGATGTTTCTTGTGCTTGAAGTTTTGATGTTTCTTGTGCTTGAAGTTTTAATGTTTCTAGTGCTTGAAGTTTTGATGTATCTTGTGCTTGAAGTTTTAATGTTTCTTGTGCTTGAAGTTTTGATGTATCTTGTGCTTGAAGTTTTGATGTATCTTGTGCTTGATGTTTTGATGTATCTTGTGCTTGAAGTTTTAATGTTTCTTGTGCTTGAAGTTTTGATGTTTCTTGTGCTTGAAGTTTTGATGTATCTTGTGCTTGATGTTTTGATGTATCTTGTGCTTGAAGTTTTAATGTTTCTTGTGCTTGAAGTTTTGATGTTTCTTGTGCTTGAAGTTTTGATGTTTCTTGTGCTTGAAGTTTTAATGTTTCTTGTGCTTGAAGTTGTAATGTTTCTTGTGCTTGAAGTTTTGATGTTTCTTGTGCTTGAAGTTTTGATGTTTCTTGTGCTTGAAGTTTTAATGTTTCTTGTGCTTGAAGTTTTAATGTTTCTAGTGCTTGAAGTTTTGATGTATCTTGTGCTTGAAGTTTTAATGTTTCTTGTGCTTGAAGTTTTAATGTTTCTTGTGCTTGAAGTTTTGATGTTTCTTGTGCTTGAAGTTTTGATGTATCTTGTGCTTGAAGTTTTAATGTTTCTTGTGCTTGAAGTTTTGATGTTTCTTGTGCTTGAAGTTTTGATGTATCTTGTGCTTGAAGTTTTAATGTTTCTTGTGTTTGAAGTTTTAATGTTTCTTGTGCTTGAAGTTTTAATGTTTCTTGTGCTTGAAGTTTTGATGTTTCTTGTGCTTGAAGTTTTGATGTTTCTTGTGCTTGAAGTTTTAATGTTTCTTGTGCTTGAAGTTTTAATGTTTCTTGAGCTTGAAGTTTTGATGTTTCTTGTGCTTGAAGTTTTGATGTATCTTGTGCTTGAAGTTTTAATGTTTCTTGTGCTTGAAGTTTTAATGTTTCTTGTGCTTGAAGTTTTGATGTTTCTTGTGCTTGAAGTTTTAATGTTTTTTGTGCTTGAAGTTTTAATTTTTCTTGTGCTTGAAGTTTTAATGTTTTTTGTGCTTGAAGTTTTAATGTTTTTTGTGCTTGAAGTTTTAATGTTTCTTGTGCTTGAAGTTTTAATGTTACCTGTCTCCTGTGCTTTTCACCTGTCTCCTGTGCTACTCACCTGTCTCCTGTGCTACTCACCTGTCTCCTGTGCTACTCACCTGTCTCCTGTGCTACTCAGCTGTCTCCTGTGCTACTCACCTGTCTCCTGTGCTACTCACCTGTCTCCTGTGCTACTTACCTATCTTCTGTGCTACTCACCTGTCTCCTGTGCTACTCACCTGTCTCCTGTGCTACTTACCCATCTTCTGTGCTACTCACCTGTCTCCTGTGCTACTCACCTGTCTCCTATGCTACTCACCTGTCTCCTGTGCTACTCACCTGTCTTCTGTGCTACTAACTATCTCATCTTGTACCCCCGGGTGCACAAGAACAATACCCTAATGTTGCTGTGTTCCACTACTCTGTGGTGCCTGATTTTACTGTGTTTTGCTACCCTGTGGTGCCTGATGTAACTCTGGTGTTCCACTGCCCTCTCGCTTTTGTGTCTGCTGCTCCGAAGTCTCTTGTATCTGCTCTGTCTTCTACTCTCGAGTCCCGTGCTTCTGCTTCTGCTCTTAGGTTTTGTGTCTCTGCCTGCTCTAACCACGCCCTGCCTACTCTAACCACACCCTGCCTACTCTAACCACGCCCTGCCTACTCTAACCACGCCCTGGGCTCTGTAAATTTAAATGACGTCGACCCTGATCTTAATTTATTTGATCACGTTCGCCCGGAGGAAAATATCCAATCCCAATATTATACTGTTAATGAATATAATGATTCTACACCAGAGGAAGCATTTACTGTGATCAATTACAATACATACAAGAAGCTTTAACAAAAACTTTGACACTTTTGAAGTAATGTTGTCTTCTCTACATTCGTATCCAAATATTTTAGTACTCACTGAGACATGGCTTTCTACTGCAGTGAATGTAGATGGGTACGAGTCATTCCACACTTTTCGAAGTGAGAGACGAGGTGGGGGAGTGTCAGTGTTTTGTAGCGAGTCTATTAAAGTTAAAAAAATGAGTGAATTATGCATAAGCTCAGATATAATGGAGTCGTGTACAGTTGAGATATATGTCGGGGGCATCAAATACATTATTCTGGCTGTGTATAGACCTCATTCGGGAACTATCCCTGAATTTATTGCACAGTTGAGTTATATGGTGAATGGTTTGTCCTCGAATATGAATATTTGTATCTTGGGGGATTTTAATATTAATTTGCTCGATCTCTATAGCGCGAATGTTACTGAGTTTTTCACTGTAATGCTTCTTGCCACCTTTTACCTATTATAACAGAGCCCGCTCGCTTTCCTCCAGCATTGTTAAATCAACTTCCTTCCCTATTAGATCATATATGGATTACTGCATGCTCCGCAGAGATGGTGAAGTCGGGTATCATTTTGTATGACGGAACTGATCACTGTCCAACTTTCATTTCGTTCCTTGCGAATGGTGGAGTGTGTTCTGATGATAAAATAAAAATATGTTTTCGTTTAGTCAATGATGGTAATAAGGTGAACTTTTTTAGGCGGGTGTAGCGAGAAGATTGGGATTTTTTGTTTTTATCTGATGATGTGGATGTTGTTTGTGTAAATTACTTGAAGGCTTAAATGAACTGTATTGTTCTTGTTTCCCCCTAAAAATCAAATATATTGGAAGAAAGCGTTTCTCAAAACCATGGCTCACACCTTCTATTCTAGATATAATTAAGGAAAAGTCTATTGCATTTAAACGGTTCAAATTGGGACTTATCAGTGAGTCAGAAAATAGAATTATTAGGAATAGAGTGAACGTATCAGTTAAAAATGCAAAGAAGGAGCACTACCGTAATGTTTTTGATGGATGCAGTAATAATGTTGGAAGGACTTGGAAGGCGATTACAAAGATTATCTCTGATAACAAAACAAATTGTGCAGTTGAGAGTATTATTTATGATGGAGTTGAAATCACACAATCTGATGACATCTCTCTCGATTATTTAACTCATATTTTTCTAGTATATCTGCAAATATTGATAGATCTATTCCAGTTATTAACGAATCTCCTCTTCATAATGTCAATTTTAACATACAATCTTCCATCTTCCTAAGTCCTGTGACTCGTGGTGAATGTGAATTGATCATAAAGTCTTTAAAAAATAAAAAAAATATTATTAATACAATTTCTACTAGCGTTTTGAAGTCAGTTAGTGGGATGGTTGGTGCTCATTTTTCGAAAATTATTAACATGTCATTGAAGAACTGCGTGTTTCCCGATATATTTAAATCTGCTATTGTAGTACCTATTCACAAGAAGGGTGAAGTGACTGATGTCGGGAACTATCGCCCAATTTCTCTGTTACCTCTATTTAGCAAAATAATTGAAAAGTGTGTAGCAGTGAGACTGATGGATTTCTTTGTTAAATTCAACATTATAACTCCTGATCAATACGGCTTTAGGAAGGGTTTATCAACAGTAGATGCGTTGTTGAATTATACTAATTATTTGTATGACTACTTAGATAACAAAAAGCATGCTGTAAGCGTTTTCATAGACTTCAGCAAGGCTCTTGATACAGTTAACCATAATATTTTGCTTGATAAATTGAATCTATATGGTTTACGCGGTTTGGCCCACAAATGGTTTACTTCGTATTTGTCGAGACGTAGGCAGCGTGTCAAAATTGGGTCATCCTTTTCTGAGGAGTTGCGAGTTTCGAGTGGTGTTCCTCAAGGAAGCGTACTAGGACTTTTATTATACCTTATTTACGTAAATGAACTCCCAAGTGTTTTTCCTGATTTAAAAACTACCCTCTTTGCTGATGATACTACGCTAACCGCAACCCACGAAGATTATATTAGTCTAACAAATTCCCTAAATGTACATCTTGAAAAATTGTCTTCGTGGACTTTTGCAAACAGGCTATCCTTAAATGCCGCAAAAACTAATTTACTCCTAGTTTCAAATAATTAAATCTTGTTCAATCTAACATCTTTATTAATGAAGCAAGGATTGACTTTTGTTGCAGTACAAGGTTTCTGGGAGTGGATCTGGATAGCGAGCTGAAGTTCAATATTCATTTGAATTCTCTTTCGAGTAAGTTATCTAAAGTTGTTGGTATCTTATATAGGTTGAGTCAGTTGATGCCACAAAAGTCCTTAATCTCAGTATATTACAGTTTATTCTACCCATATAAATTGTACTGTAACTTAGTGTGGGGTGAAACGTATGATAGTCATCTCAATACTATAGAAATGTTACAGTAGAAAGTAAGTAGAATTATAACGGGAAGCGAGTTTTTAGCGCACACCAATCCCCTTTTTGTTCGTACTAATATACTGAAGGTGCGTGATGTTCATAACTTTCTACTTGGCGTCTACATGTATAAAAACTTATCCTCATTTAGGCTCCCTGATCATCATTATAGAACTAGACAGGCTAATGATCCAGTTGTTCACTGTCAAGACATAGTATTAGTTTTAGTGGTACGAAATTTTGGAATGCATTGCCACCTCAAATGAGGAACTCTCCTTCAGTTGCAATATTTAAACGGTCATTGAAGAGTTATCTGATTGACCAATATGTTGAAACATCATAGCCTCGAAAATATGTATTTAGATATGTTTTTGCGATTACTGGAATGTATTTTTTTTGTAGTTTCTCATATAGGCGAACATATTAATTATAAAACTGTATGTACATATTAACACTCATCCTTGTGTTCCATCTATCCTTTATCCATTTAACATTTATTTATCCTAGCCTTGTTTTCTCATATTCATTTACCGTTTATCCATTTAACATGCATCTATAATAGCCTTATTTTTTAATATTCATTTACTCTTTATCCATTTAACATTTAATTATCCTAGCTTTATTTTTCATATTACCAATAGTATCCAAACTTGCCCGAAAAGGTCCTGCAATATGCAGGAATTTACAAAAGGGCTAGAATAAGTATACATGTAATACCTACTTTTAATTCTTTTAATGTGTATTTTGCTTCTTTTACTCCTCAATAAATTTGTTTCATTGTTTCATTGTTATCTTTTGAATATTTGGCTCAACTTTTCTCATCGGCAATCGAAGATTACCTCTTTTAACTATGTAAAGTAAGAATAATTCTTCGTCAGCATGAACGTTACACGACTGAAGCCGAATTCAACGAAATAAAATGTAAGGAAGGAAATAACAAACAGTATTGTCTTCTCCAATAGAAGAATTTAGTTAATTGCAGTGTCACTATTCATTATGCTTTCCTGTTTTAAATTAAGTTTGAGCTTTTTAAGCCTAGTGATCTACCCATTAAAAGTTTGCTCACAAACCTATAGCGACTGATCTGTGCGCGCCAGTCCTAACTAAAACTGTAATAAAATCTTAACAAATTGGCTTATCGATATTTATTTTGAAACCTTCATTTGATATTTACACGTCCACTGGTAAACCCCAAAAAATAATTTTCTAGTAAAATATAATTAACAAGTCAAGCAAAGATGAGAAACAAATATGTTTTTAGGTTTTCTAAGTAATTGTGCAAAAGATTTTTCACCACCCATCAATAAATTCCTTATAATATTCACAAGAATGAATAGAACTTATGGAAATTTAACTGTGGATGGAGAAGGCTTCAACATTAAAAAAAAAAGAAACATGTACCTTTAATGGTTTTTAAATATTCTAACTTAAATTTGTATTTCGGATTTTTTGAGACATCCTGTATATATGAAGAAATGCTCATAATAGTAGTATCTTGCCATTTATTACCTATTTTTTTGTCTAATCGTATGTAATTATGTTGAAAAATAAAAGTCATGTAAAGTCAGCTTCCAAATAAGTTTTTAAATATAATTATTTTTATTTTTTCATGAGGACTGGTCCGCCTGGAAAAGTCCCTAGGTTGCTAGGGTTAAAATTAGACAATATTAAAATCATACTGCAATTTGAAAAGTTCCTCTTGTAATGCAATGCCTAAATCTGCAACAATGTCTTTGAACCGGAAACAGCGCCAAAGCTGGAATATTCATTTCTAGTAGGTCTTTGAACCGGGCTTACATATATCCCTGAAATTTTCATGCAATTCGTGGCTAATTGAATCAAATTTTGGAGACTGGTTTTAATTGCATGACGTGCGATATTTAGACTGTATATAATTTTTGAGATAACCTGTGCAGTTATTGCTTCTTTTCCATGTTTCAGAGGCTGGAAAATTGAAAGCCAATTTGTGAGCCAAAATTTCACTAATATTCTGAGCCAAGCCAATTTGGCTCATTTTTTGAAGATTTCAAGCCAAAATTACAATGGTAACATAGGAATTAATTCATAATTTAAAGCCAATTAGACCTATCTGAGTCTTGACCTTACATACTGTAAGGATCTATAGTCACACCCTGTAGTTATGAGACCTATATAGAGTAACTGGTCCGCCCACAGACTCAGTTTAGTTGTACATTGGCTTGTGTAACACACTTTCCATTGCGATTCCTATCATGCCTAATGATATGGATCCCTACTCTATCCCCTCTCTATATCCTGTTAATATGTAAGCTGCCTCCACCTGTAACGTAAGATTCCATTAAATAATAAGACACTCCCTAACCTTTCAATGAACCCTGTTATATTATTTTATCTGATATAAACTCGTACGTAACCGAGGTTAGCTGACAATACTCTGTAACATGGCTTCTTTTCTAGCTAACAGATCAGAATTATTTCTTTGCAACAATTTATCAAGAGAATTACACTTTTTGAAACACTTCATGATAGGTAAAAACAAATAGATTTTCATGGCAAATAACTGCCCCCAAAATTTTCTTACTATAAATTTTGTCTATTTCACTTCAAAACTCGCAACACTTTGAGGAAAATATAACTGAAGTTAGTTGCGAGGAGCATCAGTAGATCATAGATACATATAACAACTAAAGCATTTTCTTTTATATTTATCTTATCACATGAAACTCAATCAACTGATTGGTTCAAAGTTGATGACGTCATAATGCGTTATCTAGTCCGAGATAATCATACCAAACAACATTATTTATATTATAGCAACTCTGCACTCAGTATATAGACTTCCAGTCACAGTGTACAGTTCACTAGGGTACGTGTACCACTGTACACATTGCCTGGTCGATGACATTGTCTCCAATTTTCAATTTGCAAATACGATTTTACTTCCGTGACTTCCGGGCCTAGGTATGTAGTTCGTTAAGTAGTTTGTCTAGATAGGAAGTTAGTGATATGCTTTATCTATGTACAGAAATAGTTCGTTATTCAATTTTGTCTAGGTAGGTAGGACGTCATCTAGTTGGCCTTGATGGTGTTCGTTATGTAGTTAGGTATACGTAGTTTGTCTAGGGTGTACCTAGTTCGTTATATAGTTTTTCTAGGGTGGCAGTTCGTTAATGTAGTTGGCCTATGTCTAGTGACTTCCTAATTTTCCTAACCGCTCTGGTATTAGACAGATGTGCATGTAATTAATAATATTGTTTACCAATACTAAATAGTATCATATTTCAAATGAGTGCGCCTAATTATATTTTAGATACCTATAAATAGTAGCTAATACAGGGTACTTCTATTTCTTGTAGTATTTCACTTTGTTGTTTCAATCCTGAAATATTTCATATTTACCTAGCCTCGGACGTGATCATATAGAAAGAACATTGAAAATCACAAAAAATGGCCGGGTGAATGATCACTCTAAGTTCCATGAGGATATGATTTGTTTTTTTAATACAATTCGAATATAAGACAATAATTTGGGGTGGACATGACCCTCTAAAACCTATCCTTCGCGGTCGAGAGGATGCTGAAGGCATTCCCTCTCTGGATCGCAAGAGCCATTTGCTGTTTGAAACAGGCGGATTACCTTGGATCGTACGTTTTCTCAACAAGGCGTCTACAGACAAGGTGTCTACAGTACCTATGAAGTAGGAGTAGTTTCAAATATGTATGCATCTCCAAGGGCGGAGTATTTCTGACGTTTCCGGTTCTCTGCAGCCCCGTCAGCTGATCCAGCCTCAACCGCGGAATCATTGAGGTGTGTCTCGGCAAATGTGTCGACACACGTACAAAACCAAGTCATAATCTTTCCATTCATGTAAGGAAACGCAGTAATATTAACTTTCAAGCTCCCGGAAGATATGTTTCCATTCGAATACAATTCGAACACCCGCTCATCATTTTTCTGAATGTATCAATGCTCAGTTTAAGCGGTTCTAAACATTTATTGTTCAGAAAACAAGTTTCCATACTTAGTTTGAGTAGACAAATATGAACAAACCTTTACTATAAGAAAACTATTCATGAAAGAGAAATCTGTTCAAACTAATGATTGAAAATAAAATATGTACATTGCATAATAGTAGAAAACAAAACTCACTTAATATTTACAACAAAATTAAGCTTTTTCCCAAAGAACATCACACAATAAAAAGTGTCCATCAGAAGATTATTTTAAAAATATTAAATTTAAAACTAATTAATCTTCAGTCATAAATTAAATACTAAATGCATTGTGGGGCAAAGGATTTAAGTGTGGAAGTTCATTTTTTCGATGTATTTTTTTATCGTGTTGGTCTTTTCAGTCGCTGACATGTCATTTTCTTCATATTAGTCTTTGTTTTGTCTTGATAAGTGTAGGATGAAAGCCGTCTATATATCTAAAGATTGCCTTGGTAGGATGTGTGCCATTCTACAGCACATACATGAATATGTATGTTTGTGCGGTAGAACCGACATCTTAGTTGGTTACTTTTTTGCAGGTTCATTGTAGATTGAGAGTTAGGTGTCTCGTACATTTGTAAATTGGTTCAGATTTGATTAAGGAACGAAGTGTTCCTCTACCTTTTTGAATTTATCTTTGGTTGAAGTTCCGTTTTATATCAGAGCCGGAAAATAGTTGTGGAAGGAATTATTTGAAGCCGGAGTGATATATTAGTCAGGTAAGATAATGGTGTAACAGTTTAATTGGAATGATATTTATATGCCATGTCTGTGAATTTGTTATTGGTAGAGAAGCTAAATCTGTGTGTGATATCGTGTGTATGTGTAGGTCACCTTAACTTGTGTCTTAGCTCTAGACGTAAACTAGCTAGGAGAAATTAAAAAGTAATACGAATATCTTTTTAACGAACACAATCCTATTGAAATCTTTTAATTATTTTAGCAGTGTTTAATGAGGTTATTTTAGAGATTGAAGAATATCTTATTGTCAATAAAGTAGTAGCTATGATTTTAATGTTTACCCTAGGCATGATGTACCTAGGATTTTGATGTAATTTTAAAGTCTCTTTATTTTTGTACTGGCAGTACCAGCAACACTATTGTTACCAAGATATAAATAAATCTCGGAGGTAACTGACGTTTTGCTCCCCCTCCCCATCTGACATTAAATTTAAATCCAATCATTGACAATGTCCTTTAAAAGTGGCCACAAGATCGTAGATTTGACTCCGGAGGAAAAGAAACATGCAGAACTTTTCAAAGGGCGCTCTAACAATACAATCAAACTTGAGCCTGATGGCTGGCGTCTCCTGGAATCTTGGAAAAGATATGGAGATAGTATCTACGATTTCAAAGTGAGTCAACCTTGAATAAAGTTTAATTTGCAATTGATATTCCGAGAATAAAAGGCATCCAGATTTTTTATTCTTGATCTAACTAAATCATGGTGCCAACTTGAACTTCAAACGAGGCAGTGAGGTGGCATTGCTCAAAAGTCTAAATAATCATCAGGTTAAATGTGTTTTTCACGAACTTTTTATTCAACTGTTTGATTTTGAACTGTATTGAAAACTTTCAAATTTTAAGGAAAGCTCCTAGTTATCTCTTTTCAGATGACTTTTACCAGATTGTTCGTGTCTAGGTTATGTTTTAGATCTACCATATATTCTAGTTTTATTTATTGATATTAAATGTGGGTCAACACACAAGCATATATAAAGTATACTGACGATAGAGCTTTACTCGTATTTTCAAACTGCATATTCATTTAATATCGTTATATTTATCATTTAATACATTCATAAATCCTAATGCGGATATAAATTTCAGCTTGACCCAAATGATGTTTTCGTGAACACTTTGCCTAAAAGTGGAACCACGTGGACCCAGGAGATCGTGTGGACTCTGAGGAACAACCCCAATCTCGACAATCCAGCTGGTAATCTACATCTGGCAACCAGAACACCCATCTTAGAGTAAGATTTTTTCAAATTGAAAATTTTGTGTAGACTATTTGAAGGAATGAATTATCATTTCTTAAAAACTATCAAAATTCCCTTCTACTTTTCCTTGCTAAGTTACTGTCTTTCAACCAATTGTAAAAATTTCAATTTCAAAACAGAGCTGATTTCATTGTTGAACATCTTCACAAGCCTAAGTCTCTAGTTGATGCTGTAGATGCAACTAATCCGTCTAATGACAAGTCTAAAGGCCTCTTTTTGGCGGTATGTGATATGCTCCCGAAACCAAGGACCATAAAGAGCCATCTTTCACTTCCATTGCTGCCACCAAAAGTGCTGGACACTTGTAAGGTAAATAATTTGTAGAGAGTAACAAGAAGTTGATCTCATTCATCCTGCAAAATTCTTTAACAAATTTAACTCGCTATCTTTTAATTGAAGATGTACTAATTTTGGTTTCAGGTGGTTTACGTGATTCGTGATCCTCGTGACGTGTGTCTGTCTCATCACCATCACTCGAGAGTTTTCATAGATGAGGGCTTTGACGGAAATTTGGACGAGTATATTGATGCCTTCATCGATGGAACTAGTAATTCAAATTATATTATCATCTTTCAAAAGATGTTTCTATGAGTAAAGGGTATTTAGCCAAATACATTCTTTACTCAAGGAGAAATGGAGTTAGATTTTCGGCTGATATCACTTTTGAAAATGATCAAATTACTGATACCTACATATTTTCTCTATTTTCCAGTCAAATATGGTTTATTTTTTCAGTTCTGTGGCATCCTTACTGGCATCACATCAAATACGCCTGGGAACAAAGAAACCACCCTAACATGTACATTACCTATTACGAAGAAATGAAACGAAATACCAAGGAAGAGTACAAAAAACTTGCAACATTTTTAGATGTGACTTTAACAGAGAACCAGCTCGATAAAGTAAGAATGATTAAAAGCAAAAGATTTATAACCTAAGATCAGATATATTATATCAATAATATTAAAATGTTTCCAAATTAGATTAATGTTTGTATCTAATTTAGAATCTTATTGCATTAATTTCCAGATCATTCACCACACCAGTTTTGGAGAGATGAAGAAGAGGGACGAACACATCCTTCCAAGGGATGATGCTTTATCTTACATGAATATGGACCGGGTGAAGGAAGAGGGAGGATTCTTTAGGAAAGGTGAAGAGTTAACGTAGTATGTACCGAACGAAAAAGAAATTTATCGTTTAATTCATCTGGACGTTAATTTGCACATTTCAATCTGAAATTTTGATCTACATTGAGTTTTTTTCTTTTTGCAAATCTTTGACCCTCCAAAAAAGAATTTAGATGAAATTTTTTTAGAAGATATGGTTTGGTACTATCAATTCATGTATTACGAACTTATTTGAAGAACAATGAAAATACTTCTAAAAACTATCTACACAATGTGTTGAAAATGGACGCCGTTATCCTTTAGGGGAAATCCAGGTAGCAGAAAGTCAAAAGTATCGTGTAAATTTTCTGTTGCAAATTATAACGCAGCATTATTTGAGAGGGTGACGAAGATTGTCTTCAAGCGAGCAAAACTTCGACTTCCGGACGCCGGCGGCCATTTTCAACACCTTCAGTAGACAGGTTTTAGGATTACTTTGATTGTATTTTAAATAAGTTTGTAATTAATGACTTGTTAGTACCAAACCATATCTTCCTAAAATATAACTGAGTCCTCCAAGTTCTTATTTCAAATGTTCCTATTGGGGAGACCAATAGTTGGAAAAAGTGAAAATCACGCTCTTTCAAAACAGGAGAAATTGGTCATATGTGACAATTAATTTTTTTTTTCACAAATCTTTTGTTTTAAGTTGGTCATCATGAAATATTAATTCTAGGCAGAGAGTGAAATAAAATAATAATTCATTTTAACCATATCATAAATGTGTATCAGGGACATCTGGCGGTTGGAAGAAGAATTTGAATGACGAACAAAAGAAGAAATTCGATGACTGGATTAACAAAAATTGTCCTGATATGGAAATCATGAAGAACATTGCAGGAAAATAAATGAAATCAATATGTTGACGAGCATAATAGAAACGTTCTATAACTGTTATATAATTACAGAATAATCAAATGATTAAAATCAAATCAATTCATTACATGGATGTTTCTATCTTTTAGAATCACAGTCGCCAAACAATTTTGATTAATACCATATGATTTTTATTTAATGAAATATATATAAATATTCTGATTGCAACTTAGAAGTGTAGTGATACATGCTCACTAGCTCAAATAAGAATTTCCATTATTATCATAACTTAATAATTAATAATCAATAAATCAACTAACTGTAAAATTATGTTAAGAATTAGTCTGTATTCAATCTAAAATTATGTTTAAAATCTCAATATCGTTATACAAAGATAAATTAATAATTTTTCATATATGTTTTTCTCTCATGCATATTCACTTTTCGAATATTGTATTCCTTTATTTAATTGAGCTTATAAGATCAGTCTAAATTAGAGTTGACAAATATTTCAATAAATTCAGTAGTATTTAGTAGTAGATTTATTGTTAAAATGACTATGATGGTAAATTGTACTATTAGTCTATTTCATTAAACTTGATTTTTAAAGGAGGTACAACTTCCTTCTGTACCACCGAGCATTAAACTCAACCCTTATTGTGGTATGGAGTATGTACCACCAGACTTAAAATAGTTAAACTTATTCGGATGGTTAATGGTAGTATAAAAAATAATCTAATAAACACTTTAAAGAATTCAATTTGAATGTCCGTATTGATTTATAATGTTTTAATTGATGTCCATAGTGTTCCACATTTCTGATGGTTTATTTCTGATACTTGATTTTGATTTTGTTATATTATATCTAGGTAGAGTTATATTTGAAAAAGTTATAGCTGATTTAATTGAAGTTTTAATTAAATAAATTGAAGTATTAAATTTCTGACATCCATCCAATCTTGAGTATGGAGTAACGTGATTTTTATATAATCTTACATTTGTTTAAATTTTGGTAGTGCTGGCAAAAATAATCACTACACTTGTTAACCCGAACGTTTCGTTTGTACAAAAGGATTACTATTCCAAACAAGACGAGGAAAACCATCATTAAAAACAATTAAAACTTGGGTGAGCAAGAGAATAATACAGCAAAATCATAACTTTACGAGGTAAATACTTATTAATCCTGCTGAAAACATCTAATGATTCAGATATCTCTGTTGAAACCATGACCATGTTAACATTCTCCAAACCTCCCCTATAACAGCCACCCAAAGGCATTTCTGTTTGAGAGAACACAATCGTCACATGACAGCAGTTATATGTTGGCCTTAAAAATTAATTTTCCGTCAACATTGTAAAATAATCTAATACAAAAATCTGGAAAGTTTGCAATCAATATAATTTTTCGTCTAACTCTAATGAATCAAATTTAAAAATAACTATTTATAATTCAATTTGTTGGTATAAGCATGACTGAAGTAATCTTCACAATCGTATTTGGAGTCACTATAGTTTTTTTTTATTCTTTTTTTTAAATGGTTGATATTTCTTGCGTTTCTGATGATTATCTGTATTTTGGAGAGAAATTTTCAAAATCCTACTCCTCGGTGAGTTCTCAATTGTTTTGTTTTATGCGTGAAATATTGGTAACGCAAGACAAAACAAACGGGTTAATCTCGCATGGCTGCAGAAGCGTTGTATGCAACACTTTATTAACCACTATAATAACAATGCTGAACACTAAATGGTTCATTTTTGGTAATGGATAATATATATTGAGTAAAGATAAAATTATTATAAAAGATTTATTCTTTCCCAAGCCCTTAAATATAATAGGCATTAATCCATTATATGAAATGGAAGGAGTGTGTCGAATATATCTTCAAATTGCTATTATATTTACAATATATTCTGGCTTATAGCCATTCTTGGCACTTACTTTCTTAAAGGAACTGAAACTCCAATGACATGAATTTTACTCGAGAAATTTGGACAATATAAATAAATTTGATAACCAAGACATACCAGTGCATTGTGCAATAATATTTTATTGTTTGAAGGCGTAAACAGTGCGTTTCAACATTACTGATATTTCTCTCAATAGCCATATACAAACAATTAAATATCCTAATGCGGTATACAAGATACACCTATTTGTTACTTTAGATTGGATTTTCAATGTGGAACCAAAAATAATGTGAAAACTTGACTTAGAAGAAATAACAGAAGGCTAAAAGAAATGGTGAAATTCTCCGATGAACAGAAAAAGTTTATAATAAGAGCATTCGGGACAACATCTTCGCCAGCAATGATCAGACGTCTGTTTCTACAAGAGTACAAGACATCTGGAAGAGCAAGAGAACAGTTCGAATTGTTCTATTTTACAAGAATAAATCGGAATTTCGACAAGAATGGAACAATTTTTTGAAAGAAGAAATCAGGAGGTCCCACAAAGAGAAAGCCAGAAAAAGTCGAAGAAGTCAGAACATTTTTGGATGTAAAAACAAGAAGCTCAGTCAGGAAATCAGCGCCTCTTTTCAACATTTCTACAACTACTTATTGGTAGTTGCCATCAAATAACGGAAGCCCATTAATTATACCGACTCTAATTCTGCCGGTGTCTCTTGGATCAGCCAGATCCCGAAATATTTGTGTTGAAAGTTATCTGGACCGATGAGATTTTTTTTGCTTGAATCAAGGCACCCACAGGAAGAATGATGGTACCTGGTCTCTTACTAGTCCCAATGAGATTGTCGAATCTAACAATAGAAATGATGAGAAGGCTTTGCTTTTTGTTTCTATTATTAACGGTAAAGTGCCGGTAGTTCATGCCTTCATGGATGAAAATGGAAGACGCAAGATAGTGAATGGCGACTGCTACCATAAGTTGCTGCAAGAAAATATTTGGCCCACCTTTCGTTCATGTGCTACAAGACAAGGTTTATGGTTGATGCAGGACGGTAACCCTGCCCATTGCACCACTGCCGCCAAAGAATTCCTGTTGAACAAGTTTGAAGCCAGAGTCATCAGCCGTGGGACACAGATTGCGTGGCCATCACATTCTCCAGATTTGAATCCTTTGGAGTTTTATTATTGGGCCTTAGCTCAAAAAGAAGTGTATTCTGCAAAACAAACTACAGTGGACGAACTTATCAATGTTTTGAAGAGATTTTCAGAAGAACATCGCAAGAATGTCTTTCAGAGTGTAGCACTTAATGTTTTGAAGCGGGCGAATCTCTGTGTGGAGCAAAATGGAGGCCACTTCCAGCACCTTCTATAATATTTACTTCTTGTTATTAATCATTAAAAACCCACTCTTCCTGAACATTTCGGTGCAATTTTTTTTTCATCAGTAACGGAATAAAAGCCACTGAAAAATATCAAAAATGTTGAAACACACAGTATATCCCAAAACAAGTCGCTATAATTTAGGAATGTTTTTTTTTCGTTATTCATCAGTTTGGATTTCAAAAAAGACTTGTTTATTAACAGTTTTTATTTGAATAGAATAAGACACATGAAAATTCGCCTTGTTAGAGGAAATTATAGAAGGGCTTGGAGATTGTATGTTTTATGTTTTCATCAATAAATCCTTATCCTTATCCTTATCCTTACACATACTTCCAACTAGTTAAGAGCCGTTAATCACATGTGTGTCACGTGTGATACATTATGTGTCCCATTTGTAAATCATAAATTGAGTAAAAGAAGACTGCAATAACTTTATAAACATCTAATACCATCAAAAATAACCAAAAAACACGATGAGAAATTCCAATCACAAGCAATTAAAAAGACCAAAAAATAATTTTAGACGGAGCTTCATCAACATGATTTAATGTCGAACAAAAACTAAATTTGTATTTCTATCTTATATGTATTGCAATATCAAAACTTTATTAAAATAAAATATGTACTAAGCGTAGATATTAATCACCAAGCCTTTTTAGTACCAAATGTTTATTAAAGCAACTAATTAATGTTATCTATTCACAATGTTTAAACCTCATCTTCAATAGAACATAAGAAATAACAGTCATAGAATACAAGGAAAGATAGCACAAATTAACAAAAATAAACTGAAATGTATTTATTAAAGTTGGCATTGTAGTTAATTGGCTTAGGTTTAATGGTTAATCATATATGCATAATTGGTAATTTAATATTTTATATTGTAGTATTTAAAAATAAAATAGTAAATTATAAATATAATATATATTTTTGATAAATAAATAGTTAAGTCAGAAAAATAATCTATTTCTTTCTTCGTATTTCTGATATTCTGAATCTTGAAGATGCCCGCCATGTGTATGAAGATCCTATGAATGGTCAAAAAAATGCTTACTCAAACTGCACAATAAATACACTATTATTAAATTAGCTTATTACTGCCCTATATTCAAGTACTTTAATCTCTATAATAAGTATATTAACTATAGCGTGTTTACCAAGTTTACTGAATTTATGCGTTATTTATTTATTAAATAAACACTCCAATCGAGAACTTAATCATGTAACTCTAGCATTATAATTATAATAGAAGCGACTCTTGACTGCATAGAAGGCTATTTGTTATGCCATCTATCACTGATAAGTTGAATTAATAACCTTGAGACTCGAGATTAACAGCACTTACCTATGTAGTCACCACATTACTATGCTATTGAGTTAGGATGACTACATTTAGGGTCAGAAGGTTTAGACTTGGACAGTAGGGTACGTATTGACATAGTCATATCCATTTCTTTGTATGTTAACATGTAGACTGCTATTATATATATTTCAATGAATGTTTTCATAGTAAATAATTTTCATCTTTGGAATTTTCGTATTGAAGAATTAAATTTAGTTAGTTAGTTTTCCATATAATCTGCAGTTCTAAGGGGTAAGTGACCAGTTGTCGAACGGTTCCATATTTTCAATCACATAATTAAAAAGTGTACAATATTTAATATAAACTTACCAGGCAATGATTGGTTGCATTTATATTATACAACAGTACTACGTGATATCAGTACAAGTGAAGTGCACCTAATCATTCATTTCCTAAATGACATGAAACTGTGCTATCTCTCTAATCGTTTAATATGGTCAATCGGGGGTATCTGGTACAGAAAACATTGTTATCTGTATTTACACAAATGGTATCTCTTCCACTTGACGGAATTACCAACTGGTTTTTCTAAAGATAATGAAATGTATTAAGATGTCAGGTCTCTACGCAGTTACAGTGTCTATTGACACAGAGTGTAGCCTATTAGGTGTTGGAGACCTTCAAATAGATCATTCCTACCTCATCTTCTGGCTAGATAGGTCTACACTGTGTGAGTCCTAGGTATCTCTGTGCGACCTCTACTTATGTATCTCTGTGCTACCATTACTTAGGTCTCTCTGTTCTACCACTACTTATGTATCTCTGTGCTACCATTACTTAGGTCTCTCTGTTCTACCACTACTTATGTATCTCTGTGCTACCATTACTTAGGTATCTCTGTGCTACCATTACTTAGGTATCTCTGTACTACCATTACTTAGGTATCTCTGTGCTACCATTACTTAGGTATCTCTGTACTACCATTACTTAGGTATCTCTGTGCTACCATTACTTAGGTAAATCTGTGCTACCATTACTTAGGTATCTCTGTTCTACCACTACTTATGTATCTCTGTGCTACCATTACTTAGGTATCTCTGTGCTACCATTACTTAGGTCTCTCTGTTCTACCACTACTTATGTATCTCTGTGCTACCATTACTTAGGTATCTCTGTGCTACCATTACTTAGGTCTCTCTGTTCTACCATTACTTAGGTATCTCTGTACTATCATTACTTAGGTATCTCTGTACTACCATTACTTAGGTATCTCTGTGCTACCATTACTTAGGTATCTCTGTGCTACAATTACTTAGGTAAATCTGTGCTACCATTACTTAGGTAAATCTGTGCTACCATTACTTAGGTATATCTGTGTTACTATTAACCTCTACTTTTATATTTATGTACAACATCTACAATTAACATCATTTGTTAATAGTTGGTCGTACAGTTATTATAAGGATTTGTAATTATGTGACTAGGTGAATATTCAGCTCGACGATACTATTGTTTTTTTAACATTTCTTGTAATTTCACCTTTTAATAGCTTATTCAACATTATATTATTCAGAAACCCATTTTTCATTCTTAGGTTGAGTGGCTAGATATGATCAAAAGAATTAAAAGAGTTGAAACTTGACGATTTGAAAAGCATAAGCGAAAGAGAAATTTGTTCAACCATTTATTGAATATATGTACATTGCACAATAGTTGAAAAGAAACCATAAAATATAGAACTAAATTAAGCTTTATTATTTAAAAAAATATCAATCGAAACCAATAATTCATTCCACAAAAAATATATGAAAGTGTTCCTCTCATATATCTATCTAAAAGCTTATCTCCAAACAACTTATCTGAAACTAATTTATTTCAGTTATAAATTCAAATCCAATCATTGAAAATGTCTTTTAAAAGTGGCCACAAGATCGTAGAGTTGACTCCGGAGCAAAAGAAACAAGCAGATCTTTTCAAAGGCCGCGCAAACAATACAATCATACTTGAGCCCGATGGCTGGTGTGTCATGGACGCCTGGAAGAAGTTTGGTGATGGTATCCACGATTTCAAAGTGAGTAGAGTAAAAAAGTAGAGTAATAGGCGTAGTGTATGTTCCAACCTGTTCTACTAATTTTAAACATGTTCTAATTAATCATATATAGTCTGACAACTTCAAATATAGACGAGATAAATCCATTTTTTAGATTACTACTTTCAGAGGACAGAATTCATTTATTATTCGCTAGAATAGTTGGCTAGTTATACTCATATCTAGTCTAAAATTGTTATGACTTCAATTTAACTTCATCATTGCCAAAAGATTTCTTGCAAAATGATCATACAAGTCCGACTGGTCACAGCAAGAACCAGTCCTCTGAATTTTCTTATAATAAGCTTTCATGTACATGTTATTTTCAGCTTGACCCAAATGACGTTTTCGTGAACACTCTGCCCAAAAGTGGAACCACGTGGACCCAGGAGATCGTGTGGACTCTGAGGAACAACCCCAATCTCGACAATCCAGCTGGTAATCTACCTCTGGCAGCCAGAACACCTACCTTAGAGTAAGTTCTTCGTTCAAATTGGAAAGTGGGATATCATATATAGTGATATTATTTCTTTTAATTTGCAAAATTCACTGTTTTTCCATGGTTAACCCTAGTAATTATTTAGCCGTTGGTGCAGCTGTCCTCATGAAAAAACAATTTTAATTTTAAACTGATGTGGAAGCTGTCTTTTCGTGACTTTCACTTTTTTACATAATTACATACGATTAGAAAAACAAAGGTGATAGACGATAAGATACTCATATTATGAGCATTTATTCAAATGTATAAGGAGTAAATCAGAGCTCTCTAGCAGTCATTAGAAGCAAGAGTGTGTTTGAGAACATAAGGGTGAATATATCACTATATTCAGTTAACTGTAACCTTTATAGCGTCCTACTGAGTCTAATTAACTCCGTACTCCGCAGCTCGCTTAGCTTTGTACATAACGATAAGCCCCGTAGTTATGTAGTGAGGACTGGTGCGCCTGAGCCAGCGGCTTGGTTAGTGATGACTAGGTTACTCGGGTTAAATGTCCTCAAGCGATTAATTAATTTTACATTTCGTAACAGAGCTGATTTTGTTATTGATCATCTTCACAAGCCAAAGTCTCTAATTGATGCTGTAGATGTCAATAATCCGACTTATGAAAAGTCCAAAGGCCTTTTCTTGGCTGCTTGCGATATGCTCCCGAAACCAAGGACCATGAAGTGCCATCTTCCACTTCCTTTGTTGTCACCAAAACTGCTCGACACTTGTAAGGTAAAGAATTTATAGAAAAGGGTGAAGAGGCTCATTACATTTATCCTGCAATAAATATTAGAAACAATTTTTTTTCGATTTTCCTCGCTTATCTGATCTAATTTTGGTTTCAGGTGGTTTACGTGATTCGTGATCCTCGTGACGTGTGTCTGTCTCATCACCATCACTCGAGAGTTTTCGATTATGACGGTTTCGACGGAACTTTGGACGAGTATATTGATGCCTTCATGGATGGAACTGGTAATTATTATTTTATTAAACGTCCCTCAGTAACTGTTTTCATATTTGAACTTTTGTTAGTAACGGGTCTATAGACCAATAGAATCTTAACTCATGATGAAATGGATTTTTTAACCTGTAAGATTTTGGAAAATGATCCAATTGTATGATAAATCCTTTTCCATATTTATTAATCAAACGTTGGTTATTTTCAGTTCTCTGGAATCCTTTCTGGCCTCACATCAAATACGCCTGGGAACAACGTAACCACCCTAACATGTACATTACCTATTTCGAAGAAATGAAGCGAAATACCAAGGAAGAGTACAAAAAAATTGCAAAGTTCTTAGATGTGACCGTAACTGACGAACAGCTCGATAAAGTAAGAAAAACTTATTTGAGGAACAATAAGTTTTAGAGCTATGATTAAATATATACCATCAATAATATTGACAAAGTTTTAGATTAGGTTCATGCCCTTACTTAAATTTATATTATTTACCATAATTTCCAGATCATTCACCACACCAGTTTCGGGGAGATGAAGAAGAGGGATGACCATGTCCTGCCAAGTAATGATGCTGTTACCTACATGGATATCGACAGAGTGAAGAAAGAGGGAGGATTCTTCAGGAAAGGTGAAGATGAAATATATAATGTTCAACATTTGTTCAACATCATGTAGTTAATTTCCACATTAGACATCTTAATTAGAATATAAATTCTATACTATTTTCAAAAGTGAAAAATGTGGCCATGAGTGACAATATTTTCTTTTTGTAAGAAAGGAAAAATCCATTTTAACCATATCATATTTTTCTATCAGGGACATCTGGCGGTTGGCAGAAGAATTTGAATGACGAGCAAAAGAAGAAATTCGATGACTGGATCAACAAAAATTGTCCTGATATGGAAATCATGAAGAACATTGCAGGAAAATAAAGAAAAACAAAATGTTGACGAAGCTAATTGAAACGTTTGTTTGGGATAACTGTCGCCAAATAATATTAATTATTAACATATGATTCTGACTGAATAATATATATAAGTATTCTAATTCTACGTACGATTTAGTATTGCACATTATGGATTGTTTTAGCAAAACTGAATAAGACAAAAGAATCGGGTGTGAATATCAAAATACGATCTTCAAGATTTTGATGTACAATTTTTTTAATTTTCTACATATTGGTTTGATTTACATTTTAAAATGTAATCCTCTGATTATGCTATAATTACAACACTAATGATTTTTGACGACTTCAAAATATGTTTATGGATGATTGAATATGTTTTTTTAGATTTAAGTATTATATTGTTGAAGATGGGATGACAATTTGAATGTATGTATTATACATCAATGCAAATAAAGATATTGTTTTACCTATTTTACTTTCATTATTCTACATACATAATAACAAATAGTTTTGTTCGTATATAGCTATAGAGCATTTTTTTTAATTGATTAGAAAATTTGCAATAAAGATGCATGGAAAATAGCGATATCTAGATGTTCATAAGTGTAGGAGATATTCTAATACCTTATAACACATTAAAAAAGTATTATTTCGAATTAATAATTTCAATTTAAACAATAGTATTATTAGTATTGTATTGTACTATTGTATTGTAATATTGTATCTGTATTGTAACAACAGCAATAAAATCTTGTTGTTAACTTTAGAAGCTTGTAACTCTAAGAAAAACATGCAGTAAATGACAGTTCACAATCAGGAATGCCTAATAAAACGCCTTATATGTTTAGCAAGTAATACGCCGCCTGATTAGATGATTTGCATACTATAGCATTGTTAAGAAGTTAACAATGCCATTTTATAATTGAACTCTATAGTTTATTTTAGCTTTGCTTCGCCAAAGGAAATAACATCTTGGGGCATAGTTAATTTGGCTAATTGCATAAATCCGACAAAGGATAATTTCATTTCATTATCTTGCATTATTTAGTAGTTGACAATGCCACTTTATAATAACATCTTGGGGCATGGCTAATTGCTTAAATACCTTTTTAACATGGGAACCTTCAACTGTTCGGATTTCCTTTACTCAATCTATCCTATAAATACTGCAATTTCAGGCTAATCTTTGTTCAGTTTTCAATCAGACGTTCCACGCTATGGTAGTGTTACCTAGCGTTAGATCATACCTCCTTGTATACTAAGTGTTCAGTTTAGACTTGACTCCATTGTATTCTTTACATAAATTTCAACTCTGTATCTTTTGATCTTGCAATAGACAATATCGGAAAGGATATCGTTCTCTTTATTATCCCTGCCCTAACCTTGAACCAAAAATCCACCCCACATACGTATTGGGAAAACACCCCATAGAATAGAATTCATTCCATTTTCGGACAGTTTCTATGCTAACAATAGGAAACTCTTCTGATTTAAACTATTCTAAAATAGTAATACACCTTATTTAAACTATTCTGAAATAATTTTTCAAGCCTGATATGTATCAAATTACATATCACGTGTTCCGAGTTACTAGATTTAAAAACTTACCAAGGAATAATTGGTTGGATTCATATTATACTTCAACAGCAATACGTGTTCTCAAATAATCTTATAATGTGCCTATATCACTTATTTCCTCAATGACATGATTCTAAACCAATACCCTATAAGGTTGTTTATAATGTTAATCGGTTATTTTATGGTACAGATATTCTGCGTATTTATTTAGCTGTGCCAAAAAATAAGAGTTTTGTGTTAATTAAGGAATCTTCATATGAATGAGTTATAATAAATTGATAAGAACATAGCATGCCAATTTCCAGACCATTTTTAAATTTTGTTGGAAATGATATTTTCCCACTAATTCTGATTTATTTTGTAATGGAAGAAGTAAAATTAGTTAGCACGTTATAAACGAATATGACCTACAAAATTGCCAATTAATTCGTGATATTTTTTGTTGACCCGTGACCTTTTTTTGTGAAATGTGTCATCTATTTTAATATTTTTCCAAAAATTAGTTTCTAGAGTAATCATGTTGATCTGATATAAGTAATATAACTGACTCTTTGAATTGTGTCGATTTCATAGTTTAGGAGCATTTAACGAAATTTTAATGCCAAAATTTCGAAATTTACCATAGGATTTGAGCATTTCAATTATATCCATTCAAATCACTTTGTCGAAGTATTTTGAGTTTGAAAGTATTCCAAATATTGAAATGTTGGTTTTTTTTATCAATCATTAATGTTTTTCCTCTTTTTATGCACGTAATACTACTTAGGCATCTTGTTCTTCATGGTGCACCAGACCTCCCTATAAGTGTGGAGGGTGCAGTAGGTACACTGACTAGTCTCTCTATATAGCGGTGTCTAAATTCGAACAATTTAGAGGGATGTGGACACTTGTTGTAAACATTGGCGTACCAGTCTGTTTAACGGCACAGTCATCAAAATATGTTTTTCACAAGCTATCGTCCTATGTCAGAGTTTATGGTTTAAACTTCATGCATCCATCGCTTTATTGCAGATCACTATTTGGTGAACGATTTTAATAATATTGATCGTACAAGAGTGAAACTTTGGTCACAGGAAGATTGCTTCAATGTTAGTATCTTGCTGAAATATTTTTTGAATCCATGAGAAAATTGGAAAGTTAAGAACGTTTATGTATTTTGAAGGCATTTTAACTGTCCATCGCTTTATTGCAGCTCTGTGAAAAGGCCAAAAAATGGGTGATTAACTTCTACCGAGAGGGTGAAAATTGTAACAAGTCCTGCAGAAGGGTTGACTCTTCCATATTTAGCTAATGAATTTGGGAACATAATAGAACAAAATAGAAACATAATTTCTATTTTGGAAGATCCCGACACCAACCCAAGGAGAGATGAGGGTACGAGAAGTTTTTCCTTCTCGAAATATGCGAAAGCTACCCAGACAGGTTATAAGGCAGATAAATAACACTAGTGCCTCCATTTTCGACGAGGCTGCCATTAGGTATTCGTCCAAACAGTGTCTTAAATTATACGACAAGGAACGTGATACGACAAGGAACACATAAGGAAAAAGGCATTATATGTACACAGAATTGCATGATAAAAAAATTCCTACTTGTTCTTTTAACAGATGAGGAAAGAGCCACCCTTGATTGCCTGGATGGATGGGTTAAAGTTTGTATCCTACTGGAGCTGCTTATCCACACTGGTTTCGTCGTCAACAAGGAGGCTGTGGCTTTTTGTTTTAAGCGGGCATCATTGGTGAAACGTTAATTGGCCCTTTCCGAATACCAGAGGGTGTAAACCTAACAATCCAATCCTATATTGCCTCTTTTGTTGCGTACTTGTTCCCTTGGCCTAATAGTTTGCAATTATCTCGTTGGCAAAAGATGATTTTATTGCATTACTTCGCACAATCTCATGCTTGAAGGGTTACAACTTCTTTCTTCATATCTCTAAGCATCAAGTGAGAGACTCTCATGACTTGATTGCCTTGCTCTCTGGTCTAAAGCCCCATTGAGCATTTATGACCGCTTCATTTGAGACATTACATTAGGGCTGTTTTTACGTACGACCAATGACAGCCTTGTCAAAAATGGAGGCACTAGTGTTATTTGGCTTCCTTATATATAACCAGCCTGGGTAGTTTTCGTATATTTCGAGGAGAAATTCTTTTTCGCGTACCCTCATTTCTCCTTGGGTTTGTGTTGGAATTTTCCAAAATAGAAACTATGTTTCTCATAACCCTTCCAAGTTATAAAGATAAATATAGAAGAGTCCTCCTTTCTGCAGGATCTGCTACAATTTTTAACCTCACGGTAGAAGTTAATCGCCCATTTTTTAGTCTTTTCACAGAGCTGCAATAAAGCAATGGACAGTTCAAATGCCTTCAAAATACATAAACATTCATAACTTTCCAATTTTTTCATGGATTCAAAAAATATTTCTGCAAGATACTAACAGTGAAGCAATCTTCTTGTAACCAAAGTTTCACTACTGTACGATCAATATTATTAAAATTATTTTCAAAATAGTAATTTGCAATAAAGCGATGGAAACAGTTTATTTGGCAAAATGATGTAAAAATCACAAAAAATCTTACTTCTCTGAAATTTGAATTGCTTTTGGCATTTTTGTAAATAATGTTAGATTTCGCTCAAATTTCAGTAAATGTAACTATATTTGTCTTATCAACTAAATATAATAATCCACCATAACTAATATCTATAATGTTATTTTTGGCCCAACTTCATACTGTATATTGTTACCATTATATATACAACAGGTAAATCCTACTTTAAGTAATAACCGACTGGTTATCCTTATGATAATGATTTTTATTAAACGGCAAGATCTCCACTCATATACATATATCGTAAGTATGTACACTGTACAGTGTACCTATTGACATAGAACATGAGTATCAGATGTTGAAGACCTTCAAGCATATCATTCCTACCTTAACTACTGAGTAGATAGGTCCACACTCTTATCTCTATACAAACATTTGTATCTCTTGTAAATATTTTGTGTGTCTCGTGTGTATCTCGTATCTTGCTTCTATCTCTTGTGTATTTCTCTTATATCTCATGTATATATCTTGTGGGTATCTTGTGTATTTCGTGTGTATCTTGTGTATTTCGTGTGTATCTCTTGTGTATCTCTTTCATATCTCTTGTGTATCTCTATTATATTTCTTGTGTATCTCCACTATATCTCATGTATATATCTTGCGTGTCTCTTGTCTATCTCTCGTATATATCTTGTCTATCTCTTATACCTCTTGTGTATCTCTGTAGGTGCAACCTCTATTCTAAGTGAATAACAACCCTAAATTATTTAGCTCACTATTCTACATATAGTTTTAATGTTTCTTCTAACTTTTTTATATCATATGTACAATTTATTGTCATTACATTGTGCTGGAATTATCTTTTATTAATATTTGAAGCCTTAAAGGTCCCCTCCAACCAATTTTTTTATTGCTTAAATCAACGAGTTTAATGCTTCTCATCATTTTACTGCAAACCGCATGAAGTTTGATAGCATATTTTTAATTTTATATGCTTTTAAAGATTTCTATAATCCAAACTCTACAAAACCTACTTTACTTCCGACTTTCTAATTTTCAGTCTGAAGAAGAAGAATGTACACCATTTGTTTTAAATAAATAAATCTATTTATTATTCGTTTAAAGGTTTAAATTTGAATAATAAACTTATTATAGAAACGTTTATGTACTTTTAGCAACAATTGATATATTAAAAGAAGGCCAAAAACGCATTGTTTGTCAAAACAATCAAAACAAAGAGTGTACAATCTTTTTTCTTTTCGTCAGGTTGGAGATTCGCTCGACTGTTGCTCACAGAGTACTAAAAAACTTTAAAAGCATATAATAAAATAAGTACTGGACTGAATTGTATGCAGTTTGCAGAATAATGATTGTAGACCTTAGTTCTATAATATTATGTAATAAACTCATTTTTCCCCGGAGCCTGGAGAGGACCTTTAATATTCTTCGTTCAGCAAACAAAACGATACAAAGTTGGAAATTTTGAACGAAATCCTTAAAAAAACTAATTTCTTTTCAGTCATAAATGTAATTTAATTAAAGTCATCTGCAATGTCGTTGAAAAGTGGCCACAAAATCGTACGGTTGACTCCGAAGCAGAAGAAACAATCAGAAAACTTCAAAGGGCGCTCCAACATCACAATCAAACTTGAGCCAGATGGCTGGTGTCTCACTGAAGCCTGGGGGAAGTTTGGTGATGGTATCTACGATTTCAAAGTGAGTAAATAGAAATAGAGTAAATAGGTATCAGTATTTTTGAATATGTTCAAACAAGGTGGTGAAATATTTTGTAGAATATACTTGTTATTGTTAATTTGAATATATATTTAATCATGTACAATGACCATTATAATATTGTAATAACAAACAACACTTCTAATGAGGTTATTATCACTCTGATAAGATAGGTAAAAAGAATACAGAGCCTACCATACTATATTTGTAAACACTAATGCCATATAATCGTTACGTAACATGAAAATATCTCTTTATCGATATACTAATTATGTAACACATTTAAATCAAACGAATCTAGAGATAGAAAAATATTTGTTGATCTTGTACAGCAGGACGTTCAATCTCTTATGTACAAGCTTCCATTGTTATTTTTAGCTTGATTCAAATGACGTATTCGTGAACACTTTGCCCAAAAGTGGAACCACGTGGACCCAGGAGATCGTGTGGAATCTGAGGAACAACCTCAATCTTGATAATCCTGCTGCTAATCTACCACTGGCAGCCAGAACACCCGTCTTCGAGTAAGTTCTTCTTTGGAAACTAGGAATAATGATATTCTTGCTACCTGTCTTTCAGGCTAATAACATGAATTTTCATTTGGGAAACAGAGGAGATTTTCTCATTGATCATCTGGAAAAGCCACAGTCTCTACTTGATGCTGTAACCGCCAGTAACCCGACTTATGACCAGTCCAAAGGGGTTTTCTCGGCTGTTTGTGACATGACTCCTAAGCCAAGGACTTTCAAGTGTCATCTTCCACTTCCTTTGCTGCCACCAAAACTGCTAGATACTTGTAAGGTAAATAAATTTTGGAAAAGAACGTAAACGTGTTTCTTGTGTGGCATATATGATATAATTGATAGGTATATTCAACGATGGGTTTTGTTTGTTTTAGCTTATTTGAACTTCTTACTTGATATGTTCTATGCGGTTAATGAGTAGACGGGCAACTCTTATAATAATCTTTTATTAAGTGAGGTTCATGAGTTTAGAAGATGACCAGTGAGTGAACCTTATACGGATTTAACAATCAATGCTACAATTCCTATGTTTTTTCTACGATTCCATTGCTTTTGTATACTAGCTTTGTCTCCATAATCCTCAGTTGAAATTGTGTAGTCCTAATTTTCTTCAACCAGATGATTTCTTCAAACAGAGGTAGCCACAAAGAGCTTTGTTTCAAAAAAAGATTTCCTTATCTTAAAGGGATAATTAGGGCCGGTTTTATTATATAGCAAGATCGAAAAATTGATTCCATTTATGCTGCAATACCTTTTGGAGATAAATTGTTTTATAATTGCACTAGTTTAACTGTTCTGAACACTCTTTTAATTAGAGGTGTACTTTACACATTAAAGATGTATTAACTTTGGTTTCAGGTGGTGTACGTGATTCGTGATCCTCGTGACGTGTGTCTGTCCCATCACCATCACGCAAGAATTTTAAATTACGACGGTTTTGACGGAACTTTGGACGAGTATATTGATGCCTTCATGGATGGAACTGGTAATTATAGAATTATCCTGATTTCAAGTAGATAGTGTTATTAATATTATTAACCTCTTTCAGTAACTGTATTGCAAATAATTGAAATACAGATATGGTAGAAGATTTATTAAATTTATGTGAGTAATTAAGGGATCTATCGTTCATTAGGCTCTTCACTCACGGTTAAAAATGAATTAGATTTCTTAGCTGATATGATATTACAAAACGCTCAAATTGTTTGAAACTCAAGTTTTCCCATTTCCAACCGACAACGTAAATGCTTCATTTTTCAGTTCTCTGGAATCCTTTCTGGCCTCACATCAAATACGCCTGGGAACAACGTAACCACCCTAACATGTACATTACCTATTTCGAAGAAATGAAGCGAAATACCAAGGAAGAGTACAAAAAAATTGCAAAGTTCTTAGATGTGACCGTAACTGACGAACAGCTCGATAAAGTAAGAAAAACTCATTTGAAAACCATCAAGTATAGCAGATGAAATTAGATATATATCAATTGCCAAAGTTTTGAATTAAGTTCAGTCACTCAATTAAATTGATATCTTTTTACAATAATTTTCAGATCATTCACCACACCAGTTTTGAGGAAATGAAAAGAAGGGATGACCACTTGCTTCCCAAAGATGAAATTGATGCTTACATGAACATCGACAGGGTGAAGAAGGAGGGAGGATTCTTCAGGAAAGGTAAAAACTATACATGAAATGTACTCGAGGGAAAAAATGTCATTATTCATTTCATCCCGAACCTATTTGTTGCCATTTGAAATCTGAGTAAGTACTCAAATTTTCTTTTTATAAAGTGGGGAATTTGATCATTAATGACAATATTCATATTTTCTCACAATTTCGATCAGTTATTATTTGTAAATGGTAAGATATTTGTTCTAGTAAGACTATATTTTTACGATATCATATCTTTCTATCAGGGACATCTGGCGGTTGGCAGAAGAATTTGAATGACGAGCAAAAGAAGAAATTCGATGATTGGATCAACACAAATTGTCCTGATATGGAAATCATGAAGAACATTGCAGGAAAATAAAGAAAACCCAAATGTTGATGACAATAATTGAAACGCTTGTTTGGGGATAACAGTCGCCAAATGATTCTGTTTATTACCAAACTATGCTGCTGTAATTAATAAAACATACGAATTTTTACTATGTAAATTAAAATATATAAATTAGTCATTTTTGAAAAATTCATGACAATTTGACTGTATTTTATATACATCACAGTAAATGATAAATAAATTTTAAACAAATTATTGCATTATCATTTTTGTACTGCGACGTTTTACCATCTTATTTCACAGTAGTCGGTAAGTGGGTATCAGCACAGGTCATGGTAGGTCAATCAGTAATTTCTAAAGGTCGGATTGGTTCATGACCTACACGTTATACCACAATATTTACAATATACCACTAAAGGGTAGTGAGTGCGGTTCCCTCTGAGAATATCAGCGAAATATTCCTATGTTATTCGTACGGGGAGAAAAAGTAGGCATAAATAACATCTATATAATTGACAATTTACTTACTTTTGGACAATTTTAAATCGATATTTGAATACTTAATATAAAACAGCATTCTTTGCAGCAAAGTTCATTGAAATTGGATTCGAAATAAATAGTTTATGACGTTTTCATAGAGTGTTTTGAGACGATGTGCGGCATTATGCTCCAAAGGGACGAGCTAAAGCACCACACACTCCTTCGAAAAACCAGGCACTTAGCCACTGACCGTGACTGACGTGAAAACTGACAGTAAACACCTACTGAAAATATCTCAAAACTTATTTTTTCGAAACCAATTTTAAATAAGGTATTCAAATATCGAATAAAATTTTTCCAAGAGTTAGTAAATAGTATGACACAGTCATTTTTGCCTAATTTTTCTCCCCGTACGAATAACAAAGGAATATTTCACTGATAGTCTCAGATGAAATTACGGCTCTCACTGAGGTCTGTTACTGAGTGTGTCATTGAAAAAATTCTACTTAATTTGTTATTAAAACGAGTTGAAATGATAAAATATATTTTTATACCGATGGTTAATTTTCCGTCATTCTACGGTTCTCACGAATAGTTGTTATAATAATATTAACTATTTACTTGTATCGATAATTGATTCTTTCTTTACATATCTACTAACTTTCTAGGACCATTTAAGAAATTATATAATATCTATATATGGATTGACAATTTTTTCATGATAGTTGCTGGAGAATTACATCATGTCATTAGTTTAATAAAGTACAGTCAAATTAACTTGATTGAATATGATGGTACCAATTAATTTATCAAATAACAAATCATTATTCAAAATCTGTATGAATGCATTAGATT
Source organism: Caprella mutica (assembly GCA_947561585.1). Classification (NCBI taxonomy): domain Eukaryota; kingdom Metazoa; phylum Arthropoda; class Malacostraca; order Amphipoda; family Caprellidae; genus Caprella; species Caprella mutica. The sequence goes on along the minus strand of CANNZV010000484.1, from coordinate 135,005 downwards.
GCAACATAAATAATTATCAACATATAAACAAACTCATAAAATTAATTATTATACTACAAAACTCAATTACTGAACTAATTATACTCTTTAGTTGTTTTTATTATTAGGATTAATAATAAAAAGAAAATAATTTTTATTATACACCCAGTCGGAAAATATTTACAATAATCGGTAGATCGTCTGTTATTGTCCATAACGGTATATATTGATGGTATTTTATCGTAAAATATCATAATAAAGACATTTCTGTTGGGAATGTCCAACGAGAAACGATAGATGGTAGAAATGTCCACTAAATTACTATTGTATTTTCGTCTACTCATTTATTGTCGTAGATAGATGATCTTTTTATCATCGATAAAAAACCTACATTTGGCGACTGGTTGTTCTATCGCTGCGCCATGCAAGTGGGTATAGGTAAAGTTGGTATATAGAGTAGGTAGGTGAAGTAGGTATAGGTAGGCCTATAAAGTAGGTAGGCCTATAAAGTAGGTAGGTATATAAAGTAAGTAAGTATATAAAGCAGGTAGGCCTATAAAGTAGGTAGGCATACAAAATAGGTAGCTATATAAAGTAGGTAGGTATATAAAGTAGGTAGGCCTATAAAGTAGGTAGGCCTATAAAGTAGGTAGGCCTATAAAGTAGGTAGGCGGCGTAATCCTATAAAGTAGGTAGGCGGCGTAGGCCTATAAAGTAGGTAGACCTATAAAGCAGGTAGGCCTATAAAGTAGGTAGGCATACAAAGTAGATAGCTATATAAAGTAGGTAGGTATATAAAGTAGGTAGGCCTATAAAGTAGGTAGGCGGCGTAGGCCTATAAAGTAGGTAGGCCTATAGAGTAGGTAGACCGTTAAAGCAGGTAGGCCTATAAATTAGGTAGGCATATAAAGTATGTAGGCCTATAGAGTAGGTAGGCCTATAAAGGAGATAGGCCTATAAAATAGTTAGGCCTATAAAGTAGGTAGGCCTATAAAGAAGGTAGGCCTATAAAAGAGATAGGCCTATAAAATAGGTAGGCCTATAAATTAGGTAGGCTTATAAAGGAGATATGCCTATAAAATAGTTAGGCCTATAAAGTAGGGTATCCGGTAAATTCATCGCAGTAAATTCATCGCCGGTAAATTCATCGCCGTAAATTCATCGCACGGTAAATTCATCGCGTGGTAAATTCATCGCATGGTAAATTCATCGCATGGTAAATTCATCGGATGGTAAATTCATCGCATGGTACATTATAAAATTAAATTGATAAACTTAAATAAACTTTTTGCAAATAATTATACCGACCTCACTTTATTTTCGATGGATGAGGGTAACTTGTTTGTACGAATCTGTGCTGTTAGTTTATTTTAAATGATTGGATTTTTAGTAATAGAATGTCATATAACTTTCAAATGTATATCATACAATTACTATAATATATTTAATATGTGGGTAATTTCATTAATTTATCATTTTATTGTTATGCATATATTTATTTAATTTAAATTTATGTTAATTCTCAAATTGCGTATTTGAGTATATAGCTACTTATAGTAGCTACCATTTTTTCAGATGATTTACACTACAAATTGGATCCACATGACACGATTCAATTTAATTCGACTTATTTAAGTACTTCAAAGATTTTCATTCATTGAAACATGAGATTAGTACTCAAATGAGATTTAACGGGCTTCATAATATACACCTTATCAAGTATATATCAATCGAATTAAAAAATTATAAACATGTTTTTAGATAATATTGTCACTATCTTATGTAATAAAAATGTAAAACTTCTTTATTGTGTCCTCTGCCCAATTGTTTTGGGGCCCATATATCATGGGCCCAATTGTCCTGGTGCCCAATTGTCTTAGGCCCAAATGTCAGCAGGCCCAATTTCCCGGTGCCCAATTGTCTGTGTACCATATTATTTATAACGTTACAATGTCTTTTTTTCTTAAATTATCTATTATTTATATACCTCTCTATTATTTGTATTATCTACCTTCCTGTTATATGTCACCGATAATTTACTATATGCGATGAATTTACCTGCGATGAAATTACCATGCGATGAATTTACCATGCGATGAATTTACTACGCGATGAATTTACCACGCGATGAATTTACCATGCGATGAATTTACCACGCGATGAATTTACCGCGATGAATTTACTGCGATGAATTTACCCGCGATGAATTTACACTGATCCATAAAGTAGGTAGGCCTATAAAGTAGGTAGGCCCATAAAGTAGGTAGGCCCATAAAGTAGGTAGGCCCATAAAGTAGGTAGACCCATGAAGTAGGTAGGCCTATAAAGTAGGTAGGCTTATATAGTAGGTAGGCCCATAAAGTAGGTAGACCCATGAAGTAGGTAGGCCTATAAAGTAGGTAGGCCTATATAGTAGGTAGGCCTATAAAGTAGTTAGGCCTAAAAAGTAGTTAGGCCTATAGCGTAGGTAGGCCTATAAAATAGGTATATAAAGTAGGTAGGCCTATCATAGGTAGTCCTACATTAAGTTCACCTGTTCTTATCAGTTAGTTCTTACCTTCCAAATAGCACATGTCAGGTTATCTTCGTACTACTTTATAACACCTGGCAAAACTCTCATAGCAATAAGACTAATATTCACTATATTGAACATCTGCAGTTATATACGCTATATTTAATGGGATATAACATCAGAGGGGTAAATTGAATATAAGTTCCTAGTTTCTAGAGAATATGTACGTATGTGTAAGTATTTAATTGAAATAAATTGATTCACATACAAAATTCTTAACTAAAATATTCATGAAAATTATTGCTCTTCCTTATTCAACCATTATAAGTTATAACATTGGTTGATGTAATAATTGGTTGATTTAGGAATTGGTTGATGTAATAATTGGTTGATGTAGGAATTGGTTGATGTAAGAATTGGTTGATGTAAGAATTGGTTGAAGTAAGAATTGGTTGATGTAAGAATTGGTTGATGTATGAATTGGTTGATGTAAGAATTGGTTGATGTAAGAATTGGTTGATGTAATAATTGGTTGATGTAAGAATTGGTTGATGTAAGAATTGGTTGATGTATGAATTGGTTGATGTAAGAATTGGTTGATGTAAGAATTGGTTGATGTGAGAATTGGTTGATGTAAGAATTGGTTGATGTAAAAATTGGTTGATGTAAGAATTGGTTGATGTAGGAATTGGTTGATGTAGAATTGCTTGATGTAGGAATTGCTTGATGTAGAATTGGTTGATGTAAGAATTGGTTGATGTAGGAATTGGTTGATGTGAGAATTGGTTGATGTAAGAATTGGTTGATGTAAGAATTGGTTGATGTAAGAATTGGTTGATGTAAGAATTGGTTGATGTAAGAATTGGTTGATGTAAGAATTGGTTGATGTAAGAATTGGTTGATGTAAGAATTGGTTGATGTAAGAATTGGTTGATGTAAGAAATGGTTGATGTAAGAATTGGTTGATGTAGGAATTGGTTGATGTAAGAATTGGTTGATGTAAGAATTGGTTGATTTAAGAATTGGTTGATGTAAGAATTGGTTGATGTAAGAATTGGTTGATGTAAGAATTGGTTGATGTAAGAAATGGTTGATGTAAGAATTGGTTGATGTAAGAATTGGTTGAGGTAAGAATTGGTTGATGTAGGAATTGGTTGATGAAAGAATTGGTTGATGTAAGAAATGGTTGATGTAGGAATTGGTTGATGTAAGAATTGGTTGATGTAAGAATTGGTTGATGTGAGAATTGGTTGATGTAAGAATTGGTTGATGTAGAATTGCTTGATGTAGGAATTGCTTGATGTAGAATTGGTTGATGTAAGAATTGGTTGATGTAAGAATTGGTTGATGTAGGAATTGGTTGATGTAAGAAATGGTTGATATAAGAATTGGTTGATGTAAGAATTGGTTGATGTAAGAATTGGTTGATGTAAGAATCGGTTGATGTAAGAATTGGTTGATGTATGAATTGGTTGATGTAAGAATTGGTTGATGTAATAATTGGTTGATTTAGGAATTGGTTGAAGTAATAATTGGTTGATGTAGGAATTGGTTGATGTAAGAAATGGTTGATATAAGAATTGGTTGATGTAAGAATTGGTTGATGTAAGAATTGGTTGATGTAAGAATCGGTTGATGTAAGAATTGGTTGATGTAAGAATTGGTTGATGTAAGAATTGGTTGATGTAAGAATTGGTTGAAGTAAGAATTGGTTGATGTAAGAATTGGTTGATGTATGAATTGGTTGATGTAAGAATTGGTTGATGTAAGAATTGGTTGATGTAATAATTGGTTGATGTAAGAATTGGTTGATGTAAGAATTGGTTGATGTATGAATTGGTTGATGTAAGAATTGGTTGATGTAAGAATTGGTTGATGTGAGAATTGGTTGATGTAAGAATTGGTTGATGTAAAAATTGGTTGATGTAAGAATTGGTTGATGTAGGAATTGGTTGATGTAGAATTGCTTGATGTAGGAATTGCTTGATGTAGAATTGGTTGATGTAAGAATTGGTTGATGTAAGAATTGGTTGATGTAGGAATTGGTTGATGTGAGAATTGGTTGATGTAAGAATTGGTTGATGTAAGAATTGGTTGATGTAAGAATTGGTTGATGTAAGAATTGGTTGATGTAAGAATTGGTTGATGTAAGAATTGGTTGATGTAAGAATTGGTTGATGTAAGAATTGGTTGATGTAAGAATTGGTTGATGTAAGAAATGGTTGATGTAAGAATTGGTTGATGTAGGAATTGGTTGATGTAAGAATTGGTTGATGTAAGAATTGGTTGATTTAAGAATTGGTTGATGTAAGAATTGGTTGATGTAAGAATTGGTTGATGTAAGAATTGGTTGATGTAAGAAATGGTTGATGTAAGAATTGGTTGATGTAAGAATTGGTTGAGGTAAGAATTGGTTGATGTAGGAATTGGTTGATGAAAGAATTGGTTGATGTAAGAAATGGTTGATGTAGGAATTGGTTGATGTAAGAATTGGTTGATGTAAGAATTGGTTGATGTGAGAATTGGTTGATGTAAGAATTGGTTGATGTAGAATTGCTTGATGTAGGAATTGCTTGATGTAGAATTGGTTGATGTAAGAATTGGTTGATGTAAGAATTGGTTGATGTAGGAATTGGTTGATGTAAGAAATGGTTGATATAAGAATTGGTTGATGTAAGAATTGGTTGATGTAAGAATTGGTTGATGTAAGAATCGGTTGATGTAAGAATTGGTTGATGTATGAATTGGTTGATGTAAGAATTGGTTGATGTAATAATTGGTTGATTTAGGAATTGGTTGAAGTAATAATTGGTTGATGTAGGAATTGGTTGATGTAAGAAATGGTTGATATAAGAATTGGTTGATGTAAGAATTGGTTGATGTAAGAATTGGTTGATGTAAGAATCGGTTGATGTAAGAATTGGTTGATGTAAGAATTGGTTGATGTAAGAATTGGTTGATGTAAGAATTGGTTGATGTAAGAATTGGTTGATGTAAGAATTGGTTGATGTAAGAATTGGTTGATGTAAGATTTATGTACCCATAAGATGAATATGATCCAAAATGTACTATTTTTTAAATAGTATAGTTCTAGATCAAATTGTGTGTAATGCAATGTTTATGAACAGTAAGAACAAAAAAAAAAGAAACACGATTTCAAATTTTCACCTGATTATAACTTTGAAATAAATAAAAATATTTTAAAAGAAATTGTTGTTGCATTTTGTTCAGAAAAGTGTTTTTTTTACCACTCTAGCAAATACGTTAAATTTGTAATTTTTTTCTTCTCCCAGCGTGTGTTGAAAAACTGTGGTAAAAAGGTAAGTTGCACAGAACAGTTTTCCAGGTAAAATCATACAATAGCTTTAAATTATTGTTTAATAACATTACTAATTTAAATGATCTATAAAAAATTAAAAAATAACCTCCATTTTAATCAAATTAAAAATATATATAAAGATCTATTCGACATGGCAGCTCTTATTTGTGACACTTTTTTTGCATCTTGTTCTCATCAATATCAGGGCTTCTGATTAACTCAGGATTATAATTTAAGACTTCAATTTCGCATACTATTTTACATATTCCTCAGGTCATCTAAATCATTAGGTGGAGATAAATAGACTTTATTCTTTAACTATGCCGTCATAAATAGAATTAGAAGGTAAGAGATCTCAGGTGATATTCAATGCTAAGTCCAATTGCAATTAACTGCTCTTGCAAATAATTTTAAACATAGATGGTCCTGTGTGCTGCCATCAGATCCAATTAAACTGTTATGCCCATAAACAATCTAAGTTATTTTAAATTAAAATATGCAAATAATATTCCATCGTAAAAAATTGTATTTAAATTAACAATAATTTTGAGCATTTGTATAACTTTTACCTGGTTTTGTTGCAACTTACCTTTTTAGCTCAGTTTTTCAACACAAAGCTGGAAGGAGAAAAATATTACCAGTTCAACATCATTTGCTAGAGTGATAGAGAACAATTTTCTGAAAATAATGTATCGATAAGAATTGAAAGATCTTTATTCATACCAAAGTAATAAGCGGTTGAAATCAGTTTTCCTCTTTTATTGTCCATAATAGAGAAAACTGTTACCCGTGAATTTCTCCTGTTAAGATAGAGAGTTATTTTTAACATTTTCCCATAGCTGTGAAGTTATACAATGCTTTCATGACGTAACGACTTTAAAGAAATAAATTACTATTTGACTTATGTTTGTCACTCACATGACTTATACTGTCTGTATACAAAGTATAATAAATAGTCAGTGCTAAATACTAAAGTAAGTACCTTCAAGGCTATCTTTCCTACAGTTAAAAAGACCTACTGTGTAAACCTCTCAGTAGTAGTTAGACTCTTTTGAAGACTACAACTTGGTGTGAAGAACTTGTCTGTGGTTTGACGTCTTCGTAGATTTGGGATTATTTTTTAGGCTATCTACGCAATTGCTTTTTTAACTTGAAATGGTCTAATTTGCGTCTGTATTGGTATCCATGATACCCGCAGGTATCATGGATACCAATTAATATAAAAGTAAAGTTATAATTATTAAATATTTTTTCTTACATGATTGAAAACATGGAACCGTGCGATAACTCGGAACTTACCCTATCCTAACAACACATCTCTATTCCTTGACCATCTATGATATGTATATGTATGTAAATAATAGGTATATGGGATATAATATATCACCCTTAGACAAAGTAGCCTCGCAAATAATAATAGTACGCATGGAGACAGTAGGTCGACACATTGTGCTTGTTTGTTTATAGCTTCATAAAGATTAAATAACTTATTCTAATTGAGTTTTAAAAATATTTATTGTGGTGAAATACTGTATAATTATTTTATTAACTATTTAGCAGGCATCCAAGTTATTATATCTAGTTTTTTTTAAATGAATCTTTACTATTTTCGGTGATACAAAGTCCAATATCATCACACTTTAAGTGAAGTCAAGTAGGAAAAAATATACAAACGGCAGATTGTCGTTTATTGTCCATTACGGTAAATGTTAATGGTATTTTATCATAAAATATCATAATAAAGACATTAGCGTCTGGATTTTTCATCGTGGATAGATGATGTTTTTATCATCGATTATAATCACCGATAAAAACCTAATGATCAGTCGATGATTATAATTCTAATTTCCCTCAAACCATTTTTTTCCCAGGAAATACAAATTAATTTAATAACTAAAAACAATAATGTCCGTTAAAAGTGGGCAGAGTGTTGTGCCAGTATCGGGCAAGGCTAAGGAACTGTGTGCCCTGTTCAAAGGTAGAGATCCTGTTCAAGTTCATGTTCAGCCTGGTAACTGGTTGTTCAATCAGAGTATCAAGGAATTCGCAAACCAGTACCAGGACTTCAAGGTAAGCACTGTACATTCATGATAGGAATTATTATTGAGCTCTTCAATGTACACTTTATTTATCACTTTTAATGATTTTTTAAGTCTCAATAATTCATGAGTTGAATTATTATTTACTTGGGCAATTTATTTAAGAATGCTTTTTAATATATCTATTAATTCATGAAAAATATAAAAATAAAATGATATTTGACAATGACAGTTTTTATCTTCAATATTAATCCTACTTTAAAATGAATTATGTACGAACGTGCGGGAAATGTATTAATATTATTTAATTATAAAAAATGTTTTGTGATGAGAGTTAACCTTTTAATATATGTGATAAAATAATTACTTGTTAATTTATCTGAAATAATTTAACTCTGAAACAATAAACAGGCCTGGGAATACCATTCCGGTGGGAAATATAGAATTATAATTAAAAAACTAATTGATTGGAGTTGCTACTGCTGAATATAACTTTAATTGTCTATTACGTATGTATCTTATAATCATCGTTAAAAATAATGCAACATATTTTGTTCTATCACCCGGGCTCTAGAGTTCCGCCTGGTTATAAAACTAAATTAAATTTTAGGATAAATAAATAAATACGTCATAGTCAATTACAGTCACTGATTTTCAACAACTCAAGTTTTTAAAGTATTCCGGGCATTTAAGACTCGTTGGTTGTTCCAGGTTTAAATAAGTTTTAATTCCTTTGACAGTGGTACAAAGATGATGTGATTGTGAGCACCTTCCCAAAAAGTGGCACAACTTGGGCACAGGAAATAGTCTGGACTCTCCGAAACAATGTCAACCTCGATAACCCGAAAGGAGATTTGCCTTTGGCTGCCAGGAGTCCCATTGTTGAGTGAGTTTCAGATGAAAAACTATATTGAAAAGGAATCAAACAATGGCAATATATAAGTTACATTAGATACAACGTTGACCATGATTATATAAGTTATAATAAATCTAATGAAACTGAATTAAAGTTTACATATAAATCTACATCCAAACCCATTCTTAAGATGTAAATGTTTTTTAAACTATAATGACTCTTAAGACGTATGGTCTTTAGAGAGGACTCTCACAGTAATCGGATAGTGGGTGCTGAGGTCATTATCGATCAATCAATCTGAAATTTTAAAAGGTCATATTTTTAAAAACCTCTGCTGTCAATTTTCGACTACTGCAAGTGTCTAAGATATACCGCGATGTCCCACTTCCTATTCCACGGATAACATTTCCCCTTTTTTCAGTGCTGACTTTTGTGTCTTTCACATGGAAAAGCCACAAGCTCTGGTGGATGCAGTGGCCACAGCATGTCCTGATTACGACCAGAAGAAAGGCCTCTTCCTGAAGAGTGTAGAGTTGTCTCCCAGACCAAGAACTATCAAGTGTCATCTTGGCTTGCCCATGTTGAGGAAGGATATTCTCGATACAGCTAAGGTAATGAATAAATATTTAAAAAAATTACTTGCTAGAAGAATTATAGATCATTTAACTCTTTTTGCCCGATAATTCAATTAGACCAATCGTGTGATTGGTCGTAGGGTGAATTCCAAGTTCTTCTCGATTATAGTAAAAAGTGTATAACTAAAATTTTCAAAACAGATATTTATTTTAATTGGTATCATGCCATTAGTACAATAGTAACTTACTCATATGGACCTAACCCTTTTTCAAATAAGGTAACTATTATTATGAGAATATATTACCTAGCTATCATTGTTAAGAAAATATTTAGACTAATAATTTCCTGTGGAGGAAATTTATTGGAAATAACTTTCTTAAGTTCTTCCCAATATTAGCAATTGGTAATGCATTAGAACTTCTCAATAATAATGAGTAAGAGAATTACCCCGTACTGTGAACAAATTTTCTTTAGTGTGTCATGAATAGCGTCAATTTTAGAAAAGTTATGGCTATTTCGTGGTAGATCGAAGGAAAGTTATTTACTGTACAAGATAGTTCTCCTACTCAGAACTTTACATTCACTATAGAGGAGTCTAGTAAGCATGAGTTCCACTGTATTTTGGTTTTCAGATAGTTTACGTGATTCGAGACCCTCGTGACGTGTTCTTGTCGTACTTCCACCACTGCAAAGTCTTCATCTACGAGAAATTCGAGGGAACCTTTGAGCAGTTCGCTGACGCCTTTATGGAAGATTGCGGTACGTAATTTTAGTATATGTAAATTATGACAGTACCCATTCTGTAAATAGTTATAGTACCCAGTCACTAAATTTACAATTGTCAATTACGGTAAATATTGATGGTATTTTATCGTAAAATATCATAATAAAGACAATATCACCGGTATTTTATGTGGAATATATCCAACGATAGACTGATAGTGTTTTAAAATTTATGATAAATTACTATTGTATTTTTGTCTAATCATTTATTGTCGTAGATAGATGATCTGTTGATCATCGATGGTCGCTTTCTATCAACGATCATTATGAGAACATGACAGGGAACTATAAGTTAATTTTTTTAGTACGCAATATAATTTAATTAAGTTTTGCTTTTTTTCCAGTTCTTTGGGGTTCCTACTGGTCCCACGTGAGCAGTGCCTGGGCCCAAAGGGACCACCCCAACATGCTCATAACTTTCTATGAGAAGTTGAAGAGGAGCACCAAGGAGGAGTATAAACGCATTGCTGATTTCTTGGGAGTCAAGTCAACAGACGAACAAATTGAGAAGGTGAACCGTTAGAACTGATGTAATAAATAGGACTTATACTGAATAAATAGGACTTATACTCAATAAATAGGACTTATACTCAATAAATAGGACTTATACTCAATAAATAGGACTTATACTCAATAAATAGGACTTATACTGAATAAATAGGACTTATACTCAATAAATAGGACTTATACTCAATAAATAGGACTTATACTCAATAAATAGGACTTATACTCAATAAATAGGACTTATACTCAATAAATAGGACTTATACTCAATAAATAGGACTTATACTTCATAGTTTTGTATATCTGTAAAATCTATCAGAACTTTACAAAGTTCAAATAATTCAAATGGTAATGTATTTCTTGAATATAAATTCATTATAATTATTACAGATTTCCTTATCTAAAATTGAAATCAAAGATTCGAGCATGAACTATATTTCTCAAAAATGAAAATGTTCTGTTGGAATACGGAATTCATTCGTTCATCTCAATTCACATCATTTCCTAATTCCTCTCTTCCACTCCACATCTTTACCTAATTCCTCTCTTCCACTCCACATCTTTACCTAATTCCTCTCTTCCACTCCTGATCTTTACCTAATTCCTCTCTTCCACTCCTGATCTTTACCTAATTCCTCTCTTCCACTCCTGATCTTTACCTAATTCCTCTCTTCCACTCCACATCTTTACCTAATTCCTCTCTTCCACTCCTGATCTTTACCTAATTCCTCTCTTCCACTCCTGATCTTTACCTAATTCCTCTCTTACACTCCACATCTTTACCTAATTCCTCTCCTCCACTCCTGATCTTTACCTAATTCCTCTCTTCCACTCCTGATATTTACCTAATTCCTCTCTTCCACTCCTGATCTTTACCTAATTCCTCTCTTCCACTCCACATCTTTACCTAATTCCTCTCTTACACTACAGATCTTTACCTAATTCCTCTCTTCCACTCCTGATCTTTACCTAATTCCTCTCTTCCACTCCTGATCTTTACCTAATTCCTCTCTTCCACTGCAGATCTTTACCTAATTCCTCTCTTCCACTCCACATCTTTACCTAATTCCTCTCTTCCACTCCTGATCTTTACCTAATTCCTCTCTTCCACTCCTGATCTTTACCTAATTCCTCTCTTCCACTCCTGATCTTTACCTAATTCCTCTCTTCCACTCCTGATCTTTACCTAATTCCTCTCTTCCACTCCACATCTTTACCTAATTCCTCTCTTCCACTCCTGATCTTTACCTAATTCCTCTCTTCCACTCCTGATCTTTACCTAATTCCTCTCTTCCACTCCACATCTTTACCTAATTCCTCTCTTACACTACAGATCTTTACCTAATTCCTCTCTTCCACTCCACATCTTTACCTAATTCCTCTCTTCCACTCCTGATCTTTACCTAATTCCTCTCTTCCACTCCACATCTTTACCTAATTCCTCCCTTACACTCCACATCTTTACCTAATTCCTCCCTTACACTCCACATCTTCACCTAATTCCTCTCTTACACTCCACATCTTTACCTAATTCCTCTCTTCCACTCCTGATCTTTACCTAATTCCTCTCTTTCACTCCACATCCTTACCTAATTCCTCTCTTCCACTCCTGATCTTTACCTAATTCCTCTCTTCCACTCCACATCTTTACCTAATTCCTCTCTTCCACTCCTGATCTTTACCTAATTCCTCTCTTCCACTCCTGATCTTTACCTAATTCCTCTCTTCCACTCCACATCTTTACCTAATTCCTCTCTTCCACTCCACATCTTTACCTAATTCCTCTCTTCCACTCCTGATCTTTACCTAATTCCTCTCTTCCACTCCTGATCTTTACCTAATTCCTCTCTTACACTCCACATCTTTACCTAATTCCTCTCTTCCACTCCTGATCTTTACCTAATTCCTCTCTTCCACTCCTGATCTTTACCTAATTCCTCTCTTCCACTCCTGATCTTTACCTAATTCCTCTCTTACACTCCACATCTTTACCTAATTCCTCTCTTCCACTCCTGATCTTTACCTAATTCCTCTCTTCCACTCCTGATATTTACCTAATTCCTCTCTTCCACTCCTGATCTTTACCTAATTCCTCTCTTCCACTCCACATCTTTACCTAATTCCTCTCTTACACTACAGATCTTTACCTAATTCCTCTCTTCCACTCCACATCTTTACCTAATTCCTCTCTTCCACTCCTGATCTTTACCTAATTCCTCTCTTCCACTCCTGATCTTTACCTAATTCCTCTCTTCCACTCCACATCTTTACCTAATTCCTCTCTTACACTCCTGATATTTACCTAATTCCTCTCTTCCACTCCTGATCTTTACCTAATTCTTCTCTTCCACTCCACATCTTTACCTAATTCCTCTCTTACACTACAGATCTTTACCTAATTCCTCTCTTCCACTCCACATCTTTACCTAATTCCTCTCTTCCACTCCTGATCTTTACCTAATTCCTCTCTTCCACTGCAGATCTTTACCTAATTCCTCTCTTCCACTCCACATCTTTACCTAATTCCTCTCTTACACTCCACATCTTTACCTAATTCCTCTCTTCCACTCCTGATCTTTACCTAATTCCTCTCTTCCACTCCACATCTTTACCTAATTCCTCTCTTCCACTCCTGATCTTTACCTAATTCCTCTCTTCCACTGCAGATCTTTACCTAATTCCTCTCTTCCACTCCACATCTTTACCTAATTCCTCCCTTACACTCCACATCTTTACCTAATTCCTCCCTTACACTCCACATCTTCACTAATTCCTCTCTTACACTCCACATCTTTACCTAATTCCTCTCTTCCACTCCTGATCTTTACCTAATTCCTCTCTTCCACTCCACATCTTTACCTAATTCCTCTCTTCCACTCCTGATCTTTACCTAATTCCTCTCTTCCACTCCACATCTTTACCTAATTCCTCTCTTCCACTCCTGATCTTTACCTAATTCCTCTCTTACACTCCAGATCTTTACCTAATTCCTCTCTTACACTCCACATCTTTACCTAATTCCTCTCTTCCACTCCTGATCTTTACCTAATTCCTCTCTTACACTGCAGATCTTTACCTAATTCCTCTCTTACACTTCACATCTTTACCTAATTCCTCTCTTCCCTTACAGATCATTCATCACACCTCTTTTGCTGAGATGAAGAAAAGAGATGATCATGTCCTAACTGGTAAAGACGCTGAACAGTTCATGGTGGCAGATATCATGGACAAAGAGGGAGGATTCTTCCGTAAAGGTTTGTGACGATGAGCATGTAAGAAAAAAAAGAAAAAAATGCTGTTTGGGTAAGTTACGAATTATCGGACAGTTACGCAATTTCATTACGAAAAATATAATTTGATATTTTCACACGTTTTCTAAAATTGGTATCCATGATGCATGAAGGTATCATGGATACCAATTGAACAACATGATTGATGATGACGATAATGATGAAATTTATAAAAAAAATTGTACCTTGTTGGGAAAATAAGAATCGATGATAAAAAGATAATCTATCTACGACAATAAATGATTAGACAAAGATACAAAAGTAATTTATAAATTTAAACCAATTTCAATTGTCTTTCGATAGAAAATGTCTTTATTTTGATATTTTACGATAAAATACCATCAATATTTACCGTAATGGACAATAACAGACGATCTGTCGATTGTAATTTTTAAATTTTCCGATCATCGCCTATATATTCATTTATTTATTTTTACCTATTAGGCACGGCTGGTGACTACAAAAAAACTTTCAGTGACGAAATGAACGCCAAATTTGAAGCTTGGATCAAGAAGAACTGCCCTGACCCGGAAATTATGAAACTCATCCGTGGAGATTGACCCGAATGATGTGATTGGCACATAGTCAAATTGAACAGCTTTTGACTTGTAATGACTATGTGACCTAAAGATGTTTGACTAGATTTTTGAGGCCGAAAGGTTTGGGATTCAATGAATGGTCTTCTTGTCACGTTCTTCCATTTTTATTTTGAATAAAAAAAAAATATGATGTAAAAAAAAAGTGTAAATCACGAATAATTTTTTCATTGATAATTATTAGTCTAAAGATTGTATAAACTATTTTAATTAAGTCTTTATATCATTCCAATTATGGAATAATAGTAGAATTACCTTAGCATTTAAGGCAGCATCTTATATGTAGGTACCTACAATATTGATATAGTTGACTTTGACAACATCTATAAATAGATATATATTAATTAGTTAATTGTAATGTATAGATAAACTCGGGCATTACTTATAGTCTTATTACACAGATAAATTTAATTGTGTTCAAATGATTTTATTATTCACAATTTATACATAATACAATACCATATATTATCTGAATTGCTATATAAAAATAGAATTACGAAATTTTATTCATCTGACAGGATATCGATATGAATTAATTAATATTTAAGTCTTAAATTAATATATTTTCAAAGCTATTATAAAATAATGAAGCTTATGGGTATTTTTATCAATAATAAACATTTATTAATAAATTTGATTCAGTCTACCAAGAAATTTTCTTTTTCTCACGCCACATAGAAAACTTTACATAAGATTAGAGGGGTAACTGATATCTAAACCATATGCACCCACATAAATTCATAATATATACAGGGTAGGTTCTGAGTTATCAGAAGCTTTCACAATCTCGATCAATTAAAAAATCAATTAATTTTCCTTTCAAAAATGATAGATTCGATAACTTTTATATTTTTTAATGGTATAAATAATATTCATTAATTTCCCTTTACGTTGTATCTTAATTATGGAAAGAGTGAAAAAATTAAACAAAAATTAGTAAACAAAAGGTACGATACTTCAATAGAATATAATATACAGGGTGTTTCTTATCAGATCTATCAAAATTTGACAGCTTGCATAAAATTAAAATAAAAAATAAACACTTTTTCAGGAATTACAAAATGCATGGTACAGTAACATACAGGGTATGGTAATCAACTGATCGAATTTAGTTTGACGTGACCACGGCATGACCGGGAATGGCGACTCTGACCACACTTTCAAACATGGGACCACTTACTTAAACTAAGTCACTTTCAAATTTTTTTTAATAATTACTAATATAAGCATTGGTTAAATTGTATTTTCATTATTTTATCCCTTAATTGTTATTCATAGGAGCTACAGTTTAGTAGTTAACTGGCACTAGTTTAGGCTCCTAGGTAGTATATGTTTAAAACCTTATTTATTATAGATAAGTAAAAGAAAGGAACAATAAAAACACACCTGAATTACATCTATATATTCAACTTTGAGGTTCAATCAGAATTTTTGCTTTTCTTTTACACGAAACCCTTATAAAATAACATTAAACTTCTCGATATTAACATGCAAATACGAGGAATTACGAGCCGCTTGGTCACAAACAAGAAATGTGTTGTTTTGGTGACGTCATATTTTACCGTTGTCTACTAGTTACTACACCCGTTATGTTTCTGTACCCTGACAAAATGTACAAAAGTGCTTCGTTATCGGGATATTGGAATCAAATTACCCTCAATCTAGGGTAATTCTTGACATATCTACATAGGGAATTTGACAAAAAACAAACACTATTTGTTTCAATACAAACACTGTTCATTTTCTCCCAATAACCTATAGTCTTTACCTGTGGTCTCACATACGTTAAGGTGTGCGTGATATGGAGAAACAAACAACGTGTCGTGACTTACGGTGATAAAATACCTTTCAACCGGGGCCACGTCAATAGAAATTCATAATAGAGCTGACTTATTCAATTGCCTGGGAAACTGAGGACAGTATTTCTGGTGAAAAATGAGATGCGGAGAATATATATAGGCATTATTGTACATAAAATATTGTGCCTCATTGTGTGTTGCTGATGTTGTGCCTCATTGTGTGTTGCTGATGTTGTGCCTCATTGTGTGTTGCTGATATTGTGCCTCATTGAGTGTTGCTGTTGTTGTGCCTCATTGTGTGTTGCTGATATTGTGCCTTATTGTGTGTTGCTGATATTGTGCCTCATTGTGTGTTGCTGATGTTGTGCCTCATTGTGTGTTGCTGTTGTTGTGCCTCATTGTGTGTTGCTGATGTTGTGCCTCATTGAGTGTTGCTGTTGTTGTGCCTCATTGTATGTTGCTGATATTGTGCCTTATTGTGTGTTGCTGATATTGTGCCTCATTGTGTGTTGCTGATGTTGTGCCTCATTGTGTGTTGCTGTTGTTGTGCCTCATTGTGTGTTGCTGATATTGTGCCTCATTGTGTGTTGCTGATAGTGTGCCTCATTGTGTGTTGCTGATAGTGTGCCTCATTGTGTGTTGCTGATATTGTGCCTTATTGTGTGTTGCTGATATTGTGCCTCATTGTGTGTTGCTGATAGTGTGCCTCATTGTGTGTTGCTGATGTTGTGCCTCATTGTGTGTTGCTGATATTGTGCCTTATTGTGTGTTGCTGATATTGTGCCTCATTGTGTGTTGCTGATAGTGTGCCTCATTGTGTGTTGCTGATATTGTGCCTTATTGTGTTTTGCGGATATTGTGCCTCATTGTGTGTTGCTGATGTTGTGCCTCATTGTGTGTTGCTGATAGTGTGCCTCATTGTGTGTTGCTGATATTGTGCCTTATTGTGTGTTGCTGATATTGTGCCTCATTGTGTGTTGCTGATGTTGTGCCTCATTGTGTGTTGCTGATGTTGTGCCTCATTGTGTGTTGCTGATGTTGTGCCTCATTGTGTGTTGTTGTTGTTGTGCCTCATTGTGTGTTGCTGATATTGTGCCTCATTGTGTGTTGCTGATGTTGTGCCTTATTGTGTGTTGCTGATAGTGTGCCTCATTGTGTGTTGCTGATAGTGTGCCTCATTGTGTGTTGCTGATATTGTGCCTCATTGTGTGTTGCTGATGTTGTGCCTCATTGTGTGTTGCTGATAGTGTGCCTCATTGTGTGTTGCTGATGTTGTGCCTCATTGTGTGTTGCTGATATTGTGCCTTATTGTGTGTTGCTGATAGTGTGCCTCATTGTGTGTTGCTGATAGTGTGCCTCATTGTGTGTTGCTGATATTGTGCCTCATTGTGTGTTGCTGATGTTGTGCCTCATTGTGTGTTGCTGATAGTGTGCCTCATTGTGTGTTGCTGATGTTGTGCCTCATTGTGTGTTGCTGATATTGTGCCTTATTGTGTGTTGCTGATAGTGTGCCTCATTGTGTGTTGCTGATATTGTGCCTCATTGTGTGTTGCTGATGTTGTGCCTTACTGTGTGTTGCTGATAGTGTGCCTCATTGTGTGTTGCTGATAGTGTGCCTCATTGTGTGTTGCTGATATTGTGCCTCATTGTGTGTTGCTGATATTGTGCCTCATTGTGTGTTGCTGATAGTGTGCCTCATTGTGTGTTGCTGATGTTGTGCCTCATTGTGTGTTGCTGATGTTGTGCCTCATTGTGTGTTGCTGATGTTGTGCCTCATTGTGTGTTGCTGATAGTGTGCCTCATTGTGTGTTGCTGATAGTGTGCCTCATTGTGTGTTGCTGATGTTGTGCCTCATTGTGTGTTGCTGATATTGTGCCTTATTGTGTGTTGCTGATATTGTGCCTCATTGTGTGTTGCTGATAGTGTGCCTCATTGTGTGTTGCTGATATTGTGCCTTATTGTGTGTTGCTGATATTGTGCCTCATTGTGTGTTGCTGATGTTGTGCCTCATTGTGTGTTGCTGATAGTGTGCCTCATTGTGTGTTGCTGATATTGTGCCTTATTGTGTGTTGCTGATAGTGTGCCTTATTGTGTGTTGCTGATGTTGTGCCTCATTGTGTGTTGCTGATATTGTGCCTTATTGTGTGTTGCTGATAGTGTGCCTCATTGTGTGTTGCTGATATTGTGCCTCATTGTGTGTTGCTGATGTTGTGCCTTATTGTGTGTTGCTGATAGTGTGCCTCATTGTGTGTTGCTGATAGTGTGCCTCATTGTGTGTTGCTGATATTGTGCCTCATTGTGTGTTGCTGATAT
The DNA here is from genome assembly GCA_947561585.1 of Caprella mutica. NCBI lineage: Eukaryota > Metazoa > Arthropoda > Malacostraca > Amphipoda > Caprellidae > Caprella > Caprella mutica. The sequence continues at coordinate 116,439 of CANNZV010000484.1, read as the reverse complement.
TGTGCCTCATTGTGTGTTGCTGATAGTGTGCCTCATTGTGTGTTGCTGATGTTGTGCCTCATTGTGTGTTGCTGATATTGTGCCTTATTGTGTGTTGCTGATAGTGTGCCTCATTGTGTGTTGCTGATATTGTGCCTCATTGTGTGTTGCTGATGTTGTGCCTTATTGTGTGTTGCTGATAGTGTGCCTCATTGTGTGTTGCTGATATTGTGCCTCATTGTGTGTTGCTGATATTGTGCCTCATTGTGTGTTGCTGATAGTGTGCCTCATTGTGTGTTGCTGATGTTGTGCCTCATTGTGTGTTGCTGATATTGTGCCTTATTGTGTGTTGCTGATAGTGTGCCTCATTGTGTGTTGCTGATATTGTGCCTCATTGTGTGTTGCTGATGTTGTGCCTTATTGTGTGTTGCTGATAGTGTGCCTCATTGTGTGTTGCTGATAGTGTGCCTCATTGTGTGTTGCTGATAGTGTGCCTCATTGTGTGTTGCTGATGTTGTGCCTCATTGTGTGTTGCTGATGTTGTGCCTCATTGTGTGTTGCTGATAGTGTGCCTCATTGTGTGTTGCTGATAGTGTGCCTCATTGTGTGTTGCTGATGTTGTGCCTCATTGTGTGTTGCTGATGTTGTGCCTCATTGTGTGTTGCCGATAGTGTGCCTCATTGTGTGTTGCTGATAGTGTGCCTCATTGTGTGTTGCTGATGTTGTGCCTCATTGTGTGTTGCTGATAGTGTGCCTCATTGTGTGTTGCTGATAGTGTGCCTCATTGTGTGTTGCTGATGTTGTGCCTCATTGTGTGTTGCTGATGTTGTGCCTCATTGTGTGTTGCTGATAGTGTGCCTCGTTGTGTGTTGCTGATAGTGTGCCTCATTGTGTGTTGCTGATAGTGTGCCTCATTGTGTGTTGCTGATGTTGTGCCTCATTGTGTGTTGCTGATGTTGTGCCTCATTGTGTGTTGCTGATAGTGTGCCTCATTGTGTGTTGCTGATAGTGTGCCTCATTGTGTGTTGCTGATAGTGTGCCTCATTGTGTGTTGCTGATGTTGTGCCTCATTGTGTGTTGCTGATAGTGTGCCTCATTGTGTGTTGCTGATGTTGTGCCTCATTGTGTGTTGCTGATGTTGTGCCTCATTGTGTGTTGCTGATAGTGTGCCTCATTGTGTGTTGCTGATAGTGTGCCTCATTGTGTGTTGCTGATAGTGTGCCTCATTGTGTGTTGCTGATGTTGTGCCTCATTGTGTGTTGCTGATAGTGTGCCTCATTGTGTGTTGCTGATAGTGTGCCTCATTGTGTGTTGCTGATGTTGTGCCTTATTGTGTGTTGCTGATAGTGTGCCTTATTGTGTGTTGCTGATAGTGTGCCTCATTGTGTGTTGCTGATAGTTTGCCTCATTGTGTGTTGCTGATGTTGTGCCTCATTGTGACTTGCTGATAGTGTGCCTCATTGTGTGTTGCTGATAGTGTGCCTCATTGTGTGTTGCTGATGTTGTGCCTCATTGTGTGTTGCTGATAGTGTGCCTCATTGTGTGTTGCTGATAGTGTGCCTCATTGTGTGTTGCTGATGTTGTGCCTCATTGTGTGTTGCTGATAGTGTGCCTCATTGTGTGTTGCTGATGTTGTGCCTCATTGTGTGTTGCTGATAGTGTGCCTCATTGTGTGTTGCTGATAGTGTGCCTCATTGTGTGTTGCTGATAGTGTGCCTTATTGTGTGTTGCTGATGTTGTGCCTCATTGTGTGTTGCTGATAGTGTCCCTCATTGTGTGTTGCTGATAGTGTGCCTCATTGTGTGTTGCTGATAGTGTGCCTCATTGTGTGTTGCTGATAGTGTGCCTCATTGTGTGTTGCTGATAGTGTGCCTCATTGTGTGTTGCTGATAGTGTGCCTCATTGTGTGTTGCTGATAGTGTGCCTCATTGTGTGTTGCTGATGTTGTGCCTCATTGTGTGTTGCTGATAGTGTGCCTCATTGTCTAATTAAAGAAAATCAATATGCGGCTTCTGGTAAAGTTAATTCAATTTGTTAAAATGCTTCGTTATCGAGATATAATGATATCTTTCTTATCAATAATTAGTTAGCGCACCTGATATCAGTTTATAGCAAAGTACTGCCAGGTAAGTTCGGTAATCGGTACTGGAAGGGTTAAACTAAGTTAATCGAAATGATATACCTTGGTGATAGAGCAGATGAACCTAAATAAGTCACAATTTCTGTATTTTAATTTGCAATGAATAACTAAATAATGCTCCAAATGCTAGATTGGGTTATTTTTAGAATAATGTAGGAAGTTAATCCGGGAATTAGTCACTAAGAGATTTAAAATAAAGACTTATTCATTATAAGTAATTCAAGAGGATAATTCTTTGAGTGAAGAAAATCCAGGAGATTAAGAATTTAATCTAGGGATAATTCCCTATCGAGGTAATCTAGGGATAATTCCCTAGGGTGTTACTCTATGGATAATTCACTTTAAGGGAGTTAATCTAGGGACAATTCACTAGGGAGTTAATCTAGGGAAAATTTCCAAGGAATTTAATCAGCAGTAATTTCCTAGGGATTTAATCGAGTAGTAATTCCCTATAGGGTGTTAATCTAGTGGTAATTCTCTATAAATTTAATCTAGGAGTGATTTTCTTGATAATTAATCTAAAAGGAAATTCCTTAGGCGATATTTCCCATAGAGTTAATCTAGGGAAATTCCCCATTTAGTTAATCTAGGGAAATTCCCAATAGAGTTAATCTAGGCCCAATTCGCCCTAGGTTTAATCTAGGGGCTAATTCTAGCCTAGTTATCACTTAACTTCTTCAGATGGAAGTTTTGTTCGTTAGGACCTCGTCAAAGTTTGGTTAGTTTCTGCCCCGGAGAAGATTGATGAACTCTGCTTTCTTTCGTAACTTTGGACACAGTTTTAGTGTCGCAAACTCCGTCTGAAGGTGGAGTAAAAATCAACTAATTGTTAGTTTGGCTTTAATTCCTTAATTTAGAAACTGTAATATTAATATATATTTTTCACGAATGCATTTCTGTAAGCTGACTACAATGTATTAACTTGACATGCTGTGTGGATTTTTATTAATTGGTTTAATATGTCATTTTATTTGAATACAGTTTAGTGTATTATCTAAATTAAATACAGTTTAGTGTATTATTTAAATCAAATACAGTTTAATAATTATTATTACATATTTTTTTACTTTATATGATCGGAAACGTAGAACAGTTCAATAACTCGTAACTTAAATGGATAACAGTTCCTAGATTTGATATCTATTGTTGCAATTAGGTTTACCAAACATTAAATATAATTTGTTTTTATATCCTAATAATTATATCATTCAATTGTGACTATCTATTATAATCTACATAATCCTGATTCAAATTAATTCCTTTCACAATTATTATTTAAATGAATTCGCGTGAAATATTAATTATATAATTTCATATATTGTTAGCAATAACCTTTTAATATATAACGCACTATCGGTTAAAAAGATTATGTTAATAATATCACTGTGATAGCAGATCATTTTTCCTTATTATTTTTAAATTCTATTTTGTAATTTATTTAGATTGAGTTTGGATACAATCAGCAAATTACGAAATGAGGTATAATATTTCTAAACAAAGTCACCTCCTAACATTTTTATCATCACTATAGATATATTTCTGCCTGACATTTGTTGTTGTGATTCTTTTTAGCATAAAGTTATTCTATCGGTGACATATAAAAGGTACTCTAGCTACTTCCTACTTTTATCAAAACATGTGTCTGTGTCTTATTTCAGTTGTGCTGAAATAAAAAGAGTTGAATAATATAGTAATAATTGAATAAAATTAAATGCCAATACTTTTTAATATATTCATTTCTCACTTATTTTATCATGTAATTTATTATTGGATTTATTTCATTATGTAACTATATATATATTCATTATAATTCTGATCTAACAATGATTGAAATTATTTATTTTCTATTTATTTCCTGATATATAAGCAACTATATTATTTACTTATTTATTTTATACACAATGATTGATTTTTATTTATTTATATAACAATCTATTGTAACTAACTAATATTTTTTTTTCATATTTGTAAGCCACTTATATGTTTATTAGGTCTTACATAATATAATGCATTGAATAAATAACTAGCTATTAATGATTAACAAATGAAAATTAATGATTTTATTGCTTTGTAGCGAGCTACTGTAAAATAAATACTAAATACATTTATTCACTTATATTGCAATTTAATTAAAAATCTTTCAAACATTCATAATCGTTACCAGAATAATTATTATTTATTATTAATTGGTATCCATGATACCTGCAAATATCATGGATACACATAATTCTAAAAACCTGCAGGTATCATAGATACTAATTAAAATTAAAATAATAATTATAATATTGTTTTTTCTTATATGAATCAATATAAGATGTCAAAGCGACCGTAAGTACCCGGTAACATGAGCGTTTTTATAGAGCGTTTCCAGCGTTTTTGACTCTGCAGATATTAATGTTAAACACATTTCATACGTATCCATGTTACGCGACGCTTTATGAGCTTTGAAAACGCCCCTAAAAACGCTCCTGTGACATCAGCCTTTATTCGTAACTGACCATACCTCTGAATAGAATATTCCAAATTAAACATGCACAAAGATTAATGTACTATTCACCTGAATTAATTATTCACCTCACTAATTGTAAGTGTATAGAATTGGTTCGATTCAAGCGGGGCAAGAAATCGCACCGTGAATTATGCATACCATTCTTTCTACTCTATAATTACCGTCAATATAGCGATGCAATGTGGAAACTTGAGGTTAAAATATAGCATTTTGGGGCCTCAATTTGGCCTAAAGTTTTAGCATAAGTTTCTATACGAGCCAGTTTGCATTGCATGTACTTTTCACTAAATATATAATGTTATAGCAATTCGTATTGACGGCAATGCTGTGAATGTATTGATTGGAATTGGAGAAACAATGAGTCAGTTAAGCTGCATAAACTTTTTGCCATGCTATTTACGATGCATTTAGTTTAACATGAAAACATTGGAATATTATGCATTTGGCTCTACTCAAATTGATGTTGATATGTATTCTAACATGCTAACTTTGTACAGGGTATAAAGAATGTTCTACTAACGGTGAAAAGAGTACAACCATTATTTGGTTTGGTACTTTTAACCCTTCACTGTGTACTTTATTTACAACTATAGTGGTTGTTTTAACCCTTCACTGTGAACTTTATTTACAACTATAGTGGTTGTTTTAACCCTTCACTGTGCACTTTATTTACAACTATAGTGGTTGTTTTAACCCTTCACTGTGCACTTTATTTACAACTATAGTGGTTGTTTTAACCCTTCACTGTGTACTTTATTTACAACTATAGTGGTTGTTTTAACCCTTCACTGTGAACTTTATTTACAACTATAGTGGTTGTTTTAACCCTTCACTGTGAACTTTATTTACAACTATAGTGGTTGTTTTAACCCTTCACTGTGAACTTTATTTACAACTATAGTGGTTGTTTTAACCCTTCACTGTGCACTTTATTTACAACTATTGGTGGTTGTTTTAACTCTTCACTGTGAGCTTTATTTACAACTATAGTGGTTGTTTTAACCCTTCACTGTGAACTTTATTTACAACTATAGTGGTTGTTTTAACCCTTCACTGTGCACTTTATTTACAACTATTGGTGGTTGTTTTAACTCTTCACTGTGCACTTTATTTACAACTATTGGTGGTTGTTTTAACCCTTCACTGTGCACTTTATTTACAACTATTGGTGGTTGTTTTAACTCTTCACTGTGCACTTTATTTACAACTATTGGTGGTTGTTTTAACTCTTCACTGTGCACTTTATTTACAACTATTGGTGGTTGTTTTAACTCTTCACTGTGAACTTTATTTACAACTATTGGTGGTTGTTTTAACTCTTCACTGTGCACTTTATTCACAAGTATTGGTGGTTGTTTTAACCCTTCACTGTGCACTTTATTTACAACTATTGGTGGTTGTTTTAACTCTTCACTGTGCACTTTATTTACAACTATTGGTGGTTGTTTTAACTCTTCACTGTGAACTTTATTTACAACTATTGGTGGTTGTTTTAACTCTTCACTGTGCACTTTATTTACAACTATTGGTGGTTGTTTTAACCCTTCACTGTGCACTTTATTCACAACTATTGGTGTTTGTTTTAACTCTTCACTGTGCACTTTATTTACAACTATTGGTGGTTGTTTTAACCCTTCACTGTGCACTTTATTCACAACTATTGGTGGTTGTTTTAACTCTTCACTGTGCACTTTATTTACAACTATTGGTGGTTGTTTTGACCCTTCACTGTGCACTTTATTCAAAACTATTGGTGGTTGTTTTAACTCTTCACTGTGCACTTTATTTATAACTATTGGTGGTTGTTTTAACTCTTCACTGTGCACTTTATTTACAACTATTGGTGGTTGTTTTAACCCTTCACTGTGCACTTTATTTACAACTATTGGTGGTTGTTTTAACTCTTCACTGTGCACTTTATTTACAACTATTGGTGGTTGTTTTAACTCTTCACTGTGAACTTTATTTACAACTATTGGTGTTTGTTTTAACTCTTCACTGTGCACTTTATTTACAACTATTGGTGGTTGTTTTAACCCTTCACTGTGCACTTTATTCACAACTATGGGTGGTTGTTTTAACTCTTCACTGTGCACTTTATTTACAACTATTGGTGGTTGTTTTGACCCTTCACAGTGCACTTTATTCACAACTATTGGTGGTTGTTTTAACTCTTCACTGTGCACTTTATTCACAACTATTGGTGGTTGTTTTAACCCTTCACTGTGCACTTTATTTACAACTATTGGTGGTTGTTTTAACTCTTCACTGTGCACTTTATTTACAACTATTGGTGGTTGTTTTAACTCTTCACTGTGAACTTTATTTACAACTATTGGTGGTTGTTTTAATTCTTCACTGTGCACTTTATTTACAACTATTGGTGGTTGTTTTAACCCTTCACTGTGCACTTTATTCACAACTATTGGTGTTTGTTTTAACTCTTCACTGTGCACTTTATTTACAACTATTGGTGGTTGTTTTAACCCTTCACTGTGCACTTTATTCACAACTATTGGTGGTTGTTTTAACTCTTCACTGTGCACTTTATTTACAACTATTGGTGGTTGTTTTGACCCTTCACTGTGCACTTTATTCACAACTATTGGTGGTTGTTTTAACTCTTCACTGTGCACTTTATTTACAACTATTGGTGGTTGTTTTAACTCTTCACTGTGCACTTTATTTACAACTATTGGTGGTTGTTTTGACCCTTCACTGTGCACTTTATTTACAACTATTGGTGGTTGTTTTAACTCTTCACTGTGCACTTTATTTACAACTATTGGTGGTTGTTTTAACTCTTCACTGTGAACTTTATTTATAACTATTGGTGGTTGTTTTAAACTCTTCACTGTGCACTTTATTTACAACTATTGGTGGTTGTTTTAACCCTTCACTGTGCACTTTATTCACAACTATTGGTGTTTGTTTTAACTCTTCACTGTGCACTTTATTTACAACTATTGGTGGTTGTTTTAACCCTTCACTGTGCACTTTATTCACAACTATTGGTGGTTGTTTTAACTCTTCACTGTGCACTTTATTTACAACTATTGGTGGTTGTTTTGACCCTTCACTGTGCACTTTATTCACAACTATTGGTGGTTGTTTTAACTCTTCACTGTGCACTTTATTTACAACTATTGGTGGTTGTTTCAACTCTTCACTGTGCACTTTATTTACAACTATTGGTGGTTGTTTTAACCCTTCACTGTGCACTTTATTCACAACTATTGGTGGTTGTTTTAACTCTTCACTGTGCACTTTATTTACAACTATTGGTGGTTGTTTTAACTCTTCACTGTGCACTTTATTTACAACTATTGGTGGTTGTTTTAACTCTTCACTGTGCACTTTATTCACAACTATTGGTGGTTGTTTTAACTCTTCACTGTGCACTTTATTTACAACTATTGGTGGTTGTTTTAACTCTTCACTGTGCACTTTATTTACAACTATTGCTGGTTGTTTTAACTCTTCACTGTGCACTTTATTTACAACTATTGGTGGTTGTTTTAACTCTTCACTGTGCACTTTATTTACAACTATTGGTGGTTGTTTTAACCCTTCACTGTGCACTTTATTCACAACTATTGGTGTTTGTTTTAACTCTTCACTGTGCACTTTATTTACAACTATTGGTGGTTGTTTTAACCCTTCACTGTGCACTTTATTCACAACTATTGGTGGTTGTTTTAACTCTTCACTGTGCACTTTATTTACAACTATTGGTGGTTGTTTTGACCCTTCACTGTGCACTTTATTCACAACTATTGGTGGTTGTTTTAACTCTTCACTGTGCACTTTATTTACAACTATTGGTGGTTGTTTCAACTCTTCACTGTGCACTTTATTTACAACTATTGGTGGTTGTTTTAACCCTTCACTGTGCACTTTATTCACAACTATTGGTGGTTGTTTTAACTCTTCACTGTGCACTTTATTTACAACTATTGGTGGTTGTTTTAACTCTTCACTGTGCACTTTATTTACAACTATTGGTGGTTGTTTTAACTCTTCACTGTGCACTTTATTCACAACTATTGGTGGTTGTTTTAACTCTTCACTGTGCACTTTATTTACAACTATTGGTGGTTGTTTTAACTCTTCACTGTGCACTTTATTTACAACTATTGCTGGTTGTTTTAACTCTTCACTGTGCACTTTATTTACAACTATTGGTGGTTGTTTTAACTCTTCACTGTGACCTTTATTTACAACTATTGGTGGTTGTTTTAACTCTTCACTGTGCACTTTATTTACAACTAATGGTGGTTGTTTTAACTCTTCACTGTGCACTTTATTTACAACTATTGGTGGTTGTTTTAACTCTTCACTGTGCACTTTATTCACAACTATTGGTGGTTGTTTTAACTCTTCACTGTGCACTTTATTTACAACTATTGGTGGTTGTTTTGACCCTTCACTGTGCACTTTATTCACAACTATTGGTGGTTGTTTTAACTCTTCACTGTGCACTTTATTTACAACTATTGGTGGTTGTTTTAACTCTTCACTGTGCACTTTATTCACAACTATTGGTGGTTGTTTTAACTCTTCACTGTGCACTTTATTTACAACTATTGGTGGTTGTTTTAACTCTTCACTGTGCACTTTATTTACAACTATTGGTGGTTGTTTTAACCCTTCACTGTGCACTTTATTTACAACTATTGCTGGTTGTTTTAACTCTTCACTGTGCACTTTATTTACAACTATTGGTGGTTGTTTTAACTCTTCACTGTGCACTTTATTTACAACTATTGGTGGTTGTTTTAACTCTTCACTGTGCACTTCATTCACAACTATTGGTGGTTGTTTTAACTCTTCACTGTGCACTTTATTTACAACTATTGGTGGTTGTTTTAACTCTTCACTGTGCACTTTATTTACAACTAATGGTGGTTGTTTTAACTCTTCACTGTGCACTTTATTTACAACTATTGGTGGTTGTTTTAACTCTTCACTGTGCACTTTATTCACAACTATTGGTGGTTGTTTTAACTCTTCACTGTGCACTTTATTTACAACTATTGGTGGTTGTTTTAACTCTTCACTGTGCACTTTATTCACAACTATTGGTGGTTGTTTCAACTCTTCACTGTGCACTTTATTTACAACTATTGGTGGTTGTTTTAACTCTTCACTGTGCACTTTATTTACAACTAATGGTGGTTGTTTTAACTCTTCACTGTGCACTTTATTCACAACTATTGGTGGTTGTTTTAACTCTTCACTGTGCACTTTATTTACAACTATTGGTGGTTGTTTTAACTCTTCACTGTTCACTTTATTTACAACTATTGGTGGTTGTTTTAACCCTTCACTGTGCACTTTATTCACAACTATTGGTGGTTGTTTTAACTCTTCACTGTGCACTTTATTTACAACTATTGGTGGTTGTTTTAACTCTTCACTGTGCACTTTATTTACAACTATTGGTGGTTGTTTTAACTCTTCACTGTGCACTTTATTCACAACTATTGGTGGTTGTTTTAACTCTTCACTGTGCACTTTATTTACAACTATTGGTGGTTGTTTTAACTCTTCACTGTGCACTTTATTTACAACTATTGCTGGTTGTTTTAACTCTTCACTGTGCACTTTATTTACAACTATTGGTGGTTGTTTTAACTCTTCACTGTGCACTTTATTTACAACTATTGGTGGTTGTTTTAACCCTTCACTGTGCACTTTATTCACAACTATTGGTGGTTGTTTTAACTCTTCACTGTGCACTTTATTTACAACTATTGGTGGTTGTTTTGACCCTTCACTGTGCACTTTATTCACAACTATTGGTGGTTGTTTTAACTTTTCACTGTGCACTTTATTTACAACTATTGGTGGTTGTTTTAACTCTTCACTGTGCACTTTATTCACAACTATTGGTGGTTGTTTTAACTCTTCACTGTGCACTTTATTTACAACTATTGGTGGTTGTTTTAACTCTTCACTGTGCACTTTATTTACAACTATTGTTGGTTGTTTTAACTCTTCACTGTGCACTTTATTTACAACTATTGGTGGTTGTTTTAACCCTTCACTGTGCACTTTATTCACAACTATTGGTGGTTGTTTTAACTCTTCACTGTGCACTTTATTTACAACTATTGGTGGTTGTTTTAACTCTTCACTGTGCACTTTATTTACAACTATTGGTGGTTGTTTTAACTCTTCACTGTGCACTTTATTCACAACTATTGGTGGTTGTTTTAACTCTTCACTGTGCACTTTATTTACAACTATTGGTGGTTGTTTTAACTCTTCACTGTGCACTTTATTTACAACTATTGCTGGTTGTTTTAACTCTTCACTGTGCACTTTATTTACAACTATTGGTGGTTGTTTTAACTCTTCACTGTGCACTTTATTTACAACTATTGGTGGTTGTTTTAACTCTTCACTGTGCACTTTATTTACAACTATTGGTGGTTGTTTTAACTCTTCACTGTGCACTTTATTCACAACTATTGGTGGTTGTTTTAACTCTTCACTGTGCACTTTATTTACAACTATTGGTGGTTGTTTTAACTCTTCACTGTGCACTTTATTTACAACTATTGCTGGTTGTTTTAACTCTTCACTGTGCACTTTATTTACAACTATTGGTGGTTGTTTTAACTCTTCACTGTGCACTTTATTTACAACTATTGGTGGTTGTTTTAACTCTTCACTGTGCACTTCATTCACAACTATTGGTGGTTGTTTTAACTCTTCACTGTGCACTTTATTTACAACTATTGGTGGTTGTTTTAACTCTTCACTGTGCACTTTATTTACAACTAATGGTGGTTGTTTTAACTCTTCACTGTGCACTTTATTTACAACTATTGGTGGTTGTTTTAACTCTTCACTGTGCACTTTATTCACAACTTTTGGTGGTTGTTTTAACTCTTCACTGTGCACTTTATTTACAACTATTGGTGGTTGTTTTAACTCTTCACTGTGCACTTTATTTACAACTAATGGTGGTTGTTTTAACTCTTCACTGTGCACTTTATTCACAACTATTGGTGGTTGTTTTAACTCTTCACTGTGCACTTTATTTACAACTATTGGTGGTTGTTTTAACTCTTCACTGTGCACTTTATTTACAACTATTGGTGGTTGTTTTGACCCTTCACTGTGCACTTTATTTACAACTATTGGTGGTTGTTTTAACTCTTCACTGTGCACTTTATTTACAACTATTGGTGGTTGTTTTAACTCTTCACTGTGCACTTTATTTACAACTAATGGTGGTTGTTTTAACTCTTCACTGTGCACTTTATTTACAACTATTGGTGGTTGTTTTAACTCTTCACTGTGCACTTTATTCACAACTATTGGTGGTTGTTTTAACTCTTCACTGTGCACTTTATTTACAACTATTGGTGGTTGTTTTAACTCTTCACTGTGCACTTTATTTACAACTATTGGTGGTTGTTTTGACCCTTCACTGTGCACTTTATTCACAACTATTGGTGGTTGTTTTAACTCTTCACTGTGCACTTCATTTACAACTATTGGTGGTTGTTTTAACTCTTCACTGTGCACTTTATTCACAACTATTGGTGGTTGTTTTAACTCTTCACTGTGCACTTTATTTACAACTATTGGTGGTTGTTTTAACTCTTCACTGTGCACTTTATTTACAACTATTGGTGGTTGTTTTAACCCTTCACTGTGCACTTTATTCACAACTACTGGTGTTTGTTTTAACTCTTCACTGTGCACTTTATTTACAACTATTGGTGGTTGTTTTAACCCTTCACTGTGCACTTTATTCACAACTATTGGTGGTTGTTTTAACTCTTCACTGTGCACTTTATTTACAACTATTGGTGGTTGTTTTGACCCTTCACTGTGCACTTTATTCACAAAACCTACTTGGTGGTTGTTTTAACTCTTCACTGTGCACTTTATTCACAACTATTGGTGGTTGTTTTAACCCTTCACTGTGCACTTTATTTACAATTATTGGTGGTTGTTTTAACCCTTCACTGTGCACTTTATTTACAACTAATGGTGGTTGTTTTAACTCTTCACTGTGCACTTTATTTACAACTATTGGTGGTTGTTTTAACTCTTCACTGTGCACTTTATTTACAACTATTGGTGGTTGTTTTAACCATTCACTGTGCACTTTATTCACAACTATTGGTGGTTAAATAGATTACTTAATTTTGACCAAAGTTTTTCCTAATACCTCATCAAATTTAATTTTGAATTAAACAAACAGAATTCAGTTTCTATTATTATTTTATTCACCTTTTTCAATGCTATTAAAAATGTTTATTTCAGAAACTCATATATTCATTATATGCCATTTATGGAACACTATGCAGTGAAGATTAATACAATGAAGAGTATATATTTTGCACATCAATTCGTGAATGCGTAATTAGTCAATGTCAGCACTTTTGATATTAGAAGTTTTTAATCAAACATCATATGTATGAACTATAATGTTAAAGTTCTGAGACTAAATGCCAGGTAATTGGTACTCAGTTCATGTGTTAGGTATATGACTCTGGTAAGTTTTTTTTATTTGTGGTGTACCGTATTCGAAAACAACATCGAATTAGAAAAATAGAAATTAAAATTTGAAACCCCATTTAACATTTCATAACCGAAAGAAAAAGGATTCTTATTTATTTAATTTTATTAAGGATAGAAGGAGACAAAAAATTAATATAAAATCAAATTTCGGTAAAAGATATATTATTTTAGATATTCAATACTTGATTTGAGATTTCTGTTCCACGAAGAAGACGAGTAGTGTTTCTTTATCATATTGGTAAAGGATCTATCTAGCACTTAGACCATTTTAACCTTTCTCTAAGAGGACATTCATATCACTTTACAAATGGTGTACTTTGTAGGATAATTTGAAGATATTTTTAACAACCAGTGATATGAGTACTCTTTCATATACTAGAACACATGTGTACTCTTTCATATACTAGAACACATGTGTACTCTTTCATATACTAGAACACATGTGTACTCTTTCATATATTAGAACACATGTGTACTCTTTCATATACTAGAACACATGTGTACTCTTTCATATATTAGAACACATGTGTACTCTTTCATATATTAGAACACATGTGTACTCTTTCATATATTAGAACACATGTGTACTCTTTCATATATTAGAACACATGTGTACTCTTTCATATATTAGAACACATGTGTACGTTTATATTAGTTAAACACAATTGTGATTTTTAGATTCATTTATTTACGAAAAAATGCTAAAAAAATTATATTGTTCAATATTCATATTTTGCCTTTCAACGATATGTCGAAAGTATTATTTTTCTTCAAATTATTTCAGGAGAAAATAGGTTAACGGTATCCAGCGCAACGGTATCGAATGCAACGTTCTTTTCTAAAGTTTGATAGGCATTTTACCCTATTTGGTCTTTATCTTATTACCTTCCTGTAAATTCAAAACTGTTTCTTTTTTCTTATAGAGTTCACTCATCACAATAAAGTTATTGTTATTCTAATTGTTCTGCCTAGAAGCTTCTCATCAAACCGATCATCGCTGGTTTTTCCATATCAGAATTTGGCTCCATGACAGAGAAATAATTCATAGGCATCAGATACATACTTATGCTGCCACTGAAATCAAAGCAATTAAATAAGTTGGTATATAATCATACTTATTAAAATTTCATTCATTTCATCCATTATAATCTAAATTATAATAACCGATCATTGGTTTTCTATCGGTGATTATAATCGATGATAAAAAGATCATCTATCTACGATAATAAATGATTAGACCGAAATACAATAGTAATTTATCATATATTTAAAACACTTTTAGTCTATCGTCTTTCGTCGGACATTCTTAACGATAATGTAATTATGATATTTTACGATAAAATACCATCAATATTTACCGTAATGGACACAGACAATCTGCCGATTGTAAATTTAGCGACAGAGTTTTTCGTTTGGAAAAGTTGATACAAATAATTTCGTGTCGTTCAAACACTCACAGTACTCGAAAAGTTGGTGCTAACTAAAGTTATACCCTACCTTTTACAAGTACTTCATAAAAAAGAATTATATTATATTTACCAGTTCTCTAAAATGATTGTCTTTCGCTTTTCAAGTCCATGCTATTTATTCACACTCGGTATTCCACGCACTGTGAATTCATTAGTTTTAATTAGAATTTCTGGCATTCTCAAATGTCATTTTTAGTCGCGACTGAATAATTGAAGAGATATCTAAATACAATGGAGCCAGTAAATATATCGTGTGGAATCGTCGTGACGGTTGATTGGAATCAATTGCATGTCTGCAGGCTACAATTCCACCCCATTTATCTTTCTTCAGCACTAAGCATAACCGATACTGAGTGATGACATGTGACAATAAAAACGATAGGTATTGATACCTACCGATAGAGGAGGACTGACCCTCGTTATTGACAGTGATTTAGGGTAAAATATGTGTTATTGGACTGCTCCACATTTTCGAGCATGTAAGATGATGGAATATAATTTTTTTAACTTTAATTCTATGATACCATTTGAAATTAAATTACACATAAAACTGTACTATACCGGTATCCATGATACCCGCAAGTAGTTGTCATAGATAGCAATTAAAATGGTGGCCAGTCAATTGATCCCTGGTCATTTGATTCCCGTACCATTTGATCCCCGGTCAATTGTTCCCTGGTCATTTTATTACCAGTCATATTATTATTTGTTTATATACTTAGCATACAAATAATTTGTTATGATCAATATTCATGAAATAAATTAGCTTAACCTATTTAAATAATAGATAAATAATATGAAATAAATTGACATGTATTTTGTAAACAACAAGTATACATATTTGACATCTTCCATTTGAATTATAGATAGGTCATATGAAACAGATTGACATCTACTGTCATTATCTTCTTTATAAGTTAAATATCTCAGAACTCATTAATTAATTATTTATATTAAACCCAAGTGAATACTTAATACACTAGTCTTTATTTCACCTGAGGTTAGGATAGCGGTTCAGTTTTTTTAACCAGCCTGGTTCGATTGTGACAAAATGTATACTTTATTGTCTAAATAGAAGCTGTTTTTTACTTAGTTTTTTAAACTTAATTAAAAAAATAATAAACTCATATTTAAACTTAATTACTGTAAGGTGCACATTCTCAAATGTTATCCAATTAAAATACTGAAATACTGTATAAACAAATAATGAATGTATATTAGATGTCTTAAAAGAAAAATATGGGAAACAAATGACCAGGATGCAATTGACTGGGGATCAAATCACCAGAAATTAATTGACTTATACCTAATTAAAATATCGATCTGAATAATAATTTTTTATAAATTTTTTTATTGCATGAACGAAAATGAGGAACTGTCCGATAGCTTGAAACTTACCCCAATACATATAATTGGTGTCATTACCAGTTGGTAAAGTTATGCTACAAATCAAACATCGAGTTGTAATAAGAGCTTCTTTTAATATGAAGACACCAATCAAAATTATTCAATAAATCGTGTGTGTCGAATTCTTAGAATTTATCAAGCGTTTGTTATTATTTATTTATCATTGGAAATATTTAAATGTTCTCAGAAAGGCCAAATATTCCACCAAATGATCGATAATATCAAATTGGCTCTCTGTGTTTTAAATTACAGTAAACTGGGCAAACATGGATCGGGCAATTATGTTTTTTTGCCAGAAAGCCTTAATAAGAATAGTATGGATTTGATTGATTCTTATATAATTCTTATCTATACTAACAATTTCCTTAGTGTGTTTATTTATTTATTTATTTGGTGTCCGCTTTTACACTACGGGTATTAAACATGAAGAATGTAACTATGATACGCACGGGAATATATTGACTTGATATTTAAATTCCCCTGTTTTTATTAAATTTTTAAATGTATTTTATCTATAAAATAAATTAGACTATGCAGAAAATTTAATTTTAATTGAATTCATTAAAAGTAACCTAATAACGGGTAATAAATTGGTATTGATGATGACCCGTTATTTTTAACGGGAAAGTACACTAGTGTAATAATAATGCTTTATCATAATTCATATCATAATAATTTAGCCTAATAAATCATTATTGTTAGAGTTGAAATTCTTTAAACAAACAGTAATTGAGAAGTGACTGCGTGATATATTGCCAAATTCAGAAAACCGTCACAGAATCGTCTAAGAGTTTGGTGAGATGATTATAACCTTTAATATTGAATAATTGAAGTCAGGTTTTTAGTTATAATTTAACAAGTTAAGTTACACTTATAACTATTATGATGCTTACAATTATGATTTAATTATCATCGTACTATTTAGCTGTTCGTAGATATAGGGTAAGTTACGAATTATCGGTTGGTTACACATCTTCGGTCATATAAGAAAAACGATATAATCATTATTATTATCTAATTTTTATTAGTATCCATGATACCTGCAGGTATCATGGATACTAATAAAAATAACTATCATATATTAATTATATATATTTTTTTTCTAATATGACCGAAAATGTGAAACCGACCGATAATTCCCTTTTTAACCTATTGATAATATTAGCTTCGATAATAACTTTTCGACTGGGATGGTACTCGAGCCCCCAACCAATCATCACTTTGTTTGTTAACTGTAACCTATTGACTGGGGTAAGTAAAACACCTTTGTTAAACATTCACAGGTAATATTTAATAGGACAGAGGCAGATAGACAGACATTGGTGGCATTCTTTCATAATTAGGAGAACAATAATGTCGCTAAGAGGGTACGTTATGGGTTATCGGACAGTTCCACTTTTTCGATCATGTAGAAAAATATGTAGATTTATCATTATAACTCGTCATTCTAACTGGTATCCATGATACCTGTTGGATGTAGGTATCATGGATACCAATTAAATGACCATATTAAAAAATAACCGTTATATACTTTTTCTCTAATGATCGAATAATTGGAGCCGTAATGATTTGAGTTTTATTTTTTGTTAACACAGGCACAGTTGAAATACAAAATTATATTCACATCATCGTAAATCTGTTATTTACTAATATTATTTCAATTAAAACTGAATTATGCTGCAAACATTCAATTTTTAACTGTACAGTGAGAGATTTCTTGGATCATTTCAATATAAATCATACGTTTCCAAACTTGTAAATAGCATACTACAATTATTGGGGACAAAATATTTACCTTCAACATTGATTCTTCGTATACTTAAAAAAATAAGCTCCTGTTTTATCATTTAAAACTAATAAATTGGTTGTTACATTAATTTATATAAAATATTCAGTCTGAAGGTAAACACGCATTGATTCATTACAACAAATTAAATATTTGTGTACAAACTCTCCATCGTTAGAAAAAATGCTTCTTTTCTAATTCTTCATCGTTAGAAAAAATGCTTCTTATATTCATTCTAAAATAGGATCACAAGAACGATGAAGGCTTTAAGAAATATAAAAAGTTCTATTTAGTTCTAGAAAGTTCTATCTGAGGACTAGCAAGAGGAGTGTGCAGGCCAAGAAGAGAATCCAAAGGAAGGCATTGCTGGGTCCTTGTCCTGATGTGCTCTCCTGGGCTAGGATGGAAGAAAAGGAAAATAAATTAACTATTGTATAGTAGAACTCCTCTATAATGAACTCCTCTATAGTGAATGTAGTGTCCTGAGTAAGGGAGTAGCCTCTATAATGAACGAATATTTTTCAGTCAGCCATGAATGGTCATTAGTTTTAGAGGGCATTTCATGGCTGACAAAATAAAATTTGTTCACTGTAGAGGCTATTTCCTCACTCAGGACACTACATTCACTGTAGAAGATTTCACTATAGAGGAGTGTTACTGTACTATAATATGCAGAAGGTTATTTCAAGTCAGTTATGATTATTGAAAAGGGGAGAAATTTATTATTCGAAATAGATTGCAATTTGGCAGAAGGAATAGTTATACCAACTAAATCAAAATTTTATATAATTCTACGAAACGGTATAATGTGTATATGTGTATATATTTTATATTCAATCATATTATTTAAACAATAATAAAAATACGTAAAATGAAATACGTAAAAGAAATAACGAAGACTCACCATAAAACTTCGTGCTTTCGATGCCTGTGGAATGATTTAAAAAACGAATAATTAGTTGATAAATTCTTCATAATATTTTTCTAGATTGATATATTGTGCATAGGCCTATTTATAATATATTATATTGGCTGAGACTTGCGATATAAATATTGAATTTTCAATTCACCTGGGTGATAAATCAAACTAGTTGTTTGAAGGTACGGCGTGGCTGGTAAAGTAACTTCGCATTCAAAAAGCTGTCCATCTTCCACCAAGCTGTCATCCATCAAGATAACATCAGCATAAATGCTGTACGATCCACCATCATCTTCGTGATATACTACATTATTGGTTTTACTTCTGCCCACCTCATGGAAATGAGATTTCGAATCATCGAATCGACGTTTTCTCATAGAGAATAATTTAGAGGTTGACTTGCCGTCTGTTCTATGGTGGCGGCCATTTTCACCCGTCAGAATACTTCTTTCGAATCTTCGGCCGTCTGAAGTGGTCTCAGAAATGAATTCTCTTCTGTGATTGTCGTGGTCTGTCTTCTTAGCAATACCTTCACCCCAAGTCTGCCAGAGGACAGGTTCGTCCCACTCGTTGACTGTGTTGTGGTGTTTGACAGTTTGGATGTTCACATCAGTTATTTCGTATCTGAAGAAATGGATAAATTATAACCAATGGATAGATGAATAAAAGGTTAGTAGCTACAAAGAATTGTAGAAAATGGTAAAATTCTTATAAGATAGAAAAAAAACAATAATTGGAATCTATCAAAAATAAAAGTATACTAAAATAGGTTTCAAGTCTCCACATTTTTGGTCATATAAGAAAAGTATATAATAATTATCATTTAACTTTCCATTTTAATCATTATCCATGATAGCTGTCATGGAATCAATAAAATAATGATTATTATCTACTTTTATAATATAATCGTACATGAGAAACCGTACACTAACTTGGAACTTACCCTCAAGTCTTCAACTTACATTTTTATTTAATATTCGTACTCATAAAAAGGGACTTGCTGAAGACATATGCACTATGATATTAATACCAAAGATCTAATCTTGATAAGTGCATGTGAACAAAGACATCGATACCTTTATATAAGCAGAGTATATATCATCACTAGGGTTGTGACAATATGCGTCTAAAATCATAGATCCTGGAAATATTATAGACGGAATGAATTAAAGAGTATTTAATCGTTCTATACCAGCGGTATATAGTATTCGACACCATTTCATTTCGTCTATGATATTCTTAAGATCTATGACTTTATATGCATATTGTTACAACCCTATTTATCACTTACTTTCCATACTGACTGCGGGCGTATATTAACATGGTGGGTCTGGGAAATAATCCATGTGCGCTGCAAGTCACATTCACTTCCATGTTGGAAGATTTGTGGAATCTGAGACTAAGAGATGCTGCCGGAGCTGAAATGACAAAGAAATGTAACACCTCTGCTGCCCTTTTCTAATTGAGAAAAAGCTGCTGTTTGGTTTTTAAAACTAGGCTGAAATTTTATGCTAGCTAATTCAGATTTATCATTTTGCTTATTATAATTATTTTATATTATTTCTTTGAGTTGATTTACATTAGAGTCTTTATATTAGTGACCGTAGACCAGTAACTTGGCTGAAACTCATGAGAGTTTTTCAGATTTTAGGTTTTTAGAATTTTTCTAAATATTAGAACTTAAAATCTATCTTAGTTACCGTAGACCAATAAGTCGACTCTGAGTTTCTTCTCGTCATAGTAGGAACCTACAGTGCAGGTGTAGGAGCCTGACAAGTGACTGGTAGGTGACAGTATCTGTACAGCTCTGTGAACAGAGTACCTGTCACCTGAAGCGACGTACGACACGTTCACTTTGCCCTGAAAACAATAGTGTTAGTCATTGATTTGATATTGTAATTCAATGATGTTATGCAATAAATACAAATAATCTAGAATATAAATTTGCAGTGTATTCGATCAATATGGATTCCATGGGTTCGAATCCCAATTAGGTAATTGAATTCTGTACCATTTTAGTATGGAGTTTTTTGTGATGTTCAACTTTTTCCAATTTTAACTGAAAAGCTACTAGAAACATCTTTTGAATTATAAATTTGGTCTTATAGATTTTGCATTTTTCTAATTGTAAAATTCTAATCAATTCAAATTTCAGTAATTTTTTTTATAAAAAAGTAGCTATACCTACTCTTTTTAATCAATTTTTTTTATTCATCTTTTGGTTTCTGGAAGAATATTCACCCAAAATTCTCGTTTTCCTTTCCTCAGGAAACCAAAGGACACTAAACAAACAACTAAGCAAACAACTAAACAAAACAAACAAACAAACACACTCACAAACACACGTGCCATATTATTTTATGTGGAAGATATTATTATTGTTCTTATTTGTTTCAGGTGATAAAAGTTTCTCAACATTAGGTAAGAATATACCTGAGGCTGTGGGATTTTATCTTATTATTGTTCCAGGGACTTGTTGTTTAATATCAGAGAATTTATATAAAAGCGTCTACATTTTTCAGTTTTTGAAATTGATATTTTAGAAATAGTTGGTTCCTTCTGTTGATTATCGAAGTATAATTAAATCACTCAATGAAATTAAAATTGAGTAAGTTATGATTTCAGTTCCTCATTTTCGGTCATGTAAGAAAAATATGGTAAATAGTTAATTGCTCGAATGATCAACCGTTCAGATAATAAAATAAAATCTAACATTTTTATTATCAATTACTAATTAGAAACAAAGGACGGTTAGGTGAATCTAATCGTAGTAATTAGTCACCTTTTGATTAACTAACTTCTAATAATTTGAACACGAGATTATTAGATCTTTCAAGCAATTGATAATTGGAGCAATTGTTCATTCGAGCAATTGTTTTTCAGCAATTGTTCATCCGAGCAATTGTTTTTCAACAATTATTTTTCGAGAAATAGTTTTTCGAGCATTTATTGTTCATTCGAGCAATTGCTTTTCGAGTACCGAAATGTATTTCGAGCAACTGTCCGTTAGAGAAATTGTTTTTCGATAGTTAAATTGTTTAACTGAAAAATATATAGTTTCATATTTATATATCGAGTTGAAATACCAAACTATTTTGTATGATCGAAAGTGTGGAACTGTTCGATAATTCGCAACTCACCCTAATATGCTCATACCATTAACTATGCTGCTATAAATCAGTAATCGACATTCATAATATACCATCTATAATAATTCATAATATACCATCTACTCATTTATTAGTAACTCATTTGCGCCATATGCATAAAATATAAATGTACATAATAACAATAGTGATGAGACAGGCGACTATTTCTTTGGTGTTGATTAGCTACTTATGGTGATTGAGTGGAGATATAGTGAATGTATCTGTATAACTTATTCAACTCTTATTCGATATCATATAGAGGTGTATGATTTATTTCCTTCGTAAGCATATTGGAGTCTTGGTAAATTTGAATTTCACAGGTCAAGTCAATACTGAATTTGTTTCTCTATTATCTATCACAGTTGATGTTTCTAACATTCGATATTTTATTTTTACAGTTTCTTCTTAAAATTGGCAATGAATCATAAAAAATAATCATTACGAAATTTTGTAAATATATATATAAAAGAATAATTTACTAAGAATAATGGTAAAATTTAAAAGAAAAATATTTTGATAAATTTGTTTATTTTAATTTACATTCAATTCTTATTGAAACATACAAATGAATGACCTTACCTTCCAAACACGAACCTTTAAACCTCTAATTTGTTTATTATAATGTACATTTAATTCTTATTCAACCATTCATACCTTTTTCCCTCAACCCAGGTAGCAATGAATCTCGGACCAATGTAGTCCTAATTTTGGACCAAGAAACTTTATTTCCTGGGAAACACGAACCTTTAAAATGCCCCTAACTTCAGGATCGGCCCCAGGGATCCACTGGTAGACTGGTTCGTGGTCCCCGTACCAGAACCATTTCACCGTAAGTCCGATAGCCTCGAAGCTGTCGTAGGTATAGTCGCAGTCCAGAACCACGGGGGTGAGTGTTCCGTTCTTGACTACGACGGGAGAAACATCGCTACTCCTCACACTCAATCCAACCGACAGATCTGTAGGACACAGAAAAAGGAATGGAAGTACATATGCCTGTTTTAAAGAAGTACGATTTGATAAGCAATTATTTAATAGGGTAGTCAAAAACAGCG
This sequence comes from Caprella mutica, assembly GCA_947561585.1. Classification (NCBI taxonomy): domain Eukaryota; kingdom Metazoa; phylum Arthropoda; class Malacostraca; order Amphipoda; family Caprellidae; genus Caprella; species Caprella mutica. The sequence goes on along the minus strand of CANNZV010000484.1, from coordinate 93,482 downwards.
AGATAATAAAAAACAATTTTCAATTCAGAAACGTTTTTAATTTATAAGAATTAATTTAAAATCGTCTCCAATTACTCTTCACATCCTAACCATCCGATAGGTTTTTGGGAGTAGGCAGAGAAACAGAATGGGGCAAATTGACTCGATTGTGACCTTAAAACGGGTCATGTCATGACCTTCTAAGGCAGGTCAGTGTTATAAATAAATAATGTAAATATTCAATTTTATTGACTTTTCATTATATTAATAGGAAAAGTTTTGCCAGAACAGTACTATTTTATGTTAAAATGAAAATAAAGACAACGTCAGATATTCAGATAATTTTACTAGTCAGTGTGATCTGTGATATATGGTCATTTTGACCTTTGACCACGAAGAATGGTCAATTTGACCCGTGACATTTAGTTTTTATGAATCGAGGCATAAATTAACAAGTCAACTTTGACTCAATCTTTTTTTCTTGACTGCTAATTCAAGATAGTGGAAGATATCGGAAGAAGAAAGAATTTTAAAGAAATTACTCATGCCACCACACTGAAACACCTTCAATGGGATAGAGAAGAAAAGGTCAGGAAAACTTGATTGGAACATGTATAATATATTCTTTTATTTTAATTGAAAGATATTGTCTTTAAAAATTCCAACAGATGGTCATGTAAGTTACGAATTATCGAAAAATTGTTATTATTGCACAGTTCTTTCTATCTAGTAACACTTTCATTTTGTTCACCCTATATGTGTTATATATTGAGTTTTATGACACATAAATATTAAATTATTATTTCCATTGTTATATATTAAATTTCAGGTTTACAATACACATTATGGTTTTATTCAAAATTAGAATTAATATTAAGAAGATAAAGCTAGTGTCTGTGTTAAATTTTGCACTGTTTCAATTAGATATAAATTAATTAGTTGTAAGTCGTTTCAATTATTTTTCAAATTAAAAATTATTCAATATATAAATGACTTATCTAAATTCTCACCTAAAACGGTTAGTAGGAAAGTAAATACGTATCCAAATTTACAAAATATTGAACACTTTTTGTACTGCATATTTATTCACGAGAATTTTTATTTGTTCAAGAAATTTAGATAAGTCTTATTTCTTTCTAAAACTCTAAAATACACCAAAATTACAATTAATTGAATTCAAAATAGATAGTACTCAAAAAATCTGTAATAATTAATTTATATTTTTCAACCATGTAAATTCAATTCATTTTCATTAATCCGTGAATCGAATTATCAACATAAATAAAAAATTTCCATCATTATTATTTTCACTTTAAAGTTTTCCTCCCTGAAATAATCACAGTAACATTACTGAGTTTCAACACCAAGGCAAAGTCAGTCCCCAGTTGGACACTGACGGGAGGGAAGTTTTGACACACCAGAACCTATCGTCACGACAGACTTATGATGACTGACGATAAAAAAAGGCTTCATGCGTCAGTATTGAATGAAAGCTTTTTGTTGGATTTAAAAAAATAACAGAGGAAAGACGAAAGAGGCTTTCTTTGATTTATTGTCTTAATAGAAATCGATGGCTATGGTGATCATCTACAGTGTCTTTCATTGATCCTATTCAGTGAATTTAACCATATTTATTAAAGTAACGACATTGTTATTGATTTGTTAAATTTGGTAGGTAAATATTATGTTGTTAGGACTGTGTAATGTCTTACAGGAAGTGTACAAGAAAGACAAAGCTTAGTGAATTATTTAGTAAGTTTAAAGCCTCTTTTGGTTAGATAATATGTCATAATCAATTGCAATTGTTATACAGTCGCCTTATATATAAAACAAGGATTCTAATTTTTAATTTATCTAATGAAAATTATTGTATCAGAAATATACTGATCATAATGAGATACATTGTTAGAAGTTTTAAAATCATATCGTCAAAACTATTGATGTGCTCAGATATCAATATAAAAAAAAGTTACGTTTACTACTGCTATCTTAAATAGGCCATAATGTGTTTAGTCATCATAAGTCATATTATCTCGATCCATTATGACAAGAAAAAATTAAGTTTTTTTAAATTTCCTTTTGTATAAAAACCTGGTATTCATTAATTTGAAGTACAACAACAACAACCAGAAAAATTTATACTAATGTATGCATGCAATTGGCATGTTCACTACAACGACACAAATGACGATGCGATTTCTTTGTTTACAATTTTACATAATCTTCTGTCTTTAAACGGAAAATTTGAACAATTACTATAATCGAGCCTAAATACAAGTCATTGATTAAGATTAAATATTCAATATAATATAAACCTAAATTTAACGCGATATATCGTGGTACCTAAACTGTTTATCAGAAGATAGCGCTGCAGATAAGAATTTATTAACTATTCAAGTCTAGTTTTCTAGAATAAATTGACAACAATCTATTCTATAATTAATGTCCCTAAATCGATTTATCAACAAGAAAAAAAAGTTTGTCCTTCATACTTCACCCAAGAGCCTATTTGAGTGAAGTAACTTTCACCATGTTAGTACGAATTATTGTCTTTCAGTAGTAGAAAAAAGTGTTCCCTTGATAAGAATAAGTAAAGAAATCTTTTATTTAATGAGCAATAGACTACTGATGACGTAGAAAACTCTTAATATTTATTGCTTGGTTGTTGACTTTTTACCTGTATTTCTAATTGCTTACTTAGTTGCTTGTATGTTTGCTTGTTTGTATGTTTGCGCATTTGTTTGTTAACTTAATTGTTTGTTTGTACAATGAAGAAACAAGGACCAATTTAAGCTTATTTTACAATTAAAATGAACTCTAATGACAAATAAAGATAGTATCCTGGATACGATCAGACTATAAATGGAAGAGCTATAGTACCCTGGATACGATCAGACTATAATTGGAAGAGCTATAGTATTCTGGATACGATCAGACTATAAATAGAAGAGCAATAGTATCCTAGATACACTCAGACTATCAATGGAAGAGCTATAGTATCCTGGATACACTCAGACTATAAATGGAAGAGCTATAGTATCCTGGATACACTCAGACTATAATTGGAAGAGCTATAGTATCCTGGATACACTCAGACTATAAATGGAAGAGCTAAAGTATCCTAGATACACTCAGACTATCAATGGAAGAGCTATGGTATCCTGGATAAGATCAGACTATAAATAGAAGAGCTATAGTATCCTAGATACACTCAGACTATAAATGGAAGAGCTATATAGTATCCTAGATACACTCAGACTATCAATGGAAGAGCTATAGTATCCTGGATACACTCAGACTATAAATGGAAGAGCTAAAGTATCCTAGATACACTCAGACTATCAATGGAAGAGCTATGGTATCCTGGATAAGATCAGACTATAAATAGAAGAGCTATAGTATCCTAGATACACTCAGACTATAAATGGAAGAGCTATATAGTATCCTGGATACACTCAGACTATCAATGGAAGAGCTATAGTATCCTGGATACACTCAGACTATCAATGGAAGATCTATAGTATCCCGGATACGATCAGACGATCATAAATTAAGTTTGATTTTTTTGGTGTACGATTTATTAATGGTATATCGATTGTGAATGAAAATCATGGAATATTCAAGTGAATGAAGTAATTACGGATTTATTTGATTTAAGAAATTAATATATTTCCTGACCCCAAAGGTCAAGGGTAGGCTAATACCTAGACAAAATAGTCGAAAAATGTTATCAATCTGTAGCGCAAAAGAGCGTCAAAAGGCGGGCCATAACTCATTGCTGAAATGAGGATGGATTGGAGAAGTGTTTAGGAAATTAGAGGGAAAATTTCCCACAATCTTAGACCTTAATTTCCCCTGGTACTCAAGCCAAGAAAGAGTCGAACATTAATGTGTTTGGACAGATTATACAGGAGCAAAGCCCCAATTTATGGCCTCAACTTTTGTCGTTTGTTTCGCTTTACAGGAGAGAAAATGAGATTGCGATGAAAATGGTAAACTGTTCGAAAAACACGAGCCTGACATTGAGCTCTATTTAATGCCTCTCTGGTACAACTACTTTACAGTGTGTAATGCTACGTGATACTCTATTTTATTCCGTGGACGAGGCAAGGTACGAGTTATAAAACAGTTCCACAGTTTCGATCATATATTTCGATTGGTATCCATGATACATGTAGGTATAAGGGATTCAATTAAAATAAAAGGAAAAAAATTATATTATATACTTTATTCTTATTTGTTAAATGATTCAATAACTCGGAACTTACCAAATGTAAAAAAAGATAAAAGCACGACTCTCAAAGTTGATACCACTTATATAATTCCTCTGCTCTTTTTATTTAATTGGTAGTTTTTATTTAAAAATGCTTGTAATTTTGAGTTTGTTCGTAGGAGTACTTTTGACACCGCTTACTATAGTCACTATTGCATCAATTATAGTGATCAATGTATTTTTTTTATTATCTATGTACAAGAAGCAGACAATAACAATTATATTTTTTTAATGGCAGTTTATGAAATATAATAATTGAAAATTGGATTTCGCGTCTTTACCCATTCTGCATTAGAAAAAAATATAATAATTGAAGTAACAGTTAAATGATAATATTTATCTACTTAATCGAAGATGTGTAACTGTCTGATATCTCAGAATTTACCCTATTTCACGAGTTTTAAGTAGTAGTGGCATGAAAAATCCGTTAAATTAAAACACAGAGGAAAATATTTATAATGCAAGTCAATGATGTATATTCTACAAAAGAAACTCTTTAAACAAAGGCTGTACAATATATTTTTTTGCACCTACTCCCCCCTTCGTGCCAATCTATGCATCTATGATGTGTTTGTCACCTGCATTTACTTTAACTAAAGTTGATTGAAATCGTGTGCGTTCACTTAGTTACATTCATCTTTTAACTTCAAAAAGTTCAGCTTTGGGCAACATTCTGAAGTAAGTCAAATAATGTTCACAATTACCGTAGATATATTAGCCAGATGCGATAAAAATTTTTTAGCAGTGTGGCAATTTTCAGCTTTTGGAAAACAAGGTGTTGAAAATTATACTGAATTCAAATTGAAAATAATTGCAAAATTAATAATTGCCTACCTCACTTTCCGTACTTTCTGATGATAAGTTTGGCTTCATGTCTAAGACCATTCCATATTATTAAATTTCATTTACCATTAAGATTTTAGGGGTAATATATACGGCTGATTCAATTCATATCTGTCAGATCGTAAGCAATATGTTACATTGGGAAATGAGTATTCCAATCATAGTAATTTTACTCACGGTGTACCTCAAGGGAGTGTAGTTTGACCGTTGCTATTCATGTTGTATATAAACGATATGCCTAATTGTTCAAACAAATTTACCTATACTTTGTTTGCAGATTCAATTTTTGTCACAAAATCAAATGCTACAGAACATCCCATTGATTAACTTTTCCCGATTAGATGTCATTATTCAGAATCGTATTTTGTGATCACTCAGACGAAAAAACAATTAAAAACATACCACTATAAAGTCGATAGGTATTGCATATCTGTTTTTTGAAAATGTTTCTGATTCTATAAAAAAACATTCATCTTACCCTGCAGAAACAAGCTATGGTATTTACTTATTTTTCTTATATTCGACATAATTTCTTTTGTGATTCAAGGCTTAGTGTAATATTCATAGGAAATTATTCTAGTTTTTAGAAGACTGTAATCACCTTTGCAGAATGCGGGAAGGTCATATTTTAGCCGTGGTATATTTATTTATTTATCATCTTGTTATTCGCTTAACTGAAAAAGTGTTCAACCAAATTACCTGAAATTTAGTGAAACGATTGGTCCATATCCAGTGACCTGCTGGTAGAATTTTGGGAGCGACCCAGTCAAAGGTCAAGGTCACGATCTTTTATAATTCAAAAGTATTGAACCATATTGCATGAAACTTGGTTGGACGATTGGTCAATATACAGGAACATTTTGCTAGATTTTGGGAGTGATCGGGTCAAAGGTCAAAGATCAAGGTCAAGGCCATTTGTAACTCAAGGTCAAGGCCATTTGTGACTCAATAACTCAAAAATCATTCAACCAAATTGTCTGAAATTTGATGGTACAATTGGTCAATGTCCAGGAACCATCTGTTTTAATTTTGGGAGTGGTCCGGTCAAAGGTCAAGGTCAAGGTCATTTATAACTCAATAACTCAAAAAGTATTGAACCATATTGCATGAAACTTGGTGGGACGAAAAGTTATTATATATCCAGTTAGCAGTTAATTAAATTTTGGGAGAGAACAGGTCAATGCGGCGGCGAAGGTATGCGCTCTACCGAGTACACATAATCTAGTTATCAAATGATTCAGTAATTAAAGCACACAACCTTTTAGTGGCAACATCAACTTATCATTCATCAGTACCGACTATTTCTTGTCTATCGAATTCTACTTTTCTTCTGTCATTTAAATAGATTTTATAGGTAGTATAGAACACTTTAAAAGGCTGTGCACACGACGGGCTTTTTTAAGTCTTTCCACCAGACTTTTTGCTAAGCTCCTCCTACTTTTTCAACAATAATATAAGAGAAAACGATATAAATCGTATAAATTTCAGTTGGTATCCATGATACCTGTAGGTATCATAAACGATTTATATCGTTTTTTCTCATATTATTGTTGAAAAAGTAGGAGGAGCTTAGCAAAAAGTCTGGTGGAAAGACTTAAAAAACCCTGCGTGTGCACGTCCTTAAAAGCGTAGGTATGTGCTTGTCAGGGCCGTGAATACTATAGGGATAATGAATTAATTTTTTTAACAACTTGATGTACCTATTATTTATCTGTTCATGAATAAATTGTTTCAGTGTTGTTCTGAGTTATCAAACAGTTTCACAATTTCGATCATATGAGAAAAAATGTATATATGAGAACAATGATCTACTTGTTATACTACCAATCAAGTCTCAAGTTTAGTAACAATTATTATATATTTTTTATATTATCGAAAAAGTGTGAACCACTCAATAGTTCGTAACCTACCCCAATAAATATCAATTTGATATTACTTAAATTATATTAATGAATATTAATTGTAAGAGAAATGCTCCTATGTTTCATGATGGACGAGATTTTTTCTTTGCTTCATAAATATCTTTTGCGAAGACTGATGGAGTGAGTGCCTGCCTTTGGTATGATATTGAAACTGCCACATCTGCAAATAATGATTCTTCTTTGAAAGCTCATCGTACCAATATAGGAAAGGATTCGGTTGAGAGAAGTATTTTAATGGAAAATTCGCTTGTTTTGTTATAAATAATAGGAAATTTCATTTGTGAGAATTTAAATAGAATAGATGTTTTAAAGTTACATTAAAATGAGAAATAATGCTTACCGTGTCTGTATACTAGTACTTGATTATGTCTTTTAATCACTATTATATGTAAATGATACATTAATAAGTTCATCATAATAAAAAGAATTGAACATCAAGAAATGATAAATTATAGCATACTCCTCTATAATGGACTCCTATATAGTGAATGTAAAGTCATGAATAAGAGAACTACCTCGTATAGTGGACAAAATTTTCTTTAGTCTTCCATGAACGGCATTCAGTTTTCTAAAACTAATGTCCATTCATGGTAAACTAAATAAAATTTGTTTACAATATGGGGTAGTTCTCTTACTCATGACTCTACATTCCATATAGAAGAGTTAAAACTTGAAACATCGGGAATCCAAAACCCGATCTTCTACTACAACCGCTACACTGCGTGACAACTGTTCATTTCTTCCTGATCATTTATTCGCCTAATGCAGTTTGTCAAATTAACAACCACCTGCACTAACTTCCCCTGCAAATACTGATCTAGGAAGTGAGAGACCATTAAATCCGTCAGTTCGGAACCACAAAAAAGCTTCTCGCAGACTTCCATAAATTTGTCAGGAGCTTCCGAGACACGTCCACAGGGATAACTTATGATGATCGCATCAGCAGTATAAATAATCCAGTCGCTATAAATGGAATCCCGTGTTTGCTTGGTTTGGATTTCTGTGAATTCAGAGCGTTTGACGTCACAGATGTAAATAAATAACTAAGGTAAACATTGAAAGCTACTTCACGAAACTCCATCGTGATTTTAATTTTAACTTTTTACCCGTTTTCGTAATGACTATATTTTGAGTTTTATTTTTAGGGGGATAGAATGTAAATATTTGCTAAGATTGTATGAAAATAATCTGAGGTAAGTTACGAGTTATTGGACGGTTCCACATTTTCGATCATATACGAAAACTGATTTAATAATAGCTTTTTAACTTTTACTTTAATTGGTATCCATGATACCTACCTACACGTATCATGGGAATTTTTTTAATTGGTATCCATGATACCAAAATAAAAGTAGAATAATTTACTATTACATAAAATATAAAAAATATATACTTTTTCTATCATTATCGAAGATATGCAACCGTCCTATAACTAAGAACTTACCCCCATATATCTGGATAAGAATCCGCCCCATGATTCTTGGCGATAGGGATAATTGGATTCAGATGGTGATTTGAGAGGAGGGCTTCAGGTGATTATCAGCGCGTTAGAGTGTCAATTAGACACAGATTTGGTGAAAGGATCTTCCTAATGATCTTACAAAGATTTCCTCAGGTCCTTCCTTGCCTGGATATCGGATTAACCCTGAGAAATGTCATCACAGGCTAAAAAGAAATGCCAGTGGAATATATTCATGGTAATTGTTTGCCTATGTTTACGAATTGAATCTGAAAGGAAATATTATGATGATACAATATATTTTTTAGAGATTGATTCCTATCATGACATTTTAAAAACACCCACTTTCCGCATACTAAAAGTGTCTGAGTACTTAATGATTTTGAAAATATATTTGGCATTACTTCAGGCATTTCCTGAAACTACAAAATGAGGAATATTTTCTTTTTGCAAATTTGTTTGCCATTTCTAAATAAGGTTGCTGTCTAGCTGTAAAATCTCACTTGCAACAAAATCAGATTCTCTCGCGACAAAAGATAACTTTTCCAATATAACTTTGGCGCAGAATTTAGACGGATCGGTACACCATTTTATACTTCAAAGTTTGCTGCTTTTTCAAGCCGCTAAAAGAGTGATTTCGAATTAATTTCCCTGAAGAATAACTACGTTATTTGGTCACCATAGCATTTAAATCACAAAACAAACCAAAACTCTAAATCAGGCATAGAGTGAAGTGTCTTTCACCTCTTATTGTCCTTATTTATTGAATATTAAAGTAATAAAAACAATAGAATTCTAGTTCCACCAGTTTGAAATATTGACGAAAGCCATTCGAAAAATAGAAAAAAGATTATTGTTTATTATAAGTAGTTTATACTGGAAATATTCATTTAATAAATACATAGTATATAGTTCCCTTCTAGATATTATTCATGATATTATTTTCATTTCTGTTTTATAGTTTCGAATGATAGGTAAATGTTCGACTGTTCCTTGTCACACAGACAGGATAAATCCAGTGAATGTTGAACTGTTCTTTGTCACACAGACAGGATAAATCCAGTGAATGTTCGACTGTTCTTTGTCACACAGACAGAATAAATCCAGTGAATGTTGAAGTGTTCTTTGTCACACAGACAGAATAAATCCAGTGAATGTTGAACTGTTCTTTGTCGCACATACAGGATAAATCCAGTGAATGTTGAACTGTTCTTTGTCGCACAGACAGGATAAATCCAGTGAATGTTGAACTGTTCTTTGTCACAGAGACAGAATAAATCCAGTGAATGTTAAACTGTTCTTTGTTGCACAGACAGAATAAATCCAGTGAATGTTGAACTGTTCTTTGTTGCACAGACAGGATAAATCCAGTGAATGTTGAACTGTTCTTTGTCACACAGACAGGATAAATCCAGTGAATGTTGAACTGTTCTTTGTCGCACAGACAGAATAAATCCAGTGAATGTTGAACTGTTCTTTGTTGCACAGACAGGATAAATCCAGTGAATGTTGAACTGTTCTTTGTCACACAGACAGGATAAATCCAGTGAATGTTGAACTGTTCTTTGTCGCACAGACAGGATAAATCCAGTGAATGTTGAACTGTTCTTTGTCGCAAAGACAGGATAAATCCAGTGAATGTTCTGCCGGTGAGCTGCTAAATCAACTTTGCTGAAGTGGGTCGCAATTCAGACGAATAATTGGCAACTAACGACGTAAACGATCCAGAACTTTGAGCACTTACAAGAATTTCTCAGCTGTTAAAGTATGAGTCTGGAGCAATGTTGAAAATATTAGCAAAAAACTTGGCTAAGAAATGACTATGTATTATAAAGTGATTATAAACATTATCAAGGAGGATTAGGAATTATCACCCTTGATGGTGAACAATGTGATATCTTGTAAATTAAATGAATAGTCCTGCAAACAATTCCATGTACATATGTTGTATTTACTCATTTTTATCTAGTGTGTACCATGCATACTCTATAAAAATGGATGCCAAATGAACTGCATGTTGTTTTACATGGTAATTTGGAAAATTGCAAAAACCTGTTATAAGTATGAAAATTGACATCAAATATGTATACAATTTCTATTTGATATGGTTTCTATGATATGATTTTGAAATAGAATAACCACGTGTTAATTATGTGTTTTTATAATGATTGAATCAATGTGGATAACACTTATTCATATTGAATTGCCATCATTTAAACTATCAATACACATGGTAAACATGTGTATTGTGTATGCGATATGGAATTGTTTGCAGGAGGTTAAGTTAAATGTGTAGTGTTATGTTAATTATATAACAAAATAGTGACTGTTAATTTACCAAACGAACGATTAGTGATTATAATTTCGCTTATCGTGCGTACCAATAGAAACAATAGATCAAATGATTTTTTCTTTATATTTTCATTATATTTATATTTCTATAAATTATTTTAATTATTACTCATTCTGCATAATTTTTTTTAGACCGTTTGTGTCATCTCGTATGTAACATGTGAATTGGAATCATGTTGTGAATCACTACTATTCTTGTTTTTTTAATCATTAAACCCAAATTTTTTGGTAGATTTATTAAAACTCTGCCATAACTTTGAGTTATTTCACCTATTGAGGTACCACATACAGATAGGCTAGTAATAAATATAGTTTTGGGTTTTATGATAAAAAAACATGAATAGTAGTGATTCACAACATGATTCCAATTCACATGTTACATACGAGATGACACAAACGGTCTAAAAAAAATTATGCAGAATGAGTAATAATTAAAATAATTTATAGAATGATCAATTACTAAAAAGAAACAAGGATTTTTATAATTCGAGCAATTTTGTTCATTCGAGCAATTTGATAATTCGAGCAATTGTTCATTCGAGCAATTGTCCGTTCGAGCAATTGTTTTTCGAGCAATTGTATTTCGAGCAATTTTTCTTTCGAGCAATTGTTCATTCGAGCAATTGTTTTTCGAGCAATTGTTTTCGAGCAATTGTCTTTCGAGCAATTGTTTTCGAGCAATTTACCGGCTACCAGAAGATTGAGAGGGAAAAGTTATAGTGGGGCCTTAGAAGATTGAGAGGGGAAAGTTATGGTGGGGCCATAGAAGATTGAGAGGGGAAAGTTATGGTGGGGCCATAGAAGATTGAGAGGGGAAAGTTATGGTGGGGTCATAGAAGATTGAGAGGGGAAAGTTATGGTGGGGCCATAGAAGATTGAGAGGGGAAAGTTATGGTGGGGCCATAGAAGATTGAGAGGGAAAAGTTATGGTGGGGCCATAGAAGATTGAGAGGGGAAAGTTATGGTGGGGCCATAGAAGATTGAGAGGGGAAAGTTATGGTGGGGCCATAGAAGATTGAGAGGGGAAAGTTATGGTGGGGCCATAGAAGATTGAGAGGGTCTTCTTCGATCTTCTATGGTGTCACCATAACTTTTTGGTATTAATACATGAGTTTAAAACTTTAACTGATAATTATTTCTACACCAAAGAATCTAATTGCTTCTCACACTTATTTTATCTAATTATTTAGATATTGTAGTTTTGTTATCTATATCCTGAATATCTATAGGATAGGCTTTGATATCCGCTACCCATTTGTTAAGAGTCGCTTCTGGAGATTTTATTATAAGAATAATAAAAGTAATAATCATAAAAATACTAACCAAGTTGGTATCATTAAAGTATAAATTGAATATATCTTCGTATAAATGATATATGAGTAAATTTAAACGTCGGATTTCGTAAACATATATAAATTAGGAGCTAGTAAGAAATAATTGGAAGTTCGTATGGATAATTTAAGAATTCGAATGGATAAATTAGGAGTTCGTATGAATAGATTAGGAGTTCGTAAAAATAAATTAGGAGTTCATAAGAATAAATTGGAAGTTCGTATGAATGAATTAGGAGTTCGTATGAGTGGATTAGGAGTTCGTATGAGTGGATTAGGAGTTCGTAAGAATATATTAGGAGTTTGTAAGAATAAATTAGGAGTTCGTATGAATAGATTAGGAGTTCGTAAGAATGTATTAGGAGCTCGTAAGAATAAATTTAGAGTTCGTATGGATAAATTAGGAGCTTGTATAATTTATTTAGAAGCTCGTATACATAATCTAGGAGTTTCTTAACATAGATAAGGAGTTCGTAACAAATAAGTGCAAGTTCGAATAAATTAATTAGGAATTCGTATAATCCCAAGCAACACAAGTTAATGGGGCCAACATTTGCACTAAGTGTACAAATCGTATTGGTACTGTGTGTTTTTTTGCAAAATGGGCCAACATGGTGACAGCATGGGCTGTTATGTTGAAACCATCTTGGCCCAAGATGTTGCCGATAAGTTAATCAAGTTTCAGCCATTTAATCTTGATACGTTATATATTAATCAGGTTGGGCCAATATGACAATTCAATGGGATGGATTCGCCACATTGAACCAACCTTCTCCCAAGGTAACATTCTATGAGAATGGAAAACCACATTATCCCCATGTAATTTCTAGGCTACTTTTCAGTCTGCCATCTCTTGCCCATCTGACCATCTAGTGCCCATGTTGGCACAATGTTTCATGGTTGCTTGGGATGGTACAAAAGCAATCTGTGTTTAATTCAAAAGGAAAAAGAAACGAATAATGGAACATTTTTAATTTCCACGCTATATTTGAAAAAGACTGTATAACATTATTGGTAATTCTAACACAAGACTATGTAAATGATTACTTACTAAAAATACTGTAAAGTGAAAGCTTCATGAAACAATACGAGTGAAGGCAAATATACCACAGAGTGAGGGCATATATCCCACAGAGTGAGGGCATATATCCCACAGAGTGAGGGCATATATCCCACAGAGTGAGGGCATATATCCCACAGAGTGAGGGCATATATCCCATAGAGTGAGGGCATATATCCCACAGAGTGAGGGCATATATCCCACAGAGTGAGGGCATATATCCCACAGAGTGAGGGCAAATATCTCACAGAGTGAGGGCATATATCCCACAGAGTGAGGGCATATATCCCACAGAGTGAGGGCATATATCCCACAGAGTGAAGGCAAATATACCACAGAGTGAGGGCATATATCCCACAGAGTGAGGGCATATATCTCACAGAGTGAGGGCATATATCCCACAGAGTGAGGGCATATATCCCACAGAGTGAGGGCATATATCCCACAGAGTGAGGGCATATATCCCACAGAGTGAGGGCATATATCCCACAGAGTGAGGGCATATATCCCACAGAGTGAGGGCAAATATCTCACAGAGTGACGGCATATATCCCACAGAGTGAGGGCATATATCCCACAGAGTGAGGGCATATATCCCACAGAGTGAGGGCATATATCCCACAGAGTGAGGGCATATATCTCACAGAGTGAGGGCATATATCTCACAGAGTGAGGGCATATATCCCACAGAGTGAGGGCATATATCCCACAGAGTGAGGGCATATATCCCACAGAGTGAGGGCATATATCCCACAGAGTGAGGGCATATATCCCACAGAGTGAAGGCATATATCCCACAGAGTGAGGGCATATATCCCACAGAGTGAGGGCATATGTCTCACAGAGTGAGGGCATATATCCCACAGAGTGAGGGCATATATCCCACAGAGTGAGGGCATATATCTCACAGAGTGAGGGCATATATCCCACAGAGTGAGGGCATATATCCCACAGAGTGAGGGCATATATCCCACAGAGTGAGGGCATATATCCCACAGAGTGAGGGCATATATCTCACAGAGTGAGGGCAAATATCTCACAGAGTGAGGGCATATATCCCACAGAGTGAGGGCATATATCTCACAGAGTGAGGGCAAATATCTCACAGAGTGAGGGCATATATCCCACAGAGTGAGGGCATATATCCCACAGAGTGAGGGCATATATCCCACAGAGTGAGGGCATATATCCCACTGATTCAAATAAATAAAACAAATAAATAATAAATCTAAACACTTGTGCAACACAAAATCTAACCCGTGAGGAAAAAAAATATATTGAATGTTGATAAGACATTAAAAAATACTCAAATATAAGAATAAAACCTCAATGAAGGTAAAAAGCATAATTCAGAACTGATTTTTTCATCTCACACCTCTTTTAATACATACCTATCTAACAAAATATTAATCGATGTGACTTTTACAACAACAAAAAATGATAATTAACAATTCATCTCCCTTTGATTAAATTACAGGTAAAGAAAAATAAATTATAAACCTCTTTTCGAATATCATATTCTGGACCAATAATTTAAGAGTTCCTATATTCCTCTTACAACTTAACTCATTCAATATAAATAAACTGAATGTTCAACCACTCCCAATATAACTCATAAAATGCATATAAAATGGATGTTTTTTATAACCCACTTCCTATAACTCATAAAATGCATATAAAATAGATGTTTTTTATAACCCACTTCCTATAACTCATAAAATTCATATAAAATGGATGTTTTTCATAACCCACTTCCTATAACTCATATAATGCATATAAAATGGATGTTTTTCATAACCCACTTCCTATAACTCATATAATGCATATAAAATAGATGTTTTTCATAACCCACTTCCTATAACTCATATAATGCATATAAAATAGATGTTTTTTATAACCCACTTCCTATAACTCATAAAATGCATATAAAATGGATGTTTTTTATAACCCACTTCCTATAACTCATATAATGCATATAAAATAGATGTTTTTTATAACCCACTTCCTATAACTCATAAAATGCATATAAAATGGATGTTTTTTATAACCCACTTCCTATAACTCATATAATGCATATAAAATAGATGTTTTTTATAACCCACTTCCTATAACTCATAAAATGCATATAAAATGGATGTTTTTCATAACCCACTTCCTATAACTCATATAATGCATATAAAATGGATGTTTTTCATAACCCACTTCCTATAACTCATATAATGCATATAAAATAGATGTTTTTTATAACCCACATCCTATAACTCATATAATTCATATAAAATAGATGTTTTTTATAACCCACTTCCAATTGTATAAATATCCCTTTACGACTGGAATATATTTTCAAAAGTTAAAATTTTATAAATTTCGAATGTAATGAGTCTAGTTAGGAGATATTAAATAGTTAATATATGTATTAATTTTAAATAGTTTTAACATTTCCTGAACTATTTTCAACATGTGACTCGATAGTCACATTTCTCACTAGGCTCCACACATTCAATTTATCACATTTAGCTCTTTATTTTTTATGTGACTAATTTGTCACACACAGTCGTAAAGAGATAACTCGACTAATGCATATAAAATAAGAGTCCTCCAAACTACAAATCCTACACATTCTACTCCTTTAAACTACAAATCCTACACATTCTACTCCTCTAAACTGCAAATCCTACACATTTTACTCCTCCAAACTACATATCCTACACATTCTACTCCTCCAAACTACAAATCCTACACATTCTACTCCTCCAAACTACAAATGCTACACATTCTACTCCTCTAAACTACAAATACTACACATTCTACTCCTCCAAACTACAAATCCTACGAATTTTACTCCTCCAACTACAAATCCTACACATTCTACTCCTCCAAACTACAAATCCTACTAATTCCACTCCTCCAAACTACAAATCCTACACATTCTACTCCTCCAAACTACAAATCCTACATATTCTACTCCTCCAAACTACATATCCTACACATTCTACTCCTCTAAACTACAAATGCTACATATCCTACTCCTCCAACCTACAAATCTTACACATTCTACTCCTCCAAACTGCAAATCCTACACATTCTACTCCTCCAAACTACAAATCCAACACATTCTACTCCTCCAAACTACAAATCCTACACATTCTACTTCTCCAAACTACAAATCCTACACATTCTACTCCTCCAAACTACAAATCCTACACATTCAACTCCTCCAACCTACAAATATTACACATTCTACTCCTCCAAACTGCAAATCCTACACATTCTACTCCTCTAAACTGCAAATCTTACACATTCTACTCCTCTAAACTACAAATACTACACATTCTACTCCTCCAAACTACAAATCCTACACATTCTACTCCTCCAACCTACAAATCTTACACATTCTACTCCTCCAAACTGCAAATCCTAAACATTCTACTCCTCCAACCTACAAATCTTTCACATTCTACTCCTCCAAACTGCAAATCCTACACATTCTACTCCTCTAAACTGCAAATCTTACACATTCTACTCCTCTAAACTACAAATACTACACATTCTACTCCTCTAAACTACAAATACTACACATTCTACTCCTCCAAACTGCAAATCCTACACATTCTACTCCTCTAAACTGCAAATCTTACACATTCTACTCCTCTAAACTGCAAATCTTACACATTCTACTCCTCTAAACTACAAATACTACACATTCTACTCCTCCAAACTACAAATACTACACATTCTACTCCTCCAAACTACAAATCCTACACATTCTACTCCTCTAAACTACAAATACTACACATTCTACTCCTCCAAACTACAAATCCTACACATTCTACTCCTCCAACCTACAAATCTTACACATTCTACTCCTCCAAACTACAAATCCTACGAATTTTACTCCTCCAAACTACAAATCCTACACATTCTACTCCTCTAAACTACAAATGCTACACATTCTACTCCTCTAAACTGCAAATCTTACACATTCTACTCCTCCAAACTACAAATCCTACGAATTTTACTCCTCCAAACTACAAATCCTACACATTCTACTCCTCTAAACTACAAATACTACACATTCTACTCCTCCAAACTACAAATCCTACACATTCTACTCCTCCAACCTACAAATCTTACACATTCTACTTCTCCAAACTACAAATCCTACGAATTTTACTTCTCCAAACTACAAATCCTACACATTCTACTCCTCCAAACTGCAAATCCTACACATTCTACTCCTCTAAACTGCAAATCTTACACATTCTACTCCTCTAAACTACAAATACTACACATTCTACTCCTCCAAACTACAAATACTACACATTCTACTCCTCCAAACTACAAATCCTACACATTCTACTCCTCTAAACTACAAATACTACACATTCTACTCCTCCAAACTACAAATCCTACACATTCTACTCCTCCAACCTACAAATCTTACACATTCTACTCCTCCAAACTACAAATCCTACGAATTTTACTCCTCCAAACTACAAATCCTACACATTCAACTCCTCCAACCTACAAATCTTACACATTCTACTCCTCCAAACTACAAAACCTACACATTCCACTCCTCCAAACACTTATTACTCTAACAGAACTTCTCTCACAGCTATTAGAAGAAGCATAGATCCTATTATCATTCAATTCATCTGAAGGAACTTAACTAATCTTTTAACCACAGATAACTTCAAATGGAAATAAACATCAAAACATCCGTATAATTAGTCCAGAAATTGAGCAGCTCAAGCTTTCCTAAAACTGTTGGTATTCCATGCTAATCAGTGACAGGAAATGTGGCTGGAAATTATGGTCGCACACAGCAGGTGTAGGTAGTGTTGGGATCAACTTTATTGCTCAGTCCTGTTGGGAACATGTAAGCATATGGATTTCCTGCGTAATCTGATAGCAAGTTAGATTCATCCCATTCACCAGGTACGCCAGTAGGTTGTACAATGCCAGTGTTGCGCCAAGTCCAATTTCCAGATGGAGTTTCATATTCCAGATCTACATAAAATTGCCTTTTTGCATTTCTTGAAACGTCTGCGGAGGAGAAATAGTACTTAGTGTTATCATTTACTATTAAGTGAAGCTGATATTGTAATTACTTTTGATCATTACAAACCTACCAGTAAAACACTATAGTGATGTTGAAATGAGGTAACTTGCTCTCTATCTACTTAAATACACAACTAGGTAAGAAAAATATTGAACTAATTTTAATGTGAACAGAGAAATATAGCGAGGGGAATACGCATGTGCAAAAATCAATAATGAAATCAATTTACAAATGTGGAAGAAATGAATTTGAAGTTTCAAAACTTCAAGAAAAATTTCAGTTAACAGGAAGTATAAATATTTCATATTTTAATGAAAAATTCTTGTAAATAAAGTTTCTGGAGAGTGGAGGAAAGTATTCATTTTGCGTTAGAGCAAAGAATACTCACCATTTAGATGTTGAACGAATGTCCCTCTGTTGTCCGAATCTGTTGGACTACATGGTTTGCCTCCCATACTTTGAGCACACGTACTGGATTGTTGTTCATGGTCTGTATTAGATCCCTGAGGTACGAGAAAAGAGCACTGCCCTCTAATCCGAACAACCACTATAGCATCTATTGAAATAAAAAATATCTAAATGAAACAGACAAAAGAGAAAAAGGCTTCACCAACAAGTTTACCAATCTAAAACCGTTATCCAATTTACCAACCTAAAACCACTATCCAAGTTACCAACCTAAAACCATTATCCAATTTACCAACCTAAAACCGCTATCCAAGTTACCAACCTAAAACCGTTATCCAAGTTACCAACCTAAAACCGTTATCCAATTTACCAACCTAAAACCGTTATCC
Source organism: Caprella mutica (assembly GCA_947561585.1). Lineage (NCBI taxonomy): Eukaryota > Metazoa > Arthropoda > Malacostraca > Amphipoda > Caprellidae > Caprella > Caprella mutica. Next base: position 74,401 of record CANNZV010000484.1, on the reverse strand, counting down.
AAGTTACCAACCTAAAACCACTATCCAAGTTACCAACCTAAAACCGTTATCCAATTTACCAACCTAAAACCGTTATCCAAGTTACCAACCTAAAACCGTTATCCAAGTTACCAACCTAAAACCGTTATCCAAGTTACCAACCTAAAACCGTTATCCAAGTTACCAACCTAAGACCGTTATCCAAGTTACCAACCTAAGACCGTTATCCAAGTTACCAACCTAAAACCGTTATCCATGTTACCAACCTAAAACCATTATCCAAGTTACCAACCTAAAACCGTTATCCAATTTACCAACCTAAAACCATTATCCAATTTACCAACCTAAAACCGCTATCCAAGTTACCAACCTAAAACCGTTATCCAAGTTACCAACCTAAAACCGATATCCAATTAGCATAACGTCACCTAACTAGCATATTGTCACACAACTGGTATAACGTTGCCTAACCAGTATGACTTCACCTAACTAGTAAAACGTATTTCAGTTAAATACTTTCAACCTGGAAAAAATTTAGTTCAAATTAATTGCTTCTAAGACTACTTGTATGTAAAATTTTAGGATACAAACTTATTTTTCGACAAATTTTCAGTGAGTTTGTGCTTATTTCTAATTATCATTTTGCACTCACAAACTATCAAATCTCCATTATTGCATGAGAATGTTGGTGGTGGAAAATCGCAAATAGTTTCAAAGGATGATGCGCCGTCCAATACCACTAAGTATGTACCTGGACAGGATGTTTCTGCAGATTTAGAAAAATATGTAGATATTATTAAAGAGAAATATAGACATTAAATTTTCTACCATGCATTGCAGTAATGCTGAGTCAGCGCATATATCACACAAGGCATATATCCCACAGGGCATATATCCCACAAGGCATATATCCCACAAGGCATATATCCCACAGGGCATATATCCCACAAGGCATATATCACACAAGGCATATATCCCACAGGGCATATATCCCACAGGGCATATATCCCACAAGGCATTTATCCCACAGGGCATATATCCCACAGGGCATATATCCCACAGGGCATATATCCCACAAGGCATATATCCCACAAGGCATATATCCCACAGGGCATATATCCCAAAAGGCATATATCCCACAAGGCATTTATCCCACAGGGCATATATCCCACAGGGCATATATCCCACTGAGCATATATCACACAAGGCATATATCCCACAGGGCATATATCCCACAAGGCATATATCCCACATATATATAACACATACATATAATGATTATTTAAAATTAGTTTTAGAATAAAGTTTGGAGATATTTAAAATGTTTTCTGTGGTCGTTTTTACATAAGTGACAAAGTGACTCAGCGCCTGTCGCTTCGAGTGACTGTGTGGTGTTTTAGCTCGTATATTTGGAGCAAAACGGTTCACAGCGTCACGAAACTTAGTTAAATATTCTTGTTCCTTTTCCAAATTGTCTGTATAATGTATATGTTTTAATTAATACCTGAAGATGATAAGTGTTATTAATCGAAATTATAATGTATGTTCTAACTAATAAAACGTGTACTTAAACAGTTAATTTCTTACTAGGGTTGCTAAGAGCATATTGAAAGTTTTTTTAAGAAAATTTATCAGCATCAAGGAAACTTAAAAAACAAAGTACAGAAATATCAACAATGAATGCTGATTTTCTTTTCAATGAAACTTGTCTCACAATTATATATGATTATCATGCGTGATTGGAGGGAAAGAATCATAAATTTGCCTAATTAGTGTACATGATTTTTCTGACCTGGAGCTTCAGCCATGTAGACAACAGTAGCCGTCTCGTTTGCGCAAGGTTCAGTTAGTCGAGTGTAGAGAGAATTTGAAACGCTGCATTCGTTATCGATAAACATGAACATCATATATCCTGTTGTGATTAATGAGAGAAACACAAATATGAAAATATCATATTTATAGCTAAATTTCTTTAAGAAATATAAAGCACATACCCTGTGACGCAGCTAGGTAGGCACAATCTTTAAAAGTTACTACAGTCGAATTCAAAGACCAATCCTCAGCTTTTGCGAACTGATCTTCTGTGACTGTATACTTATAGTATTTCGTAGTTTTATTGGCAGGTCTGATAGAAAATACTGGACAAGTGAGACGTTTGGCGCTGTCATCGGATTGAGGTGAATCTAGCAATTTCACCTAAATATATTAAAAATATATATGAGGCGATTAAAATGGTTAAAGACGTGAAAAATTCAATATATTCAATTTCAAAGAGAACATGTATTTATCATCGATAAATTCCGCTTCATTTAACACTAATTTCGTAGGACACAAATTATCTTGAAAAGTGAACAAAGAATATATTCATATGTGTTATGATATATTGAGGTGATGCTCATTTGATAAAATTTTTTAAGAGCTAAATTATCTTTACATAATGAGAAGTTCGTCCTTCCAAAGCTGTGGCCATAATTAACTGCATCTGAAATAGAAATTAATAGCTTACTATCAATTGAAATGGCTTCACCATTGTTATAAATTAGATAATTTTCAATTACTTACTGTCATTTGAATGTTCAACAGTTTCAGCAGTAAGGTAACCATCTTGTGGATAGAATCTATTCTAAATCTTATGTAAAATGCTATTTATTGCCTTCTTCACAGTCTCTGAGAGGTAATTTGATGTAATTCTAATTTGATAAAAGTCCTAACAAGATTACAAATACAGAGTAATGGTGATTTGTTTTGATTCTTGATGATAAAATTGTAAGGGAGGTATTTAAAATGATGAATATAAATCGTCCAAATGAACTAATAAGTGTATATTTTGAAGAAGGTTAAAAGCTTCTTTTGATAATTAGTAAAGTTATTTCACAAAGAGGCCTTCAAGAAAGTCAAATCACAAATGTTTCCTTGTTATGCAGCTGGCACATTTATGCATGTATTATGGAATTGACAGCTAAATATATGCATTTATATCCTTTGTAGATTGAAGAACAACAAAAAACACCATTCATACTTGACATTCAACCTAAAGATTTCACGTTTAGGGCTCTCCTGCAATACGTGAATTTCCAAATTAGGAATGGGCGTATATCCCACGAGGCATATATCCCACAGGGCATATATCCCACAGGGCATATATTCCGATGGGCGTATATCCAACAGGTGTCCGGAAAACTGCCAGGCGGAAAACTGCCAGGCGGAAAACTGTCAGGCGGAAGACTGCCGAAGCGGAAAACTGCCAAGCGGAAAACTGCCAGGCACTTATTGGCAATACATGTATATTTTTTGACTTTCTGAAATATTCTTTAGTTATAAACACATTTTAATTTATAAAAAAATGGCGTTAGTGCTTCTTCAAGGGGTTAAGGGGACATTCAATTTTAGAGTAATAACTACATAGATATTGAAATACTTAAATAATATTCAAAGAAAAATAATATTTCAACAAAGCTACTTTATCATACACTCAGTAAACCAAACTTCAGTACACAAAAGGATTTTATAATTACTATTTTTAACTTATTTTCAAAGTCACGTAAAATTTAGAAACATATTCAGTTACGTTTGTAGTCTCTTGTTTTTAATTTCCTATTGACGTCAGCAATATAGCCTTTGGTTCCGAAGCGAACGTTTGAACGTACTGATTTGTGAATACTAGATAACTAGATATTCTCACAATAATATAATTTTATATTATACAATAAATTAAGTGAATGTTAAATCAACTTATATGTATGCTAGGTAGTTATTACATTTTTATTCTCCATGTCATTAACACAACACATTCATTTTAACAATTTTCATTTATATGTAAAAAGTATTAATAATTAATATGCAATCCAATTCGATCGAGTGAAATTGTAAGAGAATTAGGTAAGTAATAGCAGTTTAATAGTCATTGATGTCGGGTTGCAAATTCTAAATACTTCACGAACATCGATCAAAGTTGTTTTATTGTGAGTACAAGTGAATATTTAGCTTCCAAACAATTCCATGTGCATACCATGTGGCACTTACACATTTAAATCATGTGTTTACCATGCATATTTTTGGAAATGGATACCATATTTATTACATGTTGTTTTACATGGTAATATGGTAAATTATATGTGGTTACATATGATATAAGTATTGTATTTAACATATTGCTATGAATGTGGTAAATAACACTTGATAAACACCTGTAATAATTATGTATGGTAATTTACATGTGGATATGATGTGGTGTATACATCATATGTTTTTTATGATATGGTTTTAAAATGGCATAACCACATTAATTATGTGTTTTTATGATGGTTAGATTGGTTCAATGTGGATAGCACATATTCATACTGCATTGCCAACCATTAAACCACATGGTAAATATGTGTATGCAATAGAGAATTGTTTGCAGGGTTGATGACTTGTTCAATAATCAAATTATAAACACAAAAAGGAATAATTAGACACTAAACTCGGCCGTTATGAACTGATAATGTAAGGACGCGTTGTGTAAACAATGAAATTTTACTCTGTCCCTAATACAATTATTCCTTTGTTCTCTTAGTATTTTCTAATAAAGGTTATATTTTCCATTTCTATATTGTAATTGATTAATTTCTGTAATATTATCTAATTATATATTTTATATATTTTTCAATCAATTTGTTTACATTCAACTATTATTTTTATTTTGTAAAAATGAATAACCCTTTAACTCCTTGACGAAAGGCAAACGGCTTTTTTTATAAATTTATTGTCATTATTGACTAAACTGATTAAATTGTCAATAAGTTACTGGCAGTTTTCCGTGTACCATCCCACAGGGCATATATCCCACATGGATATATGCACGCTACAAGAGAAAAAAAGACAATTTTGAAATCCTCAAAGGATTTATAAGAAAATAACAAAGCAATTGAGAGATATTTTCTTTTTTTTCAAAAAATATTTACAGTTCAAAACTGTGAATTTAGGGTTTCTTTGAAAATTTTAGGTAGTCATCAAAGAAAACGAGAGAGAAAATGGAAACTTTGCTTCTATTAGTTTGTTATAAATGTTACAAGGATACTATAAATAGGTCTCAGTGTTTGTTTTAACATATTTCTTCATACACTTCTATTCCTATGAAATTTACGAAAAACAAATATATTTCAGAATAATTGGTACACAAATAAAAAAAGTTATCTGAAATTTGAAATCCGTCGCTATAGAGTGATTTTAGACGTGGGACGGGGAACTTCAGACGTCTTGCAGACGTCTAACCATCGCCTTTTGCACAAGGGTCCTTTGCTGTTAGACGTCTAATCCCACGTACGTCTTGCAAGACGTGGGACAGCGAGGGACAACCACATGTCCCACGTCTAATCCCGTTCCATTTGTAAGACGTTGGACAGACGTATATAGTTAGCATTTTATTAGTATTTATAAATACCCACCTAGTTACCTATATAGTGTTATCCTATAATACAGTTACCTATATATATTGTTATCTACTAGTGTTTACCAATAGATTCCCAGATGCCTACTACTGTTTTTCAATAGATACCTAGTTATCTATACTATTGTTTATCAATAGCTATACCTAGTTACCTACTAGTATTTTCCAAAAATTACCGTGTTACCTATCCGTGTTCATCAATACCAACCTAGTTACCTAATATTGTTTATGAATGCCTACTTATATACCTACTAGTATTTTCAATACCTGTCCTTGTTACCTACCATTATCATGAATACCTACCTAGTTATCAACATGTGTTTATTAATACCTCCCTTAATGGTTACCTCCTAGTGTTCATCAATACCAACCTAGTTACCTACTAGCGTTTGTTATAGCGTATCCTACCAGTGGTTTCGATATATACCTATGTAGTAACCAACTAGTGTTTATCAATTCTTACCATTTACCTACAAGTGTTTACCTACCTAGTTACCTACGACTGTTTATCAATGCCTATCTCGTACCTACTGGTGTTTTCAATATCTACCTAGTTGCCTTCTAGTGCTCACAAAAACCCACCTAGTTACCTACTGGTGTTTATCAATACCTGACTTTAATGTTCATCTATAGCTAACTAGTTACCTACTGTTTTTTATCAATAGTCTACCTATACCTAATGTTCATAAATAGCTACCTAGTTACCTAAATAATGTAGTTAGTCGTAATAACCTTGTAATTATTACTGATGTATTTTATCCTGCAATAAAGATATATCATTTATCATTAAAACTGTATCAATGCCTACCTAGTTACATACTAATGTTCATTAATACCTACCTAGTTACCTACTAATGTTCATCAAAAGCTACCTAGTTACCTACTAATGTTCATCAAATGCTACCTAGTTACCTACTGGTTTTTAACAATACCTACCTAGTTACCTACAACTGTTTAACAATACCTACCTAGTTACCTACAACTTTTTATCAGTAACTACCTTGTTACCTACAACTTTTTATCAAAACCTACCTACTTACCTACTGGTGTTTAACAATACCTACCTAGTTAGTAGTTACATTCACCTGTTTATCAGTAGCTACCTAGTAACCTACAACTGTTTATCAATACCTTACCTATAGATACCTACTAATGTTCATCATTGCATATACCTTGTTTCCTACTAATGTTAATCTAAAGCTACTTTGTTACCTGCTGGTGTTTAACAATACCTACATAGTTACTTACAACTGTTTAAAACAATATTAAATGGGGTACGGTCAAGAGCCCCCCGGTCATCAGCTACCTAGGTCATAAGCCCCCCCCCCCCCCCCCCCCGGTCACGAGCTCCCCCTCCCTGATTTTTTAATGTTTATTTATCTAGTTAAACAAATGAAGAGCTACTTAGATAGAAATAACTGAGAGTTGCTAATGTAGTTTGTTGTATCCGCTAGTTTGTTGTACTGCACACTTCATGATTACTTAATGACCTGGCAGGGGGGTTCAGGGGGGTGGCACGCCCCCCGGCCGCCGATATACATATATTGTATGTTTAATTAGTAATTAACTTCATAAGTGTCAATAAGGATTAAATAATATAGGTAAATAAGGATTAAAAAACAGGGGGGGCTCGTGACCGGGGGGGGGGGGAGTCATGACCAGGGGCTCATGATCGGGGGGAGGGCTCATGACCAGGGATGCTCTTGACACCCAACTTAAATATGCCTAGCCTATTTATAAGTTGTTTGACATCCCGCGTGGGACAGAGAGGGACATCATGCGTGGGACAGAGATGATATGGTTATCTGGGGGTTCTAGGTAAATTGCTCGAAAACAATTGCTCGAAAGACAATTGCTCGAAAATAATTGCTCGAAAAACAATTGCTCGAATGAACAATTGCTCGAAAGAACAATTTCTCGAAAGACAATTGCTCGAAAAACAATTGCTCGAACGAACAATTGCTCGAATGAACAATTGCTCGAATTATCAAATTTCTCGAATGAACAAAATTGCACGAATTATATAATTGCACAGTTTTGAAGTGGAGCTGCACCTAACAATCCTTGTTTCTTTTTAGTAATTGGTCATTAGTCATTCTATAAATGATTTTAATTATTACTCATTCTGCATAATCTTTTTTTAGACCGTTTGTGTCATCTCGTATGTAACATGTGAATTTGAATCATGTGTTGAATCAGTACTATTCATGTTTTTTTTTATCATAAATTTTTTTGTAGATTTATTAAAACTCTGGCATAGCTTTGAGTTATTTCACCTATTGAGGTGCCACATACAGATAGGCTAGTAATAAATAAGTTTTCTGGTTTTATGATAAAAAAACATGAATAGAAGTGATTCACCACATGATTCCAATTCACATGTTACATACGAGATGAAACAAACGGTGTAAAAAAAGATTATGCAGAATGAGTAATAACGAAAACAATTTATAGAATGATTAATGATCAATTACTAAAAAGAAACAAGGATTGTTAGGTGCAGCTCCACTTCATGAATAACTGACTTTTATAAAATTGAAAGCTGCACAATTTTATAATTCGAGCAATATTGTTCATTCGAGCAATTTGATAATTCGAGCAATCGTTCATTCGAGCAATTGTTCGTTCGAGCAATTGCTTTTCGAGCAATTATCTTTCGAGCAATTGTTCTTTCGAGCAATTGTTCATTCGAGCAATTGTTTTTCGAGCAATTGTTTTCGAGCAATTGTCTTTTGAGCAATTGTTTTCGAGCAATTTACCGGCTACCTTATCTGGGATACGTGTGACCTCACATAAAGAGATAGTACAAGTAGGTAGGAATATTCACCGGTAGAATCTGCCTTCCAATTTCACTTCTGTACAATCCACACCCCGAGATTTCTAACCACTACAATCCACACCCTAAGGTTTCACTCCTGTACAATCCGCACACTAGTATTAATCTCCTGTACAATCTGCACCCCAATGATTTTGACTCCTGTACAATCTGCACCCCAATGATTTTGACTCCTGTACAATCTGCATCCCGAGGTTTCTCTCCTGTACAATCTGCACCCCAATGATTTTTTGACTCCTGTACAATCTGCATCCCGAGGTTTCTCTCCTGTACAATCTGCACCCCAATGATTTTGACTCCTGTACAATCTGCATCCCGAGGTTTCTCTCCTGTACAATCTGCACCCCAATGATTTTTTGACTCCTGTACAATCTGCATCCCGAGGTTTCTCTCCTGTACAATCTGCACCCCAATGATTTTGACTCCTGTACAATCTGCATCCCGAGGTTTCTCTCCTGTACAATCTGCACCCCAATGATTTTGACTCCTGTACAATCTGCATCCCGAGGTTTCTCTCCTGTACAATTTACAGTTCAAGATTTCTCTCCTATACAATTTGTACCCCGAGTTTTCACTCCTGTACAATCTGCACCCCGAGATTTCTCTCCTGTACAATCTGCACCCCAAGATTTCTATTCTGTACAAAACGCACCCCGAGGTTTTTCTCCTGTACAATCAACACCCCAAGATTTCTCCCCTGCACAATCCGGACCCCAGTAGTGACATTTAATCATAGTATATTAACATAGTATTATATTTATTTATTGAATCGTCATTTTGAAGAACGATGATTTCATCTTGAAATATTTTATTAGGCATTTTTAAGAATACTTCAAAAGGCATAATAAAATCCATCCTTCCGGGCCGCGAGAATATTGTTGAACGATTACCAGTCCTCGATGATAAAAAGTTTGCCGACCACTGACCTATGATGTTCACTCACTACTCTACCTGCCAGTTACCTGTATACTGTTTCCACAAGCGCTATAGCTAGCACAATACATTGGGAAGGCGTGGCTAAATGGAACATACATATATATGTCAGTAATAGCACAATACATTGGGAAGGCGTGGCTAAATCGAACATACATATATATCAGTAATAGCACAATACATTGGGAAGGCGTGGCTAAATCGAACATACATATATATCAGTAATAGCACAATACATTGGGAAGGCGTGGCTAAATCGAACATACGCCACATTCATGGTTGATTTTACACTCCCTTCTCTTCAACGTCACAAAACCACTCCGTAAAACTGTGGCCAATTCACTGTGCTAGCGTATATTAAAATACTTATATATATAAAATCGTATACTAAGTTCATCTAAATGAAACTTATTAAATCGAAATTTTTTTTACAAATCTTTGTCGCCTTTTTGTTATATCATCACATCTATAAGAGCCCGAACTTTTATGTCCTATAAAATAAGAATAGGATATTAGACCTACGAAATAGGATCCAAAATGCATTCTAGGACCATAAAATAGGCCCTTAGAATATTTAAAAAAGGTGTTTTATAACCAATTCATACAGTTTTAGGACTAAAAAATAGGTTTTCAGGACGTGTAAATTGGAATTATAGGAAATAAAATAAATAGTTTAGGCCATTTATGTAAAATTGGTGTAACTTAAATATGTAAACAACTCGTTCCTTAAATTAATTATCTAGTTGATAGTATATCTATTCAAATTCATCCTTTGAGTAAAACAAAGGATGAATTGAAATTCATAGAACGAAATCAATTCCAAATAAATTTGAAATTTTATTTGTAAGATACACAATCATAAATCGTACAGGAAAGGAAAAACCTCGTACTTGACAAAACACAATCAATTTTGTTCTCATGACAGTTTTCTAGTGTAAATATTACAATGTTCGACATACCTGTTATCTCTCTTCGTATAGTGTTTTGTACTGATTATTTACCATTTTATCATTAAATTCATGGCAGATTCTACATAGACTAAAAAAATAATGAGAAGAATTGCAAAAAACTAGATGCAGTGATGACTATGCTAATTTTTAACAATAATTATTTATCTGAATAATAATTTAGACCGATTTGATTGAATTATCATTTTCTATGAATTTACTTTACTAGAGTTACTAAATTATTTTAAAATATAAATAGGATTTTGTTGCGTTTTAGAACTTTTTGAATAATGAGACTATATGTTATTTTAGGAGTTTAAGGGAAATTTAGACTTCATGGCATTTTAGGACTTTATATGGCATTTTAGGACTTTATATGGCATTTTAGGACTTTATATGGCATTTTAGGACTTTATATGGCATTTTAGGACTTTATATGGCATTTTAGGACTTTATATGGCATTTTAGGACCTTATATGGCATTAAAGGAAATTATAGGGTATTAATAGAAGGACTTTATATGGCATTTTAGGACTTTATATGGCAATAAAGTACTTTATATGTCATTAAATGACTTTATATGGCATTTAAGGACTTTATATGGCATTAAATGACTTTATATGGCATTAAATGACTTTATATGGCATTAAATGACTTTATATGGCATTAAAGGACTTTATATGGCATTAAAGGACTTTATATGGCATTAAAGGACTTTATGTGGCATTAAAGGACTTTATATGGCATTAAAAGACTTTATATGGCATTAAAGGACTTTATGTGGCATTAAAGGACTTTATATTGCATATTAGGACGATATAGGCAATTTAGACTTCATGGCATTTAGTCGATGTCTACTTATAACAGTTGCACAGAGAACATTTATATAATATATATCTTCGAGTAATATTCATAATTATAATTCTAGAAATAGTATATTAATAAGTAAATTCGATCATAACTATTGCATATTTACGAAGATAAACCTATAATTAGTAAACTCTATCAATTGGAAAATAATGTAAACAACGACACCTATCGGATGTTTGATCAAAAACTTATGTTATGGAATTAAAAACACATTTTCTCTGAAAATACATTAATTTCATCCTATAAAAATTTGATATCAATAACTAATTTATGTTTATCTATCATATCATGTTTAAATATTTCATACGGAAATGCAATGTCATGCTGTAGTCCGTTTATGCTAGTAGAAGTCATTTGATGGCATAAAATTTCATCTCATAAAAAGGTGAAGAAATATAAACAATATTATAATGCAATGGAAATAACAGAATGGCATCATCTACCTAGTGAAAAATGTTATACTTATATAATTTTACAATTTTGAATAATAAATCTACCATTTCTTCAGATGTTTTACCTGACTGACGATGTTGTAAAATTTACAACAAAATGTATTAGTGATATTTTAATTACCAAGAAGAATTTATCAAGTTTTTTCACCAAATATTTTTTCTAAGCTCCTCCTACTTTATCCACGAGAATATAAGAAAAAGGGATATAATTGTTATTTATTTTAGTTGGTATCCATGATACCTGCAGGTATCATGGATACCAACTAAAATAAATAACAATTATATCCCTTTTTCTTATATTCTCGTGGATAAAGTAGGAGGAGCTTAGAAAAAATATTTGGTGAAAAAACTTGAGAAAAAACCGACGTGTGTACGGCCCTCAATAGAGTGCATAAAATTTGTGGAATATTTTATCATTTATAATTTAATTCAAAGTTAATTATTTTTTCATGCTATATAGAAATATACAGATATTCTTTTTCCAATAACTAGCTAGATAGAATCTGGTTCACATATGTGTTCCAAAAAAACGATTGCTGGTCTCGAGCTGAGATTAATGCGTTACACATGAAAAAGAGTTACAGTGAAACCTCTGAGTTATGAAGTTATGAGTTATGAAGCACTCGAGTAATGAAGGACCTGAGTTATGAAATGCATCTGATTTATGAACTATTTTCTATGTATAAATTATAGAAACCGATATACGGATCCTGAATTTCGTCCTAGTTGTCCCTCCAAAGTTTTCTCCAAGATTTCAATCATAGAAAACTATCAGTGCACCTGAGTTATGAAGTAACCAATACTTCCTAACTCAGGAGTTTCACTGTATATTTTTTTTCAAGTATCTAACAATGCTATACCTATTGAAATAAAAATGTATTTACAGCTTTCTGTTCCATTGTACTAGATAGTATTTGGTTCACATATGTTAAAAAAAACAATTTTTTGGTCTCCATTGTGATACATGTAATACTTATGTTATTTTTCAAATATCTCGACCATGTTATACGTATTGAAATAAAAATCATTAAACAGCTTTCTGTTCGATTGTACCAGATAGTATTGGGTTCACATATGTTCCGAAAAATCGATTGGTAGCTCCAGCTGAGAGTATTGTCCTACACATGAAATATAGTTATGTTATTTATAAAAGAGTTCAACAGCAGTTAGAAAAAATTGCGAATCAGCCTGACTGCAAAATTCTAATATTGGAGACTTTTTTCTTAATTGACTAAACCTGAGTCAATCTGACTATGAATTAGGAGTCAATAATTATGACTCCACTTTTTGAGTAAAATATTAGTATGAGTCAAATTGACTCACCTTTTTCAGCGGGTTTTAAGACAATCTGACAACTCAAATTTTGAGTCAATTTGACTCGTATTTGTTTCAGTGTTTGCTATTCAGAAATATATTAGAGAGAATAAGAACGAGCTGGGCACCTGTTCTCTAAAAATGTTTCCCACACTTGTTCTCATGTCTATAATGTTTATAACATACACACGCACTCTCTAGAACATGTGTATTTCCAACATGAAACGATATGGTTTACTTCTGTTGAAATACAAAAAAATAATTAGAAATGAATTATCTTACAATTGCAGTATGGATGAAATTTGGTACTACACCTCATTATATTTATCGGTAAAGATAGCCTTAACCTCCGACTGAGATCGTCGAAGCTATTTTACTGTTTCTGTTGCTTTATTAAAAATTCAAAAACTTGGTATAAATTTGTGCTCCATCTTGTATATCAGTAAACCAAATAGTATTTTAATTCATGACTTATTATCATTTGTTAACAGTAAGAAGCGTAGGAATGGCATACGTCACTTAATGATTTTACATGTTATAACCACTCAATGTTCTTCCCAGAGGACATTGAACTATATAAAAAATATTAATGTAAACTGATTTTATTTACATGTATACTTTTATTAAGGGAATAATGTACATAAATTGATAAAATGATTTACACGTTAGCTATCAGTCGTAGATTTCATAAGCTCAATTTATTTTAATATTAATATTTAATTGGAGGAAATATTATAATTTAAATAAATTTATTTTGTGTGCGTTCCTAGCTGTATGGAAGCAAATTAGAAATTGGTAATTACTTGAGTCTCCCCGTCATTTTATCACAATTTTCTTCAATAAGATTTTCTTTTGTTAGTCAGATTGTAGTAGCGGAGACTGCGTTAAAATTATTTAGAAATTAGTTTGAGAGAGTCTTAGGTGTACGGAAAATTCTGAGTCTTTGGACGGTTTAAATGTTAAATTATGTTAAAAAGATATATAATTATTATAATATAACTAGTAATTTCAATTAGTATCCAAGATACGAGCAGGTACCATGGATACCAATCAAAATATTTTAACTAGTTAAATTATAATCATTATTATTATACTTTTCATATGATCGAAAATGTATTATCGTCTAATAATGTAATACCCTATTTATATTATATTGTTTTTTCTTTTATCATTTCAATTTTGAATTAATTTCTCTGTTAAAATATTAAATATCAATAAAAACGAGAACAAGTAATTTAAATATCAACTCAAATGATATTCTCATATCTCATCAATTCTTAAGTAGGTTATTTAATAATGATGTAAGAGGATAATGCTAACCATGATACTTGATAATGAGTTAATACTTGACTCATTGCTTACGTCACAGGCAGAGTCAATACGCTCAAGAGGAAGCCTTTATCAGAAATGACTTATCTCTGATTTCCTGTGAGTGCAGAGCAGTAGGTTCTACACAGTCGTGAGGATAGCAAACACTTTGTGTGTGTTCTATGTTCCACAATGAGTTTTGATGCTCTTAACGTGCAATTCGAGGAAAGTCTCGCAATTAGTTCCACTTCATTGAATAACAGCGTTTACGACACAGTGCCCAGCACGCCGCGTCCTTTGAGTCGGCAGTCGCACGATGAATTGTATGATACAGTGAATGGACCACCCGTTGCTATATATCAAACTGTAGAGACTCAAGAAACTGATAAAGAGGAGAAAAATGATGAAGAGGAGAAAAAATCAGATCGAACTTCTCAGCAGAATAGTCAAGAGACGAAAGAAAATGAGGCAGAGGAGAAAAAATCAGAACCAAATTCACCAAAAAATGGTCAGGAAACTGAGGCAGGAGAGAAGAAATCAGAACCAAATTCACCGCAAAGTGGCAGTAAGAGATCGTCTAAGATCGTCAAGAAGGCTGATAGTCTTCGTGATTTGTCCAGGCAAACGTCCAAAGACAGTCGAAAAGTTCAACGAAGTACAAGTTTCAGTAAGAAGTCTTTGAACAAACTAATGGGTAAGAAGCAGGAGCGAAATATTGAAGAGGAAGAGGAAAAGTACGCCATGATGGATAAGTCGCATGGGACTCTGTACTTGAAGAAAAAAGTAAGTGAACGTATAGAGTAAGTCGAACATAATTGAAAAAACTAAATCATTTAACATTTTAACTTGATATTTTAATTGTAATCCAAAATCCCTATAGGTTAATATCATTTTTTTAAATATATCCGTCTGATAAATCAAAACTTTATCTAGGTAGCAATAAATACTTGATTCTGTTATTCTAAAACTTAATCATTTTACAGAAAATGTTCAGTCACTGGCGTAAATATTTCTTCGTACTGGATGGATCACAGTTGACCTACTTTGCCAACTATGAGCAGTATGAAAAGTTGACCAGTTGCTTGGGATCTATTGACCTGACTCTCTTGGAAACAGTAGTGAAGAAGAAGCCCACCACCTTCTTCAAGACTTACTACCCTCTCCTTCTTGGAAGAAGGTCTCTCACACCGCTCTACTTGGTGAGAACTGTCATGATATATCTTAGTGAAAAGTATACTTTGTATAAGTAATCTAAATTATAAAAATTAATTAAGGTAAATTACGAATTATCGGTCAGTTTCACATCTTCGGTCATATGAGAAAAAACAATATTATAATTTTTATTTTAGATGGTATCCATGATACCATCCATGATGGTATCCATGATACAATGACCGATAATAAAATGACCCGAAGATGTGAAAATGACCGATAATTCGTAATTTACCCGAGCTGTAAGTTTCAGTACGGATGATCTAAGCTTAATTAGTCCTAAAAATTTTATAACAAATACTTTGGCTATCTAAAACTTTTCAATGTTTAAACTGATTTAAATCTCTCATGGAGAAGTTTTAATAAATTTTTGAGAGTTTTACAGTTTAACTTTTTAAACCAAATAACATTCATTTCAGAAGGAGAATTTAAACAATATAAATTTATGTAAAATTTATTTCTACTCTTAAAATTATTATATCAACGTTTGGAATATTTTACGTATTTATAATCACAATAGAAAGTTGTAATTACAATAAATATTTCCAAAACACCTGAGAAATTTATTTTCTTAATTAATTTCTCAGCCTAAATTAGAATGTTTTATTACAACATTATCAATATGACGTCTTCTTGGTTTGACGTCTTCTCGTTTAGATGTCCTCTCGTTTTGATGTCTTCTCGTTTTGATGTCTTTTCGTTTTGATGTCTTCTCGTTTTGATGTCTTCTCGTTTTGATGTCTTCTCGTTTTGATTTTTTTCTCGTTTTGATGTCTTCTCGTTTTGATGTCTTCTCGTTTTGATGTCTCTTCGTATTGGCATCTTCTCGTGTCAACGTCTTCTCGTATTGACGTATCCTCGTAATGATGTTTTCTCGTTTAGATGTTTTCTCGTTTAGATATTTTCTCGTTTAGATGTTTTATCGTTTAGATGTTTTCTCGTTTAGATGTTTTCTCGTTTAGATGTTTTCTTGTTTAGATGTTTTCTCGTTTAGATGTTTTCTCGTTTAGATGTTTTCTTGTTTAGATGTTTTCTCGTTTAGATGTTTTCTCGTTTAGATGTTTTCTCGTTTAGATTTTTTCTTGTTTAGATGTTTTCTTGTTTAGATGTTTTCTTGTTTAGATGTTTTCTCGTTTAGATGTTTTCTCGTTTAGATGTTTTCTTGTTTAGATGTTTTCTTGTTTAGATGTTTTCTCGTTTAGATGTTTTCTCGTTTAGATGTTTTCTCGTTTAGATGTTTTCTCGTTTAGATGTTTTCTCGTTTAGATGTTTTCTCGTTTAGATGTTTTCTCGTTTAGATGTTTTCTCGTTTAGATGTTTTCTCGTTTAGATGTTTTCTCGTTTAGATGTTTTCTCGTTTAGATGTTTTCTTGTTTAGATGTTTTCTCGTTTAGATGTTTTCTCGTTTAGATGTTTTCTCGTTTAGATGTTTTCTTGTTTAGATGTTTTCTTGTTTAGATGTTTTCTCGTTTAGATATTTTCTCGTTTAGATGTTTTCTCGTTTAGATGTTTTCTCGTTTAGATGTTTTCTCGTTTAGATGTTTTCTCGTTTAGATGTTTTCTCGTTTAGATGTTTTCTTGTTTAGATGTTTTCTCGTTTAGATGTTTTCTCGTTTAGATGTTTTCTCGTTTAGATGTTTTCTCGTTTAGATGTTTTCTCGTTTAGATGTTTTCTCGTTTAAATGGTTTCTCATTCAGATGGTTTCTCGTTTAGATGGTTTCTCGTTCAGATTGTTTCTCGTTTGGATGGTTTCTCGTTTAGATGTTTTCTCGTTCAGATTGTTTCAAGTTCAGATTGTTTCTCGTTTAGATGTTTTCTCGTTTAGATGGTTTCTCATTTAGATGGTTTCTCGTTTAGATGTTTTCTCGTTTAAATGGTTTCTCATTCAGATGGTTTCTCGTTTAGATGGTTTCTCGATTAGATGGTTTCTCGTTTAGATGTTTTCTCATTTAGATGCTCGTTTAGATGTCTCCTCGTATTGACGTCTTCTAGCATTGACATTTGGTACTGATGTTTTTAAATTTTCTCTCTGTTTCAGGGAGCGATAAGTGAGACCGAACAGCTGAGGTGGCTGGAGTTGCTACAGAAAGCATTGGAGACCAGAAAGGCGGCATCTAAGAGAGTCAAAAGAAACAGTAAGGTTAGTACTGCTGAATTAAGGGACCTAAAGGGGAATAATACTTGTTGTAGCTCCCATTAATCAAATACAACACTGTGAAAATGTGATGTTTTGGAAATGTGGGATAAAAATAGTAAAATATAACAGTACAGTATTTGGATATATGCCAGAATAAATCAATATGAATTTACACATGCTACAATGGTTTATGATATATATATGTTTATAACATTTGCTTTCCGAATACTATTAGTGTTCAAACTGTACGACCATCGCTTATGTCCTTTTGGAATATAAAACACAGTTTAGTGGATATAAAATGAAGTAGTTATCGAAGCCATCTCGTAAAGCCAACATTGCCTATTTTCTCATTTTCAGTTTCCACAAGAATATTCACCAATTATCAGAAAAGACGAACAAAATGCTTCTGATGAAAGCATCGCAAAGAAGCCTCAGACTAAAAAGAAGAAACTGTCTTTCAAAAAGTCCCTTTCGTTCAAGAAGACAGATTCCCCAGAATCTGATAAGAAGGAATCTACAGATGAGAATGTTGTAAAAGAGGATGAGGTTGACCAAAACTCTCTCGTTGAGCCAAAGAAAAATATAATAAACAAAGGAATGACTTACGGAGTGCCAACATCTCAGATATTATCCGTCAAACTGAAGAAGACTAACAAGCCTTCTGAAATAAATTCTTCTCCTAAAGCTCTGGTAGATGACAAGGATTCTACGAAAGATTTTGGTGTGAATCTGAAAAGAGTTCAATCTTTGAGTGTAAGAAAACCAGACGAAGAAGAAACGAATGGTGAGTTTGATTTCAGAAACATTCTAAAAACCAGAAAAACTCTACCAAGAAGCCCTAATACTAATAAGAGCACCCCTCAAGATCATATGAAATGCACCACACTTGATTTGAATCGAAGAAAACGGTCACCTTCACCTAACCTGCCTTTGTCAAAATCTCTGAAATCAGTTCTTGATAAGAGTACAGAAAATAATTCACTGACAGTAGAAGAGTGTTCTGTTGATAAAAATCTAACTTCAACTGCAGCCCTGCAAGAAGAGTGCGAATTTATAACAACTAAGTTATCGCCAGAATGCGATGCGGTTGTCCATTGTCCGGTGTATCATGCAGTCTCTGATAATATCAGGTACAGTGACCCTCCACCAGAAATTGAAATTACTGCTGGTACTCCAAAATTATGCCACTCCACAAGCTTATCTCAAGACTCGGAAGATAAAACTGATTTGAACAACATCTCTGATGATGAAAATGCAGTACCTATTACTAAGGTATCTGCATTGCAGAATATAATTCTACAGCCAAAACAACCCGATGAACGTTCGAATGATGAAACTGAAGTATTATTTGATCTTAATTATTTATTTGGTAGTACAGGTAGCATTGAAAAAGATAATAAACCTATTGTTTCGAAAGATGATGTTGGTGATAATAAAGATATAGCTTCCACTGAATGTTCGGATACCCCAAATTCAAAGGATGGTGCATTTATAATCAGAGATGACGAGGATATGGAAAACGATTTGGAATTGAACCAGAATATTTCAACTGGAACCATTCATCCCTCTAACGTTGAAGAAAAAGCCGATTCCAGAAATCAAGAACAAAATAAGAAATTAACTCTGGAAACAAGCACTCAATCTCAGACTTGTAAAGTAACATTAGAACCAGATTTAAAAGATGAAAGTAACGATTCAAAGCTTATAGAAACGATTGATTCTGAAAACAAAGTCAAAACCTGCGTTAAAGTTGATGAAGTGTTGGTGGAGGAAAAAGATCCTCAAAAGGATTCTGAACAGTTGAAAGTATTCATTGAAGAGCATCCTGTGGTAGAGCAAAATGGTAATTTGAAGAATGAAGATGAGTCTGTTCATGATTTAGTATTCGATTTTAATGAATCAGGAACAGATACAGAAATAATTTCTGATGCATCTGGATCAACACCAGGAGATGTTTTCATAAATTCACCACCACTCGGTCATCTGTTAGCTGCTTCGCGTTCTATGAGTGTGGAAAGTGGTGAACCTTTGGTGAAAACGAGCTTCATGGGAAGTAGGAGATCTTGGGGTTCGCTCAGTAATGTTGATATGAAAATAAGTTCAACTAGTGGTTCGAACACTTCCAAAGAAAGCATCGAGGTTCCATTCAGAAAGAAGACTAAGGAAGATTTATTTCCTGCTCAACCAAAACGGAATCACAAGAGGAACAGTTCGGGCTATGCTGAGAGCCTAGTCACCAACGAGTTGCTGGTTGTGAGGAAGATGAGGCCGAACAGTAACCCAATTGTCATCACCAACAGAGAGAGCCTGATAGCTCCTGAGTTTGTGGTGATGGAAGAAACGGAGGGAATGGAGATGGTGACTGAAAAATCTATCAACTGATTTAATCACTATTCCATGTATCTATTCAATATTGTGTATATAGCTTGAGTTATTATCTCACATGCTCAAAGCCCACTTGAATTTCAACGATCTTTGAACAGATCAGTATTAAAAGAGATCATGATTTAATAGATAACTTTCGTCAGTCCCTGATTTAATTTCAAAGTATTAACATATGGTCGGTATTTAGGTTTTTACGGAATTCAGCATCAATTTGATTTTTTCTTTTAGAGTTCTATTGACCTTATTTCTATTGACATTAAAGAATGTGTGATTTATATATTGTAGGTATATATTTAGTGGGTCATATGTATTCAAAACACTATATAATCAGCGTTTTACATAACAAATAGATTTTGATATGTAATTTACTTTAACAGTACGCATTGTATATAAAAAAGTGACTATACTTTTATAACGCTTTGTATTCATCATCAAGTTCTATGTTTATTTAAATGATTTCAAATATTTATCTTTCTATTAGTACTTTATAGATTAAAATTAATCTTTATAAATAAGATATTTATAAATTTTCCATAAATCATTTTCAGTAGAGATATAATAAAATTTATTTTCTTTATGTCAATACTATTCAGTGAAAAATTATATTATGACGTTATATACTTTCGTTTTATTTCGGGATTTAAATAATAAATGAATATGATGTAATTTCTACCTTGTGAAGATCCTTTCCCTAAATAATCCTCATCAAAGAGGTTAAATATTCACATCAGCGAAGATAAGAATAATTAGGGGAGTAAAAGTACCTTTGATCACCACACGGTAATACACTATAGCGTCTTGGTAGCCATGGCAACCTTGTGATGTTTCCTCCAAGATGTAGGACCGGTCCTTGCCGAGATACAGGGTCAATAACTCACGCCACCGCCTGACACGAGGTTAGACATCTGTCTCTAGTCCAAGGAAAACTATTTTCGACTCTAAAGAGTGCTATTTAAAATCTTAATTGAAGTTAATATATGCTAATTATATTGGTAAAATGAAGTAGGTATATCTACGACAAGGAAATTATATGTAAAACTGTGAGACTTCCTTTACTACTGATATACGTTGAGACTTGAAATGAAGAAGATAATCAATTATAATGAGTAAAAAGATCATATTGGATATTATTATTAATGTGTTATTAGTGAATGATAGGGGATTGTAATTGAGTAAAATAATGGATATGGTTGAAAGGAGAGTAAATTTGCCCTACAAGCAAAGAAGGCGACCTTACTCCTGCAACAGCAGCATCAAAAGTATCATCCATGGGCCTGATATCAATGAGATAGAAGAGGAATTGAAGAATCTGCAACTGGAAGACAGGATTTCTTTACTCAATAGGACTCATGCAGGAGAAATAAACAAAACCCCTTCTCAAATATCCACTCCCAAGGAGCAAATCGTTGACAGTCGGAGCACCCTCCCAACTAGCCTCAGGAAACGTCTACCGAGACCTAAGACTTGCATTGCCAGTTTTCCAAATAGAAAAGAGTCGGTAACTGATAAATTTACAACATCAGCACATCATAGTGTTCTGTCAAACAATTCTTCGAATTTTAATTCGTTTGACGGTGCAAAGCGAAGAGGTTTTCCTAAAAGCAGGAGTTCTTTTGTACCTATTAAAGAGAGGAGCGAGAAAGAAAATCTAGCGGACAGGCATGAATGGGCTGTTAGAGTCAACCAGGAAAAGAAAACTGACGAGGAGAAAAGGGTGAGATTTTTATTTAAAAAGTTTTATAATTAAAAGTAATTGGGATCTCCTGTAGATAAGGGAACCCAAGTTTCCTTCTGTAGAAAAGGCACCCCAAGATATCCCTCCTTTAGATAAGGCACCCCAAGATATCCCTCCTGTAGATATGGCACCCCGAGATTTCCCTCCTGAAGATTAGGCACCCCAAGAAATCCCTCCTGTAGATAAGGCACTCCAAGATTTCCCTCCTGTAGATAAGGCACTCCAAGATTTCCCTCCTGTAGGTTACGTAGTACGCACCCCAAGATTTCCCTCTTCCCCCCCCAAGATTTCCAAGACACCCAATGCTATTTTCTACTACTATTCAGATGGCGAAAAGGCAGAGAAGGATGCGTCATTCTTCTTCAGCTCCTCCTGCTGGCAGATCCTTGAAGCCATCTTTCTACCAAGGACTGGCACAAGCTAAACGCTGTCAATCGGCACGAGAAGTTGAAGCCTTCACGCCCGCCTCTAGGATGAAGAACACAATAGTCATGAGACCGAAATCACTCAATGTATTCAGACCGAGACCTTCACCCCCCACCATCTTCCGGATGATGTACGAACGAGGTGACATACCCTGCACTTTGCATCATGACTATAAAGGACAATCTTTGAGATGGAAAGTAAGTGAATTCCGTTAGGTCACGAATGTGGTCACGCACTCAGGCACTCATTGTTCTTGGAGAGTGCTGGTTAACATTGGTCAATCAAAATCATAAGTGAATTAAAAATGATTTTAGATAGCATCATATTTCGATTATGATTGCTAACATAAATTACTAACCATCAGGCTGCTTGATGTAATATGATAACGGTCATTTTCCGAATACTGTAAGTGTTCTACATATGTTGTCATATATCAGAAAACCTATCCGCACTAAGTATTTGATGAATGCCACGATGTTGCCTTGCATCAGTTCTACTCTTACCAAGATATTACTTCTTGCAGGTGGACATTGACAAGATGGACTACCATCAGTACCTACCTCTGTTCTTTGATGGTCTGAGAGAGACGAGACACCCTTACGATTTCTTTAGCAGGGCCGGTGTGAGGGACATGCTGAGTAAGGGAGCGGAGAAGATTGTACCGGTCATACCTCAGTTGATACTGCCCATAAAAAGTAAATAATATTACATATACCATTTATGCAATAAGAGGAAATATATGTCCACTTCAAAAGATGTGTTTGCGCGGTTTTTTTAAGA
This sequence comes from Caprella mutica, assembly GCA_947561585.1. NCBI lineage: Eukaryota > Metazoa > Arthropoda > Malacostraca > Amphipoda > Caprellidae > Caprella > Caprella mutica. The sequence continues at coordinate 51,655 of CANNZV010000484.1, read as the reverse complement.
TATTTTCCTTATTCAATTCGATAAACTCTTAGAGAATTAAAATAAATTAGAGAATTAAAATTAGAAATTAGAAATTTCATAAATTAGAGATTTAATTTTTTTTTCGTCAAATTAAAAAAATTCTATTTTCTCTGTTATTGTTAGTATGCTTTCTTTACCTATATATTTGAAGCATTCATTTTTTGTACTATTCAGTGAGTGATGTTAAATACAGTATGTAAAGCTCAAACAACATTGGCAGGTTGGTTACTTTAAAGAGATTATACATACGGAATAATAAAGATAATCTAAAGAATATAACTATTTAACAGTAAGGAATAATCAGTGATAGATTTATATCAATTAATAGATTTATATTAATTAAACGAATATATTTCTGATCGACAGAATCCATCAAAATGAGGTAATTATATATGTTAAGATTTGACATTATAGGGGTTACAATGATAACTGTAAATACCATACAAGAGTTAATTCTTAAACGGTAAAGTAGTTTATTGAATATTTTAAAAAATAACGATAGGTTAAAAAATTCTATTTCCCAATATTGAGTGAATTTTATAATGAGTCTAATAAAAAGATAGAAAAAGGACTATCAAATTTCTGTACATTATTTTAAAGTATTGATCCAATCTGTTGTCCTCTAAAGCAACGTCCTGTTCTAATTTCCGCCATTGATCGTATCTTAAAGTGAAATAAAAAATGATGTTGAATATGCCTAGTAAAACGTTGTACCCAGACACTCACAGTAGTCCGAAAGTGGGTGTTTATTCATTCTCCATTTGTTAGTTTTGTTCATGATCAATTTCAATCTCCACTTTTCGAGTAGTCGAGTGACAAAATGAGCTTTGGACATCAAATCTCACATTATTTTGCACATTCTTAAAGGGTGAAAGTTCGAATAATTATTTAGCATTCAAGAATAAACCATTTGTTTTCCTAGTATTCCATCGTATTTCTATTATTTTTAAAGCAGTATTTATTCATTTAGATATGTTAGTTGCGTTTTTTAACTGCGTTTTACATGGTAGAAATAGTGAAAGTAATTATAGAGTTCTATTGTCCGAATGCCTTAGGTAATGTATGGACTTGCTAGACTGAAATACACTCATGTATTGTATGTACAATTAATCATAACAAGTTGATCTTGCATGTTTAATATGAATTATGTATTTTAATCATGCAATATAGATTTATCATTCAATTACCATTTATCATTAAATTATCATTCATTATTCATTTATCATTAAATTATCATTTATCATTAAATTATCATTTATCATTAAATTATCATTTATCATTAAATTATCATTTATCATTAAATTATCATTCAATTATCATTTATCATTAAATTATCATTCATTATTCATTTATCATTAAATTATCATTTATCAATAAATTATCATTTATCAATAAATTATCATTTATCAATAAATTATCATTTATCATTCAATTATCATTCATTATTCATTTATCATTCAATTGTCATTCATCACTAAATTATCATTCATCATTCAATTATCATTCATCATTCAATTATCATTTATCATTCAAATGTCATTTATCATTCATTATTCATTTATCATTCGATTGTCATTCATCATTAAATTGTCATATATAATTAAATTATCATTTATCATTCTCCTATCCACAGAGGCCTTAGACACTCGTATCCCTGGCGTGATATCCACAGTTCTGAAGGTGATGCAAGAATTGGTGGAGTCGTCACCAGGGGCTGGAGAGGCGCTAGTACCTTACTACAGACAACTCCTACCTACTCTCAACCTCTTCCAACATAAAAATGGTGAGTACTTTGCCGTGCAGGTAATGAAACAAACCTTAAAGACTAAATGTATCGGGAGAAACATCAGTTTGTTTAAATAAGTTCCGAGTTACCAGACGGTTTCACATTTTGTTTTGTCCATGCAAGAAAAACTATACAAACGTTATTATCTAACTCTCTATATAAGGATATGAATTATTTTTTGGTCGAAAGAAATTGACAAAATGAGGTAATTTGATGAAAATTTGAACAAAGTAATTTGCAACCATGTTTAACAATTAAAATAAAAGTAATTAAGTAAGAGATAATTCTTATATGAACAAAAATTTGAAGTCAAAAACTTACCCTCTATAAATTGGTGCAGCGACAATTGGGCCCAGGACAATTGAGCCCCAACAATTGGGCCCAGGAAAATTGTTGTTCTGGGACAATTGATGTCCAGGATAATTTTCGGGGCCCAATTGTCGGTCCACGCTATAAATTATAGTCTTTATGGAAAACTTCTCGTATACAAGCAAACATTTTCATTGAAATAACATTTAGCTTTCTAAGTTAGTTAATTCAGATAATTTTTCAGTTAACTGCGGTGACGAAATCGACTACTCTCAACAGCGAAGGGAAAACTTAGGTGATCTCATTCAAGAAACCTTGGAGCTGCTGGAGAGAACTGGCGGAAAAGATGCTTACGTAAACATTAAGTACATGGTACCTACCTATCACAGTTGCGTCAATAATTGAGACTCAGAACCTCTATTCAAATACAGTCGCTAAAATTACAATCGGCAGATCGTCTGTTATTGTCCATTACGGTAAATGTTGTTTTTATCGTAAAGACATTATCGTTGATATTTTTTCATGAAAATGTCATTAACGGAAAAGCTTGTTGAAATAATGAGTTAAATTGGCGAAAGATATTTTTAGAGTATATAACGTGTTTTCTGAACGTTTCTTGCTTCAAATGATAAGCCAATAATTGATGTATAATATTTCTTCCTCTTTCTCTTCAAATTGTAATAGATAATTAAGTGATTAGTTTTGTTACTAGTCTGAGTTAAAATGTTTAATTATTAAATTACGCGTGACTAAAAACAGGGGACAATTTGATATCGAGTATTGGTTTATATATGTATTTAATAAAGTTTGATCTTTACACTTTATCAATAGGAAAATTACAGTCTTTAACATCTAATTTTGCAAGCAGTTTTTATATAATTTCATGGACTCATTTCCATGAAATCGATTGCAGGTTCATGGAAAAATAACCATAATTGATAATTCGTTATTGTTTAATATTCTACTTTCATTCCTAATACACAAGTGAACCATTTTACTATCTTTGTATCTCTTTAATATGCAAGCTAAGCTCTGAGTTATCGTACAGTTCCACATTTTCGATCGTATAAGAAAATATTATATAATAATTAAAGGAAGGAGTTAAACGAAAATGATTGTATACTTTTTAAGAATGTGGAACTGTCCGGTAACTTGGAACTAGCCCTTTTTAATCTAAAATGCATATATCGCTTGTTTGAAACAACAACGTCATAAACACAAAAACATGTATTTTAGAGTGATCTATATAGACATATAAATTATACAATGCTGATCATTTTGGTAAAAAATCATCATTGTGACTCAAAAATACACCGCTAGAGAGGCTAAATGTCCTAACGATATACCATTAAATGTACGTACAAATCACAAGTACTAAAATACCTCTCCTGAAAAATAGCTATTTTGAAGTTATGACAGTGTTCTCGCAAACAAGCGATATATGTTCATTGTTTATACAAAGTATTTTCAAAAGATTTTTGAGGTGTTTAATGTTGTAGAAGTTGTTGAATAAAAGTAATAATTCTGTGAAATGAATTCCTAAATGATTACTAGGCTTGTAACAATATGCTTTTATATCATAGATCTTAAGAATATCACAGACGAAATGAAATGGTATCGAATACTATATACCGCTGGTGTAGAACCATTCAATACTCTTTAATTCTCTCCGTCTATAATATTCTCTATGATTTATAAAGCATATTGTCACTAAGTTTGTGACAATATGCTTTATAAATCATAGATCTTAAGGATAATACAGACGAAATGAAATGGTATCGAATACTATATACCGCTGGTGTAGAACCATTCAATACTCTTCAATTCTCTCCGTCTATAATAATTTCAAGATCTATGATTTTAAAAGCATATTGTCACAACCCTAATGATTTTTAACGCAAATTAAAGACTTGTTATCAGCATCTCAATGTTCAATACTAATCATAATATTATTTAATGTCGTTATATAATGTCAATTAAATGTCTACAAAATCATTATTTTTTTATTTTTTCCGTAATAGGAGAATTTATAACTCTATTACATAATGCTCATGATGTTCAAACCATAGAAAACAGATTCTATGGCGATTATTTGAGCAAATACTAACATCAAATTTTATTTGAATTATAATTTAAGTTAAATGAACGTACTTGTGGTTATTCGTAAATAATTTAAAAATTAAATCAAAAACAAATTAGTTACTCCTTGAAAACTTTCTTTGTCCAGCCACTTTATCGTTTAGAAAACTATCTTAATCAAAGGGAGACTAATGTAACCCACTTTACTAACAATTAATATTTTTCTCTCTATAATATAATCGGAAATTTGATTATTAATTAAAAATATAAATAAACTCACCTCATATGATATCAATGTAGATATATATATTTAATTTAAAAGGTATAAACGGGAAATCCTTATTATCAGAGGTTATTAAAACTGAGCGTTAAAACTCTTTTTGGTTTGGTTTCCGTAGAAAAAACCCTTCAAGGCTGAGTTTAAATAACTTCTAAGATAAAAACATTTAAGTTGAAGGTCTTGGCATGCAGTTACGACTGAAAATTTGATTATTAATTATGTTTAGAATAAAAATAAACTCACCTCGCGTAATTTCATTGGAGAAATAAACATTTAAGTTGAAGTTCTTGGCAGTAAGTTACTGCCGAAGTCTCGGAAGGTGTAATTATCTGCCAATTACTGCCGTGAAAGACAGTCGCTAATTACTGATAATTGATGCGAATTTGCAGTCATCTTTGCAAAGGGACGATTCTGAAGAAACAAATTAAAAGGTTGAAATCTCAAGAAATTGGCTACAATTGATGCTAATTGTTATTCATTTACCGCTACCAATCTTCTGAGGTTTCGTCAAGGTGAGGCTAATGAAATTAATGGAAAATGTATGTTGAATTGAAAGAATATTTTAGGAGATATCAGAACCTTTTAGTAAGAATTTGATATTTGTTTAATAAGAATTTCATACCAGGGGTATAGATAAATATTTCAAAATGTTGCGTGGTCCGAAGACATTACTGTTTGCTATATTTAGTTCTAGTTATTAATAGAAATAATATGAAGGATGACTCGAGTGCCATGAATAACATTCCTCTAATTAATGTACATTTTTCATCAGATTCCCATACTTCTGATTTATGTGAAACAATTTAATTGAAAATTGGGATCACTTATTTATATTTATAACTACTTTTTTACATATTTAATGATGTATAAAATTTAAAAATTTATTTATTCCAACCTTTATTCGATATCCCATCTTGTAATATTTAGAACAAATGGAACGAAGAATGAAAATAGCTCATTTAGAACACTTTAATTTTTTTTGAAGGAATTCTCCATCAAAATTCCATGCAAGTAAATAGGTATGAATTTAAATAAAGGTTCATATAAACTCTATCCACGAATTTAAGAAGAAACACCTGACCGTTGAAAAAGTAAGATTTTTAGATATATCGTTGTTAACATTAATGAGCTTTAATCTTTATTGGATAAAAGGTACTATTGTGTATACTTTGATGACAATTGACCAAATTAATTATCCAGACATCGGATTTGTTCCTATGAAAATATGAAAAAAGTCTACGGTATTTCTCGTAGTCCTAACCTATGTAGTTAGAGAACCAGAATACCAGACGCGGTTAACGTGTTGCGTTAACTCACCCAGCGATAAACATTCCGTCGTAAAATGAACAGAAGTTGGGTGTTTCAATTTTGAGAGAGGCAAGTTAGGCGATTGCTCATCAAGCTTCGATATTGCTAATATGGACTCATAAAACTCTCATTCTTATAGTCATAGTTTGTGACTCACGAGCCAAGACTTGTAGCGTTATTAAGAACTTCAGCTATAATATAAATACCTAATAATTGATTAGAAAATACCCAATGAAGTGCCGTACGGAGTTAATATTTTATACTGTAATATTCCATTGCAGAAACTAATACAGTTAAAGGTGGTTTCTTCAATTTTTGATTTTTTTCAATATAGGTTATAAGTTGATAGAGCAAACTTATAAAGACAGTCATTCCGAACAGTACAGGGAGCATATCTTGATGACAAGTTTCTCGTTTCTCGTAGAATTTATTCAGCAATCAGTCTGGTGGAGATGAAGTGCAACATCCATCTTTCAAGTTTGGGGTTCCGTTCACTGGGCGTGAATTTCTAATTTCGGTCGTCATCAGATTGGATAATTAATGTTATGTGTACGCACAAACCTCCCGCCAGAGGGCGTAAAAATTGACATGGTGTACTGTATAAAGTTTGCTTCACTGATGTTGATGTGGAGAGTTAGGTAGCACAGTCTGAGATTTTACTGTCGACAGATCGTCTGTTATTGTCCATTACGGTAAATATTGATGGAATTGTATCGTAAAATATCATAATAAAGACATTATCCTCAGGATTTCTTCAGGAATGTCTGACGAAAGACGATAGACTAAAAGTGTTTTAAATTTATGATAAATTGCTATTGTATTTTTGTCTAATCATTATCGATCATAGTCACCGATAGAATGGCTATGGTTAGTGATTATAATTTTCCATTTGGGACTGTCGAAGCTCATTGGAGCCATCATATAAGCTAAGACAAAAAATTCTGTATTAATTTGATTTTTTGTTATAGATTATTATTCCCTCACTGTATAATTGACTCCGTGGCACATAACTGTAATATTGATTGATCATGAATTTATTTATTATTAATCAGAGGAAAACTGTATTAAAAATTGATTGATTCCTTTAAATTGGAGTTCGAAACCCAGGAAAAGAATTAGAGTGGGGACGTATAAGATTAGCATGATCCTCATTTAGTATTCAACTTAACCCACCATTACTTTCTTTAAGGGTTAGGTAGGTGAAATTGTTAATATTATTATAATTAATTTAATTATTGAGATTAAATAAATTGAGGAATTATATTTTGCATGTAGAACCGTCTTATGACTCGTAACTTACCTAAAATCTGAATCACTAGATGACAATTAGTAACAACAAAGATAAATTATACGTGTTTCAAAATTATATCACAGTGCTCAGTGATATATTTTATATTCAATTGACTAAAACTACACTAAGAATTACGTAATTTAAACGGTGACAGGACAAAAAAAAACAGGCAAAAAAACTCCCCGCGGTCAAAAAAAATATTTTTCAGTCAATAATTTGAAATATTTTTAATATAAAACTAATAATTTTAATAATATAATTGAAAAATGAATTTCATTTGCTTTAGAATATTCCGTCATAGTGTATAATTTTTACTAATGCAACAATTACTGAAGAACTACTTGATAAAGAGTAATTCAAATATTATTAGTAATCTCCGTAGAGTTTAAAATATTTACAAACATTTCCTTGTATCACTTCAGTGTTATTTTTTAAAATATTCTTCAAATATTTACCCATAGAGTCATGTATAAATAAAATTTAATACTTAAATGGTTCTCATATATTGATGATATTTACATAGAAAATATGTTTCTTATGTAAAGAAGGTTAAATTGTATATCTCTATTATCTGATTGATTTCTCTTTAGAATTCGAAGTTACAATTATCGAAATTATGATTTAATTTTAACGATAAAATGAGATCACTTTAATTTAGTGAATAAGATATGTAACCAAGGCTCATTCAGTTGTAACTTGAAGGTTAAAATTATATATTAAATTAATTCTAACATTTTTCATGGTTCCTAACTTTGAATGTGACATGTAAAAACACATTATAATTATTGACAAAATATTAAAACCAAATTACTTAAATACCTCGATAAATATTTTAAGTATCTATAATTTTAAATATCGATGACAATAAATAACAAACACAAAATGACAAACTTTTGACATCAGCGATGTGGTCAATGCGTGGCCGGTAAATTCCACCGCGGAAAGTTCCCCCGCGCAAAGTTCCACCAGGAGGATTCCACCGCGGAAGATTCTACCGCCGTTAAATGCAAGATGTGGAAAATTCCACCGTGGAAGATTCCACCATTTTGAAAAATATATACAAATAAACAGTATAAATAAATAGTTTATTTTAAAATGTATTTCTAAGTCTAGGTTATTGATAATTATAAATGAATATATCTTCCTTTTAAATATAAAACAATTATTAATACATCATATGGGCATTAAATATTTAAATGGTTAATAGTGACAGACTATGACTCTGGTATTGGAACACCAACCTGTGGCAACACTGATAAATTTAGCTTTTTGAATCTATCAACAGAAACACTAAAGTTCAGATTTTAATATTTGATACGAAAATAAATTTTGTTATGTTTGAAATATTTTCTTTTTACATTAGAATATATCGATATTAATTAAACATTTTATTACGATACGTGTCAAATTGATTATCGTCGTTGATTTAAATTTTAATGTATTTTGGTACATTTAAAAACTTGGGTGATAGATAATATATATACAATAAAATTCATGTTACAAACAAAGTAGTATCCTTAATTTAAGTTTCAACATATACATGTTTAAAGGATAATCAAACAGAATCTAAATTTTTGGTCACTGGGGCAGTGGATTATTATTGTTTAATTTCCACGATTTAAATTTTATTAAAAATTTAATTGATTCATATTTAAAAGATCGTTTGATCTGTCTATTATTTTGTATGTTCGCCTTAGCTTATCTCGTAGTTCTGGACTTAACATAAAATATTCTTATGTTATACCTTCTGTAAATGAAATCCAATATTATGCGGTGTAATCTTCCGTGGTGGAATTTTCCGGTGGTGGAATATTCCGTGGTGGAACTTACCAGCGGTGGAACTTACCTGGTGGAACTTTCCGCGGTGGAACTTTCCGTGGTGGAATTTTCCGGCGGTGTAATATTCCGTGGTGGAACTTACCAGCGGTGGAACTTACCTGGTGGAACTTTCCGTGGTGGAATTTTCCGCGGGGGAATTTACCTAGAACCGGTCAATGATATAGCTGTAATAAAAATAAAAATATATCCAATATATCTGCTAACTTTGCAATTCAAATTATTAAGCATTGTCCCTACATTAAAAAAAATGCAAACCTACTATTGGACGCCTTGAATAACTGAAGTAGTAATATGAATTAAAAAAGTTGCAATATTTAAACTTCAGGGTACGTTACCAGTTACCAGACAGTTCCACAATTTCGATCATCCTCACTTGATCGAATTGTGGAACCGTCCGATAATTCGAAATTTACATTATACATTGATAGTAATATTCTACATAGCATTGAATTAAAAAAATATTCTTGAATTTGTGAACCATATAAGATAAAATTAGGATATGTACAGCTTTTATATTTAACACTTTCAATTTTCAAAATGAAATAACTAAGATTAATCGCATTCTCAAGAAAAATCATTCATGGTAGAAAACCTAAATCTTTCAATTAATATCAAATTCTTGATCTCTTCCATAAAATGGTGCAGAATTACAGATGTGAAATAAATGTCTTTGCCTTTCTTTTGATTTATCATTGCGAAGATTCCAGAGGCACTCTGAGTCCTGGGGTTGAACTGGAATGCTTACAAACAATAATATTTATCCCTTCAAAGTAGGGGTAGAAATAGGTACTACCCGTACCCAGGCAAGATGGATTTATTCCTGGGATATTAAGAGAATATCCCAGGCAAGAAGCATTTACTCCTGGGATATTAAGAGAATATCCCAGGCAAGAAACATTTATTCCTGGGATATTAAGGGAATATTCCAGGCAAGAAGCATTTATTCCTGGGATATTAAGGGAATATTCCAGGCAAGAAGGATTTATTCCTGGGATATTAAGGGATTATTCCAGGCAAGAAGGATTTATTCCTGGGATATTAAGGGATTATTCCAGGCAAGTAGGATTAAAACTGAGAGTTTTAATCAATAATATTTTAAGAACAATTTTAAACGTGAGAAGGGATGAAAATAACATCCCTACTATGGTTTTAAATGAAATGTATATAAATCTGAAACTTTTAAAATTTGACGATGTCGCAGACTACTTTTTAATGAAATTTCTACGTAGAGCATTATATGACGAACCTCATCTTTTAAATAAATATTTTACGGACTTCATCCCTTCTCACGAGCATAATACTAGAACAAATAGGTTTTATCTTCCTCCAATTCGAACAGAATTGGAGCGAAATTTTACTATTTTTAGATCCATAGAACTGAACAATAAACTTCCTTCTATTTTAACAGAACCAATGTCAGATTTTAAATTTAAGAAGCTTTTTAAAGAATATTGTTTTAGTAAATATAGTTCTTAGTTTTTTATTGTTTGTAGATTTTTAATTAGGTTTCACAAGTTTTAACTTTCACGAAACCTTAGCTGCAATTAATTTGTATTTTTGTTTGAATTGTGTATTTTTTCATTTTACTCTGTATATATTTTGTAAGCTCAAATTAATAAATAAATAAATATTCCTGGGATATTAAGGGAATATTCCAGGCAAGAAGGATTTATTCCTGGGATATTGATAGAATATTCCAGGCAAGAAGGATTTATTCCTGGGATATTAAGGGAATATTCCAGGCAAGAAGCATTTATTCCTGGGATATTGAAGGAATATTCCAGGCAAGAAGCTTTTATTCCTGGGATATTGAAGGAATATTCCAGGCAAGAAGGATTTATCGCTGGGATATTAAGGGAATATTCCAGAAATATATCTTTCTTGCCTGGGATACATGGGCCACTAAACTGCTAATAGTTTATACAATCTCAGTTCTAGGAAATGGTTTGTTAAATCTGACTTTTATATTACCTCAGATTGCCTATATTGACTTTATTAGCACTCACTTTTCGAAAACGGTGAGTGTTATTCAGTCTCCAAATTCAGCGAGTTTTTAGCTTAATAGAAATAGTGTTTTAACCAAGATTGAATAATTTTTAATTTAAACTTTCTCTCTCATATATCTTCTATGTTTCTGCTGGTGGAGTTAGAATTTATTTGAATTTGAAGAAGGCTTTATTAATATACTATAATGATAAGGGCATATCTCGAATATTATTTCGTAACTCACGATCCCATCAAACTAATATTTTGTAGCTGTTTAAATCTACATTTTTAAAGTATATCACAACAAACAATATACCATATTAAACTATATTCAATTCATACAGCAAATATAGTTTACAAACATTTTGTATAATATTGATTATGATCAGTCATGCAGTCCATTGCACATTAAATGAATAAAATATATTTAACGTAGCTTCCCAATTTCTCTTTTGAATAAATGAATCGTAATTACGTTTCCAATCCTCTTTCACCAGCCGGACAAAAATGGCGTGATTTTGTTCTGTAGCAATGTGGTCTGAGAGCCCAAAAAGTTGGCCCCTTTTCTCGGTTTGCTAATCACGATTCAGACTTATCATCAGGTGGGCATTTTTCTCCACCGCACAAAAGAAATATCACTTCTGTTTCATTTCATTTTTGAACTATTCTCTTGTTAGACCGTATCATCTGTTCTGAAAATGACATATTATGATTTCCGAGGATTCTTCCAGAGGCCGCATTTTACTCTGAAGAATAAAGAATGATTTGTGTTAGCGCATGTCCTGCTAATGCGCCTTGAATGAAGGAAATTAATGTGATGGTGATTTGGGAGGAAGGCTTCAGAGGAAAAGTCCATCGTAAAGATTTTGGATAAATCTTAGGTGTGATTACAATATTCACAATTAATGTGTATTCTTTGTACCTGCTTATAATCATTATTATCCCTTTATTGTTTTTGTGGTCGTATTTAGTCCTATGATATGAGGACGAAAACCAGTTTGTTGAAAAGGGAAGGGATAACACATATTGCAGTCCAATTTCAGTACAATTTATAGTTTTGAATTCATAGAAATTTCATTCGAGTAGTAATTTTTAATCTTTGGACTGTGAAATTATTTCAAATTGTAATTACGATCATTTAATACTATTCAACAAATGGTAATATTTATTGATAAGTTATTCAAATCATCAAATCAAGAATTATGAGGATTTTGATTTAGGAATTTTATATGGTTTATATTAAATAGGATTATTAAATTACATATAGAACTAGTTAATGATAAACGACAATATTTCATCAATTTACTTTTATTGAATAACTATCATAATCTGCCAGTGCTATTTTATTAGATGGTTTGTTTTTTCTATTGACAAAGCCCTAATTGTAAAAAACATTCACATTCAAAAAACACGTTTTATTTAAAATTATGAGGTTTAAATTAAAATTATGAGGTTTTTGATTAATATTATGAGGTTTGAATTAAAATTATGAGGTTTAAATTAAAATTATGAGGTTTAAATTAAAATTATGAGGTTTTTGATTAATATTATGAGGTTTTATATAAAAATTATGAGGTTTAAATTAAAATTATGAGGTTTTTGATTAATATTATGATCCATATCATGTGGTTTACATTAAAAATTATGAGGTTTTTAATAAAAATTATGTGGTGTTTGATTAAATTACAAGATTATATAAATGGTCATTTTAGTCAGGGAAATTAGTTGCAAAGGAAAGACGATTATGTATTTTGAAATATAATTACTTGTAATAAATACGTATTTGATATTAATTTATTAGGAGAAGAAACCACTTTGGCGGTAATCAAATTGTTATAAGGAAGGGGTCTTTATGGACCCCCTATTTCTTTCTTTTAATATCTCCTACAAAAAGGTAGGAGTCCCATAGAATTTTATCACTTTTTAAGTTTGAATCTGGCACCTCTTTTAAGTTATAAGCCTAGCTTGATAATTCGTCATTGGGGATCAATTATTGACATCTGAATATCGTGAAATTTTTGTGAAACTGTCTTCGTTTCCTTGGATTTAATTGTCTAGTAGGGTAAATTACGAATTATCGGTCAGTTCCACATCTTCGGTCATATAAGAATAAACTATATTATAATTAAAATGAAAGAAAGTTGAATAATAATAATAATGATATAATTGCTTTTCTATGATCGTAATTGAAGAACTGTCCTATAACTTGCATTTTGCCCTATTTTTCTGCATATAAATAATTTGAGTTTTTATTGATAATCTGCCATGAAATTATTCTCGCTTCCTTACAATCTGAATCATTTACAGATTTTTTATAATTACATGGAACAAATCATTATAATATGTATAGTGACACGACTTTAATAAGATATTTAAACTGATGATGTACTTTCGCTTTTATGTACCTACCAGCTTGTGTACGATAAGAGAGAGTTTTCACAGTGTTGATATCGAAAGGTTTATAGTGCGATGGATTGCCCTGTAGAAAGTAAAATTCACGACACGTTTTATTTACGTTAGAATTTACAACAGAGGTTGTATTGTGAAGGAAGTGCTAAAACCTTATCGAAGTTTGTGTCAGCACTTCAAGCGGCAACCGAATGATTCGTTCAAACGAAGCTTACCTAAACGAAATAAAAATGATTTGATTAGAACTATTTTTTTCAGTAAATAAACCGTTGGGTCAAATGAAGGTGGGGCATCCTGTCGAAACGTGTGAAAGGGGAGGTGCTTAGCCTACTTAATGGGTGGGGCTTCCCTTGCTTAGGCCTAGTTGACCAATAAGCTGTCAGTGTGACGAGAGATTTCGTTGAGAGTGGATGTGAGGTACTAGAGCTGCAACTCTGGACTCTTGTATCTTAATTACTCCATAGGGATTCTGTTGAACAGTTACATCTATTATTTTTATACTCTATTCAACCGAGAGATGAAAAGGATTATTTCAGTTTATCAACATCAAAAATATATATTCTAGATACTTTAGATTCACTGAAAGCATTTCGTTTTTTATACTAAATCCATGATTATTTTTAATACAATCATACATTTTTATGTTTTTTATAATATGTCAAACTGAATATAATTTACATACTATTTTGTCATAGATGCACTCTATCCAAAATTATTCCTAAGACTCATTCAGTAATTTCAAGATAAGGTTATCCACGCTACCTAGCACAGACTAGTTGAAGTTACTGGGAAAATTCCTGCGGTTTGAAAATTTTGTGCCAAGAATAGGGTTAGGGGAAGTTCCGAATTATAGGACAGTTCCACAATTTCGATCATATGAGAAAAGACAAAATAATTATAATTCAACACGTTATGGTATCTATGATACCTGCAGGTATCATGGATACCAAGTATAGCACAGATTTCCTCGTTTGATCGCAAATGTGAAAGCATTCGACAACTCAGAACTTACCCTATATCAATAAATACAACAACAACAAAAACAGCTGATCACTTAATATCGAATTTACATTTTTTATTCCATATTGATTAGTCATGAGAAATAATAAAAAAAATCGATTGCTACAATCAGTGGTTAATTTTCTGGCATCTGAAACTGGCTTATTCATTTGACTAAAATTAATTACTTTAAAAGTAAATGAACAAATGCTTAAAGTATGACCATCTTTCGATTCTAATTTTTAATTAGTTAGTACATATAGAATTTAATAGTGATTATTTATAAAATTACAAAAAGAGAAATCGTTAAAACTAGAAAACATAAAATGCTTTATAATTTACTTTATTAATTTACTTTACTATTTTCCCAAAGTATGCTTTTTATGATATAAAAAGCATGAGCTAAAAATCAGACCAATTAATAGAATATCTATTGAACAATAATATATACGATATTAATGGTCAATCTTTATTTGAAATAGGAATTAAATTATTTAACGCAGATTGAAAAATATCTTAAATCACTAACTATATTAAAATTGAAAAATATTTCTGCTGAAAAACCCTTGCCATTTTAAAAGACTTTAACTAGATATTTTGTCTCCAATTTTAAACCTGTTTCAAGCCTTTTCATCTTGTAGTACACTATTGTGTCTTCAAAATTCATTTCCATATGTTTCAGAATTTATTATTAATATATCTTATATAAGCAGAAAAATACATCAGTCACGAATCTCATAATTTTTCGAAATATAACCTACCGCTCTGAAAAGTCATTAACTTCGGTTTAATAGGACCTATTATGTAGACTGTAGAGGAAAGGTAATAATTAGTTGTCACTATTACAGTACCTGCTGTTCATATGTTGTGAACTTCATTAAAATAATGGGTTTATAATTATATTTAAATTCAAGTAGATATTATATATTTATCAATATTTTAAAGCTTTAACTTGACTGCCTTTGAAGGCAATGATTTACTCTTTTTTTACTCATGTTTATTTCTATTATTCCATTGCAATTTAGAATTCAATAGAACTAAATTTCTATCTTATGGAAGATAAAATAGAGAATTTATCTGATGACCCCCAGGGGCTCTATCCTGAAGCTGTCTGTGGTGAATGGAAGAGAACCCTGCTACAAGAATTTATTCCTGGGATATTAGGAAAAAGGCACAGGGAAAAAGATATTTATTCCTGGGAAATTCCTCTGATATCTTAGGAATAAATCCTTGTTACCAGGGTTGAGGGAAGTGGCGTCTCATGGGCCCCGAACTGTTGTAATTTGGATTATGTTTTTTTTTTCATTTTTACCATGTTTATATATTTTTCAACGCTACTGCAGTTTTAAGAGGATAGCGCATGAGTTATGCTCCTCTACTACGAGGTCTAAGATTTTGTGTTAGGTAGACTCATAGACTTCATTTGCCATCACCTCTTCATTTTCCTCTTAGATTTTGTGTTAGGTAGACTCGTAGGCTTCATTTACCATCACCTCTTCATTTTCCTCTTAAATTTTGTGTTAGGTAGACTCATAGACTTCATTTACCATCACCTCTTCATTTTCCTCTTAGATTTTTGTGTTAGGTAGACTCATAGACTTCATTTACTATCACCTCTTCATTTTCCTCTTAGATTTTGTGTTAGGTAGACTCGTAGACTTCATTTACCATCACCTCTTCATTTTCCTCTTAGATTTTGTGTTAGGTAGACTCGTAGACTTCATTCGCTTCACCTCTATACTGTTAGGTAGGCTTTATTTACAAATAGGAAAAAAACTTAATTGTAACGTAAATCACAAATTGTAGTGTAAGTAAAACGTGTGATGAAATTTACTTTCGGCAGCGCAATCAATCGCCAGATAAAACTTTCGTCACATTCCTTGTAAAGTGACTGCATTCACTGAGTAGCTTTCCTACATCCATGAGCAATGTCACCGACGGTGGTAGGTGACTTTATTCATGGAGCAATAAATACTTTCCTTATTTTATTTGAAAATTCCTTTGTGCAGTAATATCTATTATTGTTTTCATATCTATTGTAAAGGCAATTTTTCTATTTACTTCTTTTATGAAGTCCCTTTTGCACAAAGATATACTATTTGCACTATCTTTACAACGAATAAACACTGATTTATTATTATTATTATCATACAACCTCTTAAGAATTAGAACATTGGTTGAATTGTTATCCATTAAGGTCAAATTTATTTCCTTTTCAATAAACAAGCTTTATAGCTTATGTATCTTATTAATATCATTAGGGTACGTTTTTAATTATCGGTCAGTTCTCAATTTTCGGACAGGTAAGAAAGAACGATATAATGATAATAATTTATTTTATATTTTAGTTGGTATCCATGATACCTTCAGGTATGATGGATGCCAACTAAAATAAATATATAATAATTATTATTAAAGTCACCTAAATAGTTAATACAAATAAAATTTAAAATAAAGAAAAGGAAAAATAATAAGTTATTAACCCAAAATAGTTAAATTGAAAGAACTCATTATTTTTATTATTATTATTTTTCCTTTTCTTTATTTTAAATTTTATTTGTATTAACTATTTAGGTGACTTTATTAATTTCGGTATCCAAAATACTTCTTATTCCTATATATTTCTTTAAAATAATTATTATTATATCGTTCTTTCTTACCTGTCCGATAATGGGGAACTGACCGATAATTAAAAACTTACCCTATGTGTAACTAAACTATTAACATCTTGGCTAAATTACGAGTTATCGGATAGTTTCACATTTTCGATAATATAAAAAAGATATAATAAAACTTAAGTAATAATAAATTCTTCCCTAGATAATCGAAAATAAGCAACATATCGATGACTTGGATATTAGCTTCGTAGCTAAATATGTTGAAATTTTAGTTCTGCTAAAACCACGTTCTGCTACCATGTTAGAATTAGGTTAAATAACAGTGGGTTAACAACGTTAAGACATAGAGTTTATTTAAAGAGTAAATATGTTATACAATTAGAAGTCTATGGAGAGATGAGTGGAACTCATCTCTCACTGAGTAATGTTCAAGACAGACTTCTAATTGTATAACATATTTACTCTTTAAATAAACTCTATGTCTTAACGTTGTTAACCCACTGTTATTTAACCTAATTCTAACAGGTTATGGGCCCAGTGAACGATAAGAGTTTATAAATCAAATTATGTTTAAACAAATTAGAAGTTTATAATAGTAATAAAAACGAAGTGCTGTGAAAAAAGTGTTAACCTATATGAAACATATCACTCAAAACGCTTGCGTAAGCATATCGTATTCACGCGCTAATGAGGGCAATTATAATGATTGCTCTAGCGAAAAATGCACTTGTGTTATAATATAATGATTTAGTATTTTTGCGGAAGAGGTGTCAAGAGAGGTCACAAATTACCTTTAAATCTGTGACCTTATCCTTTGGTAAACAGTCTTTCAACAAAAGGTTCTTGCGAACTAAGGCTGTGTTACTGTTCCAATTAAATATTAATAATTATATTCAGTGAAGTTATTCTTATGAATTAGAATAATTTTAAAACATCAAACTCAGTTAAACAGTAAATCAAGTTAACTGCTTTGGTTGTTTATTTTTGTTAAAGTATTGAATGATAGTAAATACTTATATTCAGTGCAGTTATTCTTATGAATTAGAATAATGTTAAAACATCAATTCAGTTAAACAGTAAATCAAGTTAACTGCTTTGGTCGTTTATGTTTGTTAAAGTATTGAATGATAGTAAATACTTATATTCAGTGCAGTTATTCTTATGAATTAGAATAATGTTAAAACATCAATTCAGTTAAACAGTAAATCAAGTTAACTGCTTTGGTTGTTTATGTTTGTTAAAGTATTGAATGATAGTAAATACTTATATTCAGTGCAGTTATTCTTATGAATTAGAATAATGTTAAAACATCAATTCAGTTAAACAGTAAATCAAGTTAACTGCTTTGGTCGTTTATGTTTGTTAAAGTATTGAATGATAGTAAATACTTATATTCAGTGCAGTTATTCTTATGAATTAGAATAATGTTAAAACATCAATTCAGTTAAACAGGAAATCAAGTTAACTGCTTTGGTTGTTTATGTTTGTTAAAGTATTGAATGATAGTAAATACTTATATTCAGTGAAGTTATTCTTATGAATTAGAATAATTTTGAAAACATCAATTCAGTCAAACAGTAAATCAATTTAACTGGTTTGGTTGTTTATGTTTGTTAAGTATTGAAAGATAATAAATACTTTGAAAAAACATGACTTCAAATAAGTTACCGGGGATTGTTCCCCTAGACGGAAACAGACATCAACAGGGCGATAACTCCAGCAGCAGTGGTTACGGTTCAGGGGGCTATGGGGATAACAGCTACTCATCCTAGAGCTACCCCAATCTGGATACACCCAGCAAGGAGGAGGATACGGTACTATGGACAGCAGCAGAATTACTATGCCCAGCAGCAACAGACACCGCCAACCCAAACCTCTTACGGCAACTGGGGACAACAGGCACCGGGCGGTTGGAGTGCCGCAACCACTGGACAAGCTGCCGGTACTTGGAGTGGCTATGGACAACAAACCGGACAAACGCCCCAGCAAAGCTGAAGCAACTCCACGCAGGGTGGTGGCTATGGGAACTACAACTACAAGAAGTAAAATAAGTAAAGACTTGTTTGTTTGTAAATATCTACACAAGAAAGTGGTAGTGTTAAGTTGCTAAAATGACTTAGTTTAACTGACATTTAACTTACGCCATATTGTAGTTCTATTCACAGTAAATGAATAACCTGATGTTAAGTCTAGTGGTAGGTTTAGTTAACTTTCGCCTCTACGGTTCTTGCACCGGTGTACAACTTGCTTCAGCATTTGTGAAGTGAATTCTCAAATTAATTGAAATTAGTCTTTTTGGATAGTAGTTAGATAGAATTTTTATTGCTTTTTAATGATCAGCAGATTAATCTTTGAATCGTAACAAAAACTACCGACACAGCATTTAATTATTATTTTAATTGATGACTCAGCATGTTTACTTAATAGAAGTACGCGGTCTATTAGGTGAGCATATGAATTGAATACAGATGAATTGATATTCATACTGTGAATATTTGTGAATATTTACACACAGAGAACGGTTTTGTTAAATTTACAAAACATATTTTGTCGATAACATTTGGTTATGATAATGGGAAAATTTTGTTATATTAACCATCAATTGAGTTAAATCAGCAATAAAATATTGTTCAAAGATTTCTTCACTACAACAAAATATTTCCTCAAGTTAACAGTACAATTTTTGTAATGGATTATTGTTAAGGTTACTAAAAAAGTTTTGTTCATATTAACTTAAATATTGCTATGATAACAATAAAATATTGTTAAATGTTTTTTTTATTTATAACAAAATGTTTTTGTAGTAGTAACTTAAAAAATTTAGTTAAAATATAACATTGTTGTTTAACAAAATACCTTTGTCTTTATAAATAATAATTTTGCTACAATAATATTATATTTTTGTTGATATATTTTTTACTATTAACAATATTATATTGTCATTAGTAATAATTATCTGCCATTTCTTTTTGTTATTAGGCTTCATATAAATTTTAAGTTACCACAATATGTATTCATTGTTCGTACAGAATCAATATATATAAATTTATACGTGTTTCTTGAGTGCTATTTTGCATCGATATTCCTACGTATGTCCCACGCGTGATGTCCCTCGTCTGTTTTACGCGGGAAAAAGTAATGCATTGAGTCTTGGGGCAAATCTTAATGGTAAAAATATCGATACATATTAGCTACAGCAAGTTCATTCCAAAGCCTTATTTACGTATCATAACTACGTAAGCAATGATACACACTAGTAGGTATCTATGTAGGTATTGATTGATAACACCTAGTAAGAAACTAGGTAGGTAGGAGGGAATTGATAAATATTAATAGATAGCTATTTTAAAAATATTCAATTTAAATGTTCTATTGCTTGTTATTATAAAAAAGAAAAGACACGAAATCAAAAGAATATAAAATAATATTTATTTATAATAACTTTAAAAGGCATGTATGTTTTCATATTGGTTATACTTCATTCCAATCCTACTTCTACCATGTCCAGGATGGCTGAGAGGTTAGCGCCGCAGACTGGAGATTGGAGATCGTCGGTTCGAGTCCTGAATGAACCACTTCACTTCTATGTTCATTTATTCCCATTTAATTTGAATAAAACAACTTGTAACCTTAAACTAATTGATATTTACATATATACTATATGTAATATATTAAGAAATAGTAATTAAAACAGCATAGTCTATTTTTTCAGTTAAAATAACAAAATGATTTTGTTGCTACAAAAAAATTGTTTGTGTTGCTTTAAACATACTTTTTGTTGACATAACAAAATACATTTTTTGAAGTAACAGTATTGTAATGTTACTAAAACTATTAAGCTCTAGTTAGTACTGTTACCTTAGAAATTCTAGTGTAACTATAACAAAAAAACCTTAACAAAAAAATATATTTACTGTAACAAAATTATTTTGATGGCTCATAGCTGACTAATTTATTTTGTTGATACAACCAAAAACCTACTTTTTTTTGTTGTATCAACAAAACCGTTCTCTGTGTGTAGAAGTGAATATTTAGAAATAAATAATTTTTCATTTTGAAATACTAATTAGATTTTGATGATTAGAAAATTTTAGAGTCAAAATAAATTAGGAATTTGCAGGAATGAAATATTTTTAAATTAATATACATAAATGAAATGGTTATATTTATAACTAATTTGCAGTAAAATATTAAACGAACTTTCAATTTTTCTGAAGAAAGAATTTAATAGTAAATTTTATTCAATAAAATAATTAAAAATAGAAATTCTATTTTTTAACGGAAGGATGTTAATTTTAATTGCATGATTATTAATCAATGTTAATTTTTACAAGTTAAATTGAAATAAAATAAGCAAGAATGTCACAATATGTTAAGTTCAGTTTTGATGTGTATTCATACTATTTTTTATGTTATATGTAAATTTGAAATAGTTTATACACATAGTATATTTTCTTTTTGGATTTCTGAAGACTCTATTTTATATCGACATTCAGAAATAAAAAGAGGGGAAGAAAGGAATTATTTGAAATAGAATTAAACCATTAATAAATGTTTAAAATTCTTGCAGTTATAGGTTTGATTTTTTATGTTACATGTAAGTTTGAAATATTTTATATACATAGTATATTTTCTTTTTGGATTTCTGAAGACTCTATTTTATATCGACATTCAGAAATAAAAAGAGGGGAAGAAAGGAATTATTTGAAATAGAATTAAACCATTAATAAATGTTTAAAATTCTTGCAGTTATGATTGTTCAATTTGAATTTCAGAATTTTTCAATTTGAGTTTTAATGTTTTGAATTTTAGGATTGATTAAAATGAGATTTATGTCTTTAAATTTAGAATAATTCATTTCCTATGTAAATTGTTGTTCATTGTTTTTTTTTAATGGATCGTCTGACATATTCTCTAAATCGTTGCCTATTGATAGATTTACCAAATTTGTTAAATTAATAGGTATGAAAAATATAAAATGTCGTGTGAGGAGGAGTGTTGAAATTTTAGTTAAATGTATTACACACTCGTTATATATTTAATGTTAACTTCCTGTTAGACTAGCTCAGCTATATTAAATTACCTATTGTTTCAATAACTATGTATTACTTTTAATGAGAAACGGACATAAGGTCTAAAGTCGATCACACTTCCGTCGAGGGTTAAATACCCTGTCTTGTTGGTTCTGAAGTCAGTCTGTCTTGATCATTACTCAGTGAGAGATGAGTTCCACTCATCTCTCCATAGACTTCTAATTGTATAACATATTTACTCTTTAAATAAACTCTATGTCTTAACGTTGTTAACCCACTGATTTAACCTAATTCTAACAAAATATTCATCTTTACAATTATTCAGATTTATGTAGGTTCCTCATCTATCTTTCTGTTTATAGTCGTTATTTATCAATTCTGTTTATCTATTATAAATACTACCAATTATTTGATAAATGTTTATTTTTACAATTAGAGGCTTTACCAATAGAAAAAAAGAAGCTCTTAACTATCTAATATAGCAATGGCAGATTATGATGGTTAGTAAACAGTGGTACATTGACCAAATATTATCGTTTATCATTAAATTGATTTATGTGTAATTTAATAATCCTATGACCTTGGAAATATATCGTATTTACTTTTTTTTAGTTTTCGATCAGCATTGAAAATTTCAATTCTTCAATTTATGATTTCTCAGGTTTCGTTTTACTATATAACCATAATCTACATCATCCTCCAACATTTTTTCGGTTCTGTTGTAACTTTTTCTGTCTAAATTTTTTTTTCTGTCCAATTTTTTATTTTGTTGTAACTTTTTTTGATCTGTTGTCAATTGGGTTTGACTAGATATTTAGATTGTCAAACATTAAAGTTAAAACATCAAAAATTTGCATCGAGTTCATCATCAGAACTGAAGAACCTTGAATTGGTCTCCTTGATTTGAAACACAGATTCCCAACCACTTTTCATGGTCAACATATCAAAATAACTCTCTACTGAGAAAAAAAATAACAACTGCAACTGATGCACTCAGGTGTTTCGAGTTCACCCTATGGCTTTGTCTCTAAAGCGAGACACTTTAGTGCATCAAGCTATAGTTTGGATGCACTAAAGTGCATCAGTTCGATGCACTTTAGTGCCTTAGCTGTAAGTTTGTAAAAATAATGAGGAAACTTTTCTTTCCTCATTTTTTTCTCATCATATTTACAAACTTACAGCTAAGGCACTAAAGTGCATCGAACTGATGCACTTTAGTGCATCCAAACTATAGTTTGATGCACTAAAGTGTCTCACTTTAGAGACAAAGCCATAGGCGAACTCCAAACACCTGAGTGCATCAGAATTTCACTCTGAGTCTGGCTTTAAATCTTCTAGTCAATATTTTATGAAAAATTGTTAAGTTAAATCAAAATGCGTATAATAAATAATGTGTATAATTTACGTACTGCACGACATTATCCTTATTTCTCATAGCAATATCTTTAGGAAGAAAGGATTGGCGTACAGTTTAATTGAAACTGCAGTAATAGCTATCAGAGAAAATATCCTTACAGCAAAGTATATAGATGTCACAATTCTTCAATTTATCCGAATAATAATTTGTATATGTGTTTGAATGTCTGTATCTAAGCAGTTACTGAAAAAGTTATTACATTATGTACCTAAATTCCTTATGAATTGTATTATTCTTTCTATTATATAATTTTCAAATTTGCTCAAATATATATACTAAATTATTTATTCTATTATTATCACATTTATTGTTTCAGTTCTTTAATTTTGTTATGTAGAAATATTTCATTAAGGACCCAAACGTCATCTTTTCATTTTATGTATGTAGGTCTTACTCAAGAATATTTTGTTAAGTAAATTAAATAATGAAACGAGAAATGTCCCACAACCATAGAGAAGGAAGGTACAAAACTAGTGTATCAAATACCAACTAGATGGATACTCGTTGAGCACATACCTTCCCCGCCGCTTCATCATTCAATAATCTTTGAGTTATAAATTATCTTGACCTTAGACCCGTTTGTTTCCAAAATTCAATTAACTGGTCACTGGACAATGCCACATCGTCGCACCAAATTTCAGGCAATTTGGTTGAATAGTTTTTTGAGTTATGCGAATAACAAGATTACAAATAAATAAATAAATGTTGAATAAAACATAATTCCTTCCGTAATTTGAGAAAGTTATAAATAGAATTTATTTTGTTTCTCTTTAACAAATAAACTAACTACACATGACATACATGATGTGAATTAACAGCAAATGTATCCCTTCCAGCAACTGTACATGGCGAAGAGAAACTGTAACCAACAGAATTACTGTAGGTGCAGTGTCTGGACTAATATATTCATATACAGTTGCTAAAAGGCACAGTCACGTACAGTCACATTCACAAACAATTGCCTACATTCACACAAAGTCACATAGATACTCGCATACAGTCACATTCATAAACAGTCACATTTATATACAGTCGCCTACAGATACACTCACATACTGTCACCTACTGTCACATACAGATACAGTCACCTACAGATACACTCACATACAGTCACCTCCCTCATTCCACTTGATTTGCCTGTACAACCAAGTGAACTACAGCGCTAATCGAATTACTGTTACTGCAAAGGGTCGCCGCATCGGAGCATAAGTGATCGTGATGTCCTCTCTACCCGCGCCATTTATGTTCGTGATCGGGA
This sequence comes from Caprella mutica, assembly GCA_947561585.1. NCBI lineage: Eukaryota > Metazoa > Arthropoda > Malacostraca > Amphipoda > Caprellidae > Caprella > Caprella mutica. Next base: position 27,022 of record CANNZV010000484.1, on the reverse strand, counting down.
TGGGTAATTAGGTGAAACTATTCATATTTCATAACCTCGGATTATCAATTATTCCCCGAATTTGATCAACAAAATAATGATTTTACGGTTTCTTTTTTAAGGATTTCAGGGAACGAAACATTTTTAGTTTTATATAGTAGAATAATTGCAATTCTTACCTTACGATTAATAATATAATAATCTACTGTTGATCAAATTTTAAGCCATGTATGATTTTTTTATGGATTTAATTTGAAATGTATTTCCTTCGTCTTCATATTGACAAATTATTTTTCCGACAGAAAAATTGGAATCAATCGTACAAGACTTAGGACACTTCACAAGCGTTTGTTGTGAGTTCAAACACTGTGTGGTGGTCTTAGGTGGAAACTAGTCATCCTAGGAGAATATATGACTAGCAGATAAATCAGCTTTCTTCAGTAGGTATACATGGATGATCGTAATTTGGTTTGTGGAAGCGTGAAATCTTGGCTGCTTTGACACCGTGTTTGAAAGCCCGAATATTCTTAAAGCTTTTATGAGATTCCTTTGAACTCCCAGGCACAATTTATGGCCAGTGCTAAATTCAAGCTTTCTTGACCTGCTTGACAAGATGTTGAAGAGAGATGTGAAGTAACATCTTAGATTGGCAAGAAGCAACTGTTTTACTCTGATTGATTTAAAAAAAATCGAAATGAACTTTTATTGTGAAGACAGGAATATTGTAATTTATGATGGGTAAGATTAAGAATTTTACTTCTATTGATTTAAAAACAAAATAAGTTTTTTTTCTATAGACAGGGTACAATTTATACTATTTTTCTGGTGAAAATAGATAATCTAAAAAATTAGTCGTTGTAAAATCATTAGCTATTTACCTTTTCAATATTAATTAATAACATATTTATAAAAATACGAATCAAATTTTGAAAGCAAAAATGTCTACCTGATTGAAATAAGCCTTTGTTACATTTAATCAGTAATTTTGTATTAAGAAATTCGGCAGTGTATATGGTCTGTATTTTTTTTCTAAATATGATTAATTATTATTAAATACACATTAATTTCGATTTACCTCAATTATTGCAGATGGCTTCTCGCTCCCCAGTCTGAAAATTATCATCGATGATAAAAAGATCATCTATCTACGACAATAAATGATTAGACAAAAATACAATAGTAATTTATCATTAATTTAAAACCTTTCAGTCTATCGTCTTTCGTCGGACATTCCTGATGATAATGTCTGATTTTATGATAGTTAACGCTAAAATTGACGATCTGGTGATTATGAAATGTTTCCGACTGGGACGCATTTCTCGAGTGTAGGTAAAAGCAAAATGTTTTTACGCATCAAATTTATGCCTCAGTGGCGCAATTTATGACGCAATGAACAATGCTGAGGACGCAAGGAGAAGGGAGCGTCTAAAGAAACATGCGAGAATTGGCGACCAATCGAATAATAAAATCTCATTCACAACCTACCTACCTACGACTGTTTGTTTGATTCTTCGGCCAAAAGTTAGGCCAGTTTTTACGCTTCAAATAAAATAATTTATTCCTTTTTTTCCAGATATATCTGACAAAAATTTCAATATACTCAAAATGAGGATAATTAATATTAATTAATTTCAATATCAACTTATTAAAAGTTTAAAGTTTTCATTTCCTCTTCTAGTAAAGAAATGACATGAAAAAAATATTGTGAAAGTTACGAAGCTACAAATTTGAAATGAAGAAAACTTAATTTATTTGTGTTCAGATAAAAGAAGAAATGTTTAATGATGCATTTTATCAGGACAGTAAACTGTTTATGATTTAAATATTGAATAAGGATTATTCGAGTGAATCTACCTCCACTGTAGTCTTCAAAATGACGCACTGTTATCATTTTCTGTTGGTTCTGATTCTCTGCAGTCGCTTCTCATGTTCACAAGGTAAGAAATAGTCAAATTGGAACGTCCCATCAATTGGACACTTTCAGTAATTGGAAAGTGCGTGTTTATAGTAGTCCCGAGTCAATTTGACCTTTAGAAATATCTACACTGAAGAAAAAATACGAGTCAAATTGACTCGCAATTTGAGTTTTCAGATTGGCCCATTTCAGGCTCAATAATGTAGTCAATTTGACTCATCTTAATATTCTACTCAAAAACAAGAGTCATATTGACTCCTAATTCATAGTCAGATTGACTCAGGTAGAGTCAATCAAGAAAAAAACTCCAGCTCTGGAGTTTTGTAGCCTTGACTCAAGCGATGAGTCAGTATGACTCGAATTTCTTTTTTAGTGTGATTGATCCACCTCAATGCCCACTTTCCGAGTACTGCAAGCAGAGTTAGATGTCAGAGTATTTGGATATTCTATAATTTTCTGTTATTTAGTTAATTTAATATATATTAATTTTTAATACAACTAGTGTTTTATCTTTAAAAGGAACAAAAATTTTATGCATATTTCGAAGTTGGCTAAATTTTCATTCAATTTCTCCCATATAAACGATGCCTCTTGTTCCATATAATTAATAATTCAACCAGTAGTCGATATTTAATTATTGTCTAACAGCATTTAAATTAATATTTTACTGAAACCAATAAACACCTGAGAAAATAGGTAGTGGATGAATAAAGGTTATGAGAATTAGTTTGTCAACCTTTACAGAAGTATTATGCTATCTTTTCCTTGCCTGTATTATACTCTTAAATCGTCTACTCAATTTGTATATTAGCATACCCTGTAATTATTGTGAATGTAGTGTAACAGAAAAACTAGTGGATAAATAAAGAAAAGATGGTAATGGTTTGTTACATATTGCGAATTTTAGTATTAAACACGCTTACATATTATGAAGTTATATCGAATTCCGTATTCTAAGAATTATTTACATAATCCACTAAATGGCATATGATATGTTATATGTGGCGACTTATTTCCAACAAACCATATAGGTTAAGTTACGAATTATCGGTCAGCTTAACATCTTCGGACACAAAAGAAAAAAACTATAAATAATTATTTTCTTTATTATTTTAATCGGTATTCATGATACCTACAGGTATGATAGATACCAATAAAAATTATACAATTATGATTATACACCATTTTAGCCTCAATTAATTAAAATTAGTCAACTTCAAATTAAAGGAAGTGTATTTCGAATTAAAATTAGTGAACTTCAAATTATAATTAGTCAAGTTCAAATTTAAAGAAGTCAACTTTAAGTTAAAACAGTTCTATTTCAAATTAAAACAGGTCAACTTCAAATTAAAAGAGTTCAATTTCAAATTAAAATATCGTATTTTTCTTCTGTTAAATTCTCAATTCTGAAATAAATAAAGTTAATTCACAAATAGGAAATTTTTTACATATTTTGAATAATGACAAAAGCAGTTTTATTTCATCATATATTTATTTACTCTTCCAATTCATAACAAGTTCATGTATAATGGATACAGTAGAACATTCATATTATTCTAAAGATTTATCAGATGATTGAATTGATTTTTAGTTGAGTTCATCTTTCATAATTTATGATATTTTATAAAATAAGAATTAAAATTTTAATTTGTACTTGAGTAATTTTTATTTGAAATTGATCTATTTTAATTTGAACTACACTTTATTTAATTTGAAGTTGATCTTTTTTAATTTGAACTTGACTAATTTTAATTTGAAGTTCACTAATTTTTATTCGAAATTCACTTCCTTTAATTTGAAGTTGACTAATTTTAATTTGAAGTTCACTAATTTTTATTCGAAATTCACTTCCTTTAATTTGAACTTGACTGATTTTAATTTGAGGCTAAAATGGTGTAGTGTTTTTTCTTATATGACCGAAGATATGAAACCGACCGATAATTCGTAACTTAGCCTATAACATCATGCACAGTGCAACCCACAGTGAAAATTCACCCCCGACTCTATAGAAGCTGCTCTAAAATTCCACCCATCGCTGCAGAGTCGCCAGAAATCAATGGGACAATTACCAGTTCGGCAGCTATTATTGGAAAGAAAAACTGCCAAAGTTGTTTTAAGGACGCGACGACAAGACAGACTCAAACTTCGTGATGATCGAAGACTGTAAATTCGACAGAGGAATGCTATTGGGTCCTAATGAAGCCATCCTTCAAGTAGGAACGAATGTTTAGGATTGTCAAACACTCACTGCGGTATTTCTTTACTCATGCATTTTAAAGTGAATTACAGTTGTAGAATATTTACAAATATACAAATTTAAAAAACTAAATCACAACTTATTGCATTATTTATATTACTGCTAATGAAATTCGTTTTAAAACTCTAAGTATTTTATTGAATTGAATCTAATAGATTATTGAATATTTATTAATGAAATTTAAAGTCTACACAGTAAACTTAAACTTATTCTAAGCTTCAATGAATGAAGTAAACTGCATATTATTTTCCTCCATTGAAAAACTTACTTTAAAAAACACTTCCCCATCTAATTCGCACCTATATAATTCCATCAATTTGAGTACATTTTATTTCTAAAGTGGCTTAAAGTTCTCCCTCCAATTCAGCAGATAATGGCTACTAAAACACTCAGAGTTGAGTATAATATGACTTATTATATTGAGGAGAAGAGTGCCAGGCGGTCATTGTTATTCTGCGCACCAGTCGGTAGTGTGAGTGCCGCTAATGCGTGCCAGTGCCGCCTCCTACAGGACAATGAATTGGAAATAACAGCTCTGATGTCACTAAAAGACTCTCTCCCTTTCAACCGATCATTAGAAAAATTGGATGAAATGAATTTCTAGAAAGCTAATTGAAAATATAGATTCGATTCACGGTTGTGGTATGATATTGATAATATATTAATGATTATTTTGTTTATGTTAGGATTAATTAATATTTAATTCACAGGATTAATTACAGTAGAACTCCTCTATGGTGAATTCATCTATAGTGAACTACTCTATAGTGAACTCCTCTATAGTGAACTCCTCTATAGTGAACTCCTCTATAGTGAACTCCTCTATAGTGAACTCCTCTATAGTGAACTCCTCCATAGTGAACTCCTCTATAGTGAACTACTCTATAGTGAACTCCTCTATAGTGAACTCCTCTATAGTGAACTACTCTATAGTGAACTCCTCTTTAGTGAACTCCTCTCTAGTGAACTCCTCTATAGTGAATGAGTTAGAATTTAGCATGAATTGTGAACAAATTTTCCTCAGTATCCCATAAAAAGTACTTTCGTTTTCTAAAACTGACGGCAATTCATCTCAAACTTATTGGAATTTGTTCACTATACAGGTTACATCTTAACTCATTCACTATAGAGGAGTTCTACTGTACTACAAGTTACACTAGTCTGTCACTGTTGTAGTACAAGTTACACCAGTCTATCACTGGTGTACTACAAGTTACACCAGTTTGTCACTGGTGTACCTAATACAGCATCTCTCACACCACTAACGAACCACTTCTTGTTTGCTGTGTTTGTTCATTGCTTTCTCATGGGAAATTTGAATTGCTTTACTTTGAAGGGGATGGTACCTTAACAAAAATACCTACTTCGCCACCCCTAATTTGTGGTGTGTCTTCTTGATTCTATTGCAGTACATTCTTCTGCTTGCTATTATTGGAATTAAGGTATTTGTTTAATAGATTGAACTTGTTTTGATTACAAGTATTGTCTTTCTGTAATTGATATTTAGTTTTTAATGAACTGTCACTCTGAAAGCTGATGAAGTTTTTGTGGTAATTTAAATATTTCAATTCATCGCCAATTTAATTTTCTAGCGATATTACGAAGTTTTATGTATTTTATTTCTCAGTTAAATATAATTGAAGTAGCTCCTTAATATCTAAGAATCTCCAAGGAACACAAAAAAAAATACTAAATAAAACAATAACGGTAGTTAACTAGATTATGTGCCCTCGGTAGAGCCCATACCTTCGCCGCCGCTTTGACCTGTTCTCTCCCAAAATTTAATAGACTGCTAACTGGATAATAAACAATCGTTCCACCAAGTTTCATGCAATATGGTTCAATACTTTTTGAGTTATTGAATTATAAATGGCCTTGACCTTGACCTTTGACCGGATCGCTCCCAAAATTATAACAGATGGTTCCTGGACATTGACCAATGTACCATCAAATTTCAAACAATTTGGTTGAATACTTTTTGAGTTATTGAGTTACAGATGGCCTTGACCTTGATCTTTGACCCGATCACTCCCAACATCTAACAAAATGGTTCGTGCATATTGACTAATCGTCCCACCAAGTTTCATGCAATATGGTTCAATACTTTTGAGTTATAAATGAGCATGACCTTGACCTTTGACCAAGTCACTCCCAAAATTCTACCAGCAGGTCACTGGACAAGGACCAATCGTTTCACCAAATTTCAGAAAATTTGGTTAAACGCTTTTTTAGTTAAGCGAATAAAAAGATGATAAATAAATAAATAAATAAAAAACGACGGCTAATATATGACCTTCCCTCATTCTGCGAAGGTAATAACAAAAGACAATACAGTATTTAATAGTAAAAGTCAATACTATATTTAATAACAAAATAATCCTAAGAGTAGTTCTAACAAAGCAAGTAACTTTAGGTGTTTCATTTTTGCGTTGACTGGAGCGAGAGGTCTGATCCGACTGCTTCGTGTAAGGGACTCATAATCTCTTTATTATTCATTGAATTTATTGAACTGCAATGTGGTACACCATCTCATTTGCTTATTTCTTCCCTGAATAATACATTGGATCATGCCACACCACATTTTAATGCAATTATCCTGAGAGATTAGAAGTACGGAATAATAATAAAGATATACAGCCATTGCTATAATAGTCTTTGTCTACTTACGTGTGTGTGTATGTACATATAGTACATATATAGTGAATGTGTTGCCCTTGAGCAGTGTATATTTTATTAATATATATTTCATATAGTTACTAAAATCTAAGATTCAAATTGATATATTAGAGAAAAAACATTTTTTTAAATTTATTTTTGAACAAATTTTAGAACAAATATGATTTTATTCAAATATAATTTAAAAATGAATGAAATAATAAAATTAAAATTTTCAATGTTTTAGTTAATTTTCGAGAAATATATCTACAATAAGTTCAAATTTTACCCAAAATCAACTGATAAACATTAGCCTAATTAATATAATTTATCCAATATATACATCCAATAAGTTCAAATTGATAATTAATTTATTTTAATTAACTTAAGTTTTGCTTGCAATGTTACATAGCCCATCTCAGGCTTTTCTCCAATTGCTGCCTAGCAATGACTGTGCATTAGATGCTTCTTTGTCGTTGCAGTGGAATATACATGACTGATATAGAGCAATATAGTCAGAGAACAAGAGCCGACCATAGGCTTCAAGAAGGAGAATGGCTATCGAAGCGATTACAAATCCAATTACTACGAATTCCAACGCTTAAAAAATCACTGGCGGTTTTTTAAGCTGTTACCAGTAGTGATAGGGAACTGCGTACAACTAGAGCATTTACAACAACCTCGTTAGGTTTAATGACTGTTGTTAAAATAATATTCAGCGGAGGTAGGTCCTGTTACAGTATATGAGTTGTAAGAATTAGAATTAATTCTCTTCGATGGAGTGTACTTTGACGTTTTATTGGTGATAATTTGTTGCTTATATTCATTTGCATTTACTACTTAATATCTTTAATATTCGTCATAAATGAACTTTTTAGGACGGTAATAAGAAAAATTAAATTCAGAGTTTCAATAATGTGGACTTTTTTCACTGCAGACAAGATGTCAAAGAAATATTCATTATAGACGTGAAAAAATGGTATGAACCTCACACTGAAAACATATTAAATGTTATAAAACTCAAAATAAATCACCTTTTAGAATTATTTTAGATTGTTAGGCTTTGGCCAAAACCAATAATGGAATTAGAGACGTTTTAAAATATCAATAAATTGAAAATTTTTATTGCTAGGTAATAATCTAAACCCAAATATGTAATTTCAAAATCCTATCTATAAAACTTCCCTGTATCTACTTCATTGAAGTGATTTCTCTATTATTGTACTAAATGTGAGAATAATATAAAACTCAGCTATAAACCAAGTAATTTTCTCTTTCCATTCGATAGAATCCATTGCTCATATCCCTTACAATATATCAAATCAGTCATTCAAATCATTTCGCAGAATAGTCCTATGAATTTAATTCAGGCCTGGAAATAAGTCCCGATCGATCGCTTTATGCAGAGACACATTTTAGCGCCTCGAAAAACTCTTAAGTTTAACACTCGCGAAGGAGTGACTTTTTGCGAGCAGTTTTTTTTTACCCTTCTCAAGTGATTTGGCTTTTGAAGTTTCTCTGTATCTTTTTAACACAGAGCCATTTTTCTTATTGAATCTCGTCAAATTGAAACAAATTTACGACTTAATCAAGGGAGAAGTTTTACCCTAAGTTTCAGAAAGGAGATTCCCTATCGAAATGTCAATTGCTTTCGAGTGATTTTCTTTTTCGAGATGGATTTGGACGGAATATTTCACCGAATAAAGGATTCAGTTAATAATTTAAATTATCACTCTTGCAGAAAGAATGTCAGTACATTAGGCCTTCACCAATGGAGTATCACGAATTAAATGTACAACTAAGGAATTTGTCTGTAATTAAAGCAATAGCTTGGAATTAATCCTACGAACTTATCGTTCACACCATTAGGATGGGGCTTTGAGATTATTGCATTTAACTCTCGAATACTTAGGCGGGGCAAGCAATAATATGGCAAACAAATTATACAAGACTGCTATTAGGTTTTCGGAGCCTATCCGGCATTGTTGCGGAGGGAGTCGACCCGCCCAACCCACCGATTTATGGTCGGGACTGAGAGTAGCTAGTGAAAGGGTGACATGGAGAGAGAAAGGGGAGTTAAATTATTGAGAAAGAAAGGGGAATTATTGAGAAAGAAAGGGATCTTATTAAGAGAGAAAGGGTGCAAAAGAGAAAGGGAAAGAAATAATGAGTTAGTATGGAAGAGAAAACATGAAAGGGAATTAAAAATGTGACCAGAAGATATAGAAAGCAATGTGGTAAATGGGAAAGGAAAAGAAATGAAAGCGAAGATAGGTATATTTTCATAGTAAAATTAAAGAATTAAAAGTAGTGTAAGATTCTATCTAGCATTGTGATAATTTTCCTTAGCCATTACGTCATGGTTGGTAAAGGATCTATCTGTCACCCAAATCCTTTATTCACAATTTATTTTGGTTGTACAAACTTCAATTTTCCGCTAGAAAAGGGTTTAGTGAACAATTATTGACCCTCTACTCACAAATGTTGGATAGACCCTTTACTCACTAGTGTTAGATAGACCTTTTACTCACTAATGTTAGATAGACCCTTTACTCACTAGTGTTAGATAGACCCTTTACTCACTAATGTTAGATAGACCCTTCACTCACTAGTGTTAGATAGACCCTTTACTCACTAATGTTAGATAGACCCTTCACTCACTAATGTTAGATAGACCCTTCACTCACTAATGTTAGATAGACCCTTTACTCACTAATGTTAGATAGACCCTTTACTCACTAATGTTAGATAGACCCTTTACTCACTAATGTTAGATAGACCCTTTACTCACTAATGTTAGATAGACCCTTAACTCACTAATGTTAGATAGACCCTTCACTCACTAGTGTTAGATAGACCCTTTACTCACTAATGTTAGATAGACCCTTTACTCACTAATGTTAGATAGACCCTTTACTCACTAATGTTAGATAGACCCTTTACTTTCTTTAGCTTTCATTATGTCGAAGGATATCAGGATGATTGAAAATAGAGAGATATTTTGGAAATAAAATCAATGAGGGTGAAACAACAATTCGAATTGAAAATAATTATAATAAAAACTGGATACAGTCGTTATAATATCGAAATGAAATTCTTAGTTTTAACGAACAAAGTTCATCTTGCTATCGGTTTTCTGTCCCAGTTAATGTAAACTAAGCAATAATATAAAAACAACAAAATATAAATTTGAATACGAAATTTAATTATCAAAGAGCTTTTTTTGTCCAAAAAAAAGGACAAAAATTTCCACAGCATATTATAATATGATTAAGTTCTTTTACCTAAATTCTTAAATATAACAATAAAAATATTTTTTTATAATTAGAAATATATCACTTTCATCTAATAATTTACCAATTCCTATTTATTAGACAAAATCATACCATTATGATATTATTTGTATTGATGTTTCTCTAAACCTTCTAGCTACCAAAGATCAATTGCAGTAGAGCATCTACTCCAAGTACAGACACACGCAGGGCAAATACTGCAGTCGACTGTACGAGGATGGTTGCTATTTAATTTGAAGTCTGAACAGAAGATTAATGTGGTTAAAGATGCGGGTTTGAGATCTGATATTCCTTCCTCTGAAGAATGAAACTATTAGGAATTTCGAACACTGTATAGCCTCTATCTCTATCTGCTGTATACGAAATGGTGGCATTGAGGCTTTATTAATATCTTCCTCAAATCAAAAAGACGTAGTTAGTGATGTATTTACATAGCCATTATTCAATGGTATTCTACAATTGCTTCACGAATGTATTTGTTGATTCTCTGAAATTGTAGTAGTTATGTGTTACTTGGTGCTGTTACTTCAGTTGTAAAGATACAGAGGACTTGGAATTGTTATCAGAAGTTAATTGAATATATTTATATAAGTTAATGTATATATTTAAATATATTCAATTTGTATGAGTGTGTTATCTGATATCAATTGAAAAGTGAAGGACTATAATTATTAATTAATGTTGTTAAAGCGTTCGATAAGCTATTCTGAATATCTGAAATATATATATATACCTATAGATTGACAGAAATATATTATTAAATGGCTGACAATAATTGCATTATTGACTGAGGTACAGCACAGCTTCTTTACGATTTTATCCCTTCTTTATTCGTTATTATTATTATTCAAGGAATGAATGTCACTTTTACCGCACCAGTGAAATAAACACAACTTTTTAATTATTATTTTGGTACACTTTTATTTTTAAAATTTTATATATTAGGTTAAATTCCTAGTTATTGGATGAAAAAAAATTCATATAAAGTCTATTTTTTTATTTATACATATGTATTTTTTCATTATGCAATTGAAAGAATGAAAGTGCCCAATAAATGCATTACCCATAATAAATACCTTTTAATATCAATGTATGGAACATACTCAGTTATTCAATTTTTCAATTATATAACATGCGAGTCGAACATACGTATATAGTTGAAATCTTAATCCAAAAAAGTCTAGGGAGATTACTAATAATATTTAACTACCTTTTCTAAATCTTTTATAGTGTAATATAGTTACATTTAATCCATTCACTTCCAATTAGTTAATATAATATGAATGATTCATCACTCAAATAAATGAGTAAAATGAATATTCATATGAGTCATAAATCTCACGAATGGAAGGCATCGACCACTAGCGTGACTTTGTGTTATTTATTTATTGTATTATAACATGGGGATGTATGTAGTGATTTGTTTGATATAATTTACTGCCTTTGCTTGAAGATGCTCTGAAGTAGGTAATTGTCAATTAATGGATTTAATTAATTAACGAAGTAGGTAATTGTCAATTAATGGATTTAATTAATTAATGAAGTAGGTAAAGGTCAATTAATGGATGTAATTTTGTAGAAATTAATCACTGAAAGAAAATTTTTTGCTGTATGCCTTATATATATTTACACTCAATGAATTATATATATATACTACCCTAATGAATCTTTTTACACATTTCTAATTAACGAAATAAATAAATATGTCCCTTTTAAACCTACTTACATATTTCCAATCGATGAATGAATTAAACATTTCCTTTTCAAACCTACTTACATATTTACGTTAAATTAATTAAATATATAAATACCTTGTAAACCGATTTATATATTTATAATCAATGAATTAAATAACTACCTCCTTCCTATCAATAACCACATTAGTCACTAGTGTTGCCACCTCATCACAGATAATCCCTCTTTTTATGCCCGCGTTACAGAGTTTCAATATCAGTAGATTTTGGCAGTAAGATCCCCTTCCTTCAGTAATGACTATACACAACACTGAGCAGATCTGCGGCTAATGAAAGCTCATATTGCACCAAGGAGCTTTACTGCATCCATGAGCATCACCCAAACCTGATTTTCTTGGTGTAATTTGACGGCAACGAAACAGAGACTGAATTTCCCCTAGCATTTTATTTTACTCTTCATTTTCCTTTCCTCTGTAATTCATTAAATTGTATAAAAATGTGAAGAATATTGCGTTGCTTCTCAGTTTTTATGGAAAATCATTTTTTACTTTTTAAATGTGTAGTAATTTAAATATAAAATCCTATGATATAAAGTACAAATAATAATTTATTAACTGAAAAATTTCATTTTTATAATGCATTTAATATATTTTTCAAAAGTACACCTTGATTAATATTTGCAAATATCTTCCTCATTGAAATATTTTTAGAGGTATATTAATATAACTAATTGAAATGTAAATAAAAAAGTATTTCTGAACAATTTATTTATATCTAAAATATATAATATATGAATTTAGCTTATGAAACTATTAACTAATATTCCTTGTTCAGTTTTATTTAATTTATGTTATTTATTCCTTTAATATGAAGATGCAATTTCCCGACACAATGTATCGGAAATTGGCTTCAGGTTCAAAGTTAATTTTCTCAAAGTCTAAAGCAGACTCTCACAAAATTGAACATCTTGATGGGCTAATTATAATGAAGATTTTATAATAAATAAAATTTGGATGAGAAGAGATGTATAGGCTAATTTCGAGTTATTGGACGGTTCCACATCTGCGATCATAAAAGGAAAAAATCAATTAAAATAACAGTTTATGAATAATTATTATTTATTATATGATCGAAGATGTGAAACTGTCCGGTGATTTGGAGCTCACTCTATATATTTATTTATTAATAATGATATCAGTGATTATCAATTATAAAATTGAAAAATTTAATAAATAAATATTTATTATTACTTGCATATTAAATCAAAATTAAATCTAAAGAATATAACTTTGAATCTAAATATTATCAATACGCAACAGTGTCGATATAATTGATTAATATCATAACCTTCAAGTTTAATATAACTTAATAAAGTTATTATTTTGTTCTGCTGATATGATATTCATAATTAGACAGAGTGGAGGTGTTGTGAGACATCAAAGATAGGCTTCGCTAATCAAAGTCAGGATGGAGTATTCCCTCGGTCCCTAATGAATATTGGCAGGTACGCGCATTCGTTTCTTAGGCGCACGAACCGGAGAGCCTAGTGTTGAAGGCATCAAATATTTACCAAACGAAAGATGGGGATGAGAAAATGAGAACTGAAAACAACCTCAGAAATCACAGTTAAGCTAAAAATGAGGTTAGAGTTAAATGAAGAGATTAAATCGTATTTTAGTTTATAAAATACTAATGAATAAAAGTTATTAACAGTGAAATTTTTTTTATAGATCTCCGACACTGTCAGTATTCGGAAATTGGTTGTTTACATAGAGGTCGTAAAGCAATCTGACCCTTAGAAATTTTTTTGAACTACAATCGTTTAAATAACATTCATTTTCCAAGTACATTTTGTTTCCATATAATTCAATAATTTCAAATACTTACGGGAAGATTGCTATAAATTTGGTTATTATGAATTTGAATATGTTTAGCCAAGTGTCCCATAAATTATGTCCGTCAGAGTAGCTTTGCCTGTCAAAAAAGTGACCAAGTTGTCACAGTTTGCGAAACTTCTGAACACATTGCTTAGGCCTCAGCAACAACAGTGTAAAACTTTCCACCAATTCAGTATTGTCCATCTACATTTCCCTTCAGATAACTGAGGTATAATTTTGTAAGTTGCAATAACAGAGGTAATACAATGCTGTCGGTTAGAATAGTGACAGAGATAGCAGTTTGGTCCGTGATTGAGTCTGACACAACGACACATCAACTTTGTTCTCCAAGATTTCCTTCTTTGATATCAAGTGTGACAGCTGGAGAATTACACATGAGTCTTTTTGATATTCTTCCAGACGTTTCAAAAATACAAATAATTTCACAGCCATAATCTTGTTACTGAATTTGATGGACTCTTTTTGAACGGATGAGAATATTAAATCCGATGGCATTAAATTAATAATGTCAAGGACACTTCCAGTAATTCCCTTGAAATCTATCTCAGCTCAAAATTGGGTAAACAAACCTCTTGTAGTTTTTAGCTTCTCCTGTCAGTGGGCAATAAAAGAAAAGCCTAATCTGTTCCAAAGCACTTCTAGACACGAGGCATGATCTACAGCACTGAGGATGGATAAGAGCTGTGTCATCAATATCTCATTTTTTGTTGCTGTTTGTTCTAATCTGCTGTCGGCAAATTTGAGGGTAAGCCACAACATATTGGACTTAGTCACGACCGGAGCTTACAATCTCTAGAAATAACAATGATTATTTGTCTCCGGCTTTGCTTGTTGCAGTGACTTTATATCTAACCAACTCTGTGATGGAGACTTGCAAGTCATTGAGAGTGATATGAGTGGGAGATTAAAAGATTTTTAGGAATAATATTTCATCTATGTTTAGGTAAATATTTATGAGATTATGATAATTCTGGTTCACTAGTGTTTCTAAAAATTATACGCGAGTGAAAATAAAGGGATAGTTTGTTCATCTTTTTGAATGCATAGTCATATAATAAAGGTATGTATCTTTACTCTCACAGATATGTGAGAATCTAGTTTACGTAGGGTAAGGTCAAAGTTATAAAACAGTTGTCACTTAATTTTCATTTTCAGGTAAATGAACATTATCATTTTTTTTTTTGGTAAATATAAGATCGAAAATGTGGAACCGTCTAATAAATCTGAATCTACCCTTTATGACGAGATGGACTAAAGATAATCATAATAATTACAGAATTATAACTGAAATCATATCTGATAAACATTAATCAAAAATATCCTGATTATCGAATCAAGGACAGGTTTCAAAAAGTTTATCCTACGATGGTTTGCGAGATATTTTCTCTTTTTCTTGGAATGAAGCAAAAGAACTGATTATTCTCCGTTCCCTTCTCACATTTTGTTACGTCAGGAATAGGAGCGGAGTTAAAAGGCCTGAAAGTTGGCCCCGGCAATAATCAAGGCAGTCCAATACTGCAGCTGTGACCTAAACAACCCCCCCCCCTCCTTTTCTATTACCCCCACACCCCCAGTTACATTTCTTAGTCAGGTCTTGAATTAACGGAAATAAATATAAATAAATATGTATTAAAGGAACCTACACCCACCCCTGTCTTATTTTTACGCCCATCTTAAATTAACGGAAATGAATATGAATGAATTCATATTAAAAGCCACTCGATTTTTGATCATTTTACGTGAATTTAAAAAAATAATTTCAGAAAAATTGTTGTTTGCTTTATTTTCCTTCGATGCAGCATCCCAATCGTGGAATTTTATCTGTGATTATAATCTCTAATAAAAAGATAATCTATCTGTAATAATACATCAATTACTAAATATAAAAAACAATTACAGTCTATCGTCGAATATTCCTTTTAAAGATTATAATGATATTGTTTGAAAATTTAATATTTTATGATACTTACTGTGATGGACATCAGTTGATGACAACATTTTTAGTAAATTATTTTAATGTGATACATTAAGCTAGGTATACTTTGATAACATTTTTTTCTTTTACTTCAATCTAGTAAACTCTATATTTCTAATTTTCATTTAACTGCACATCATAATATTTAATAATTAATATTCGAATTTATTCAGTTCATACATAACTATTCATCGAAATTATTTTATTAGAATAGTTCAATAATAAATCACATTATGACCATTACCTAATTAACATCTCCTCATAAACATATTGCAGACTCATAATTATTGCACATCTCTTAAACTGAATACAGTGAATGATAAATAACATTTAGCCATCAAATCTACGATGACGTAAAACTCCCATTGAATCGGCATTACATTTTTAACTCTCAGGCGAATCAGAGCTACATTAATAATTGAGAAACATTTTATGGAGTAAAATACCAGCCACCTGAGAATTCATAGTCGATGTTTTATTCAGCAGAAGCGTCGTATTTTAAGTTCACCAAACTGCCTCATCACTAATGCATTGCTTCACAATTTAGGGAAGAGACTGATAATTACAGCGCTATCATTTATTACTGATAAATGGAGCCTTAAAGAGCTGCACCCCCCGCAGCGACACCGTACGTGTTGCTTCATTGACTGCCGATACAAGAATGATGAATAATTGAATAGAGCGAACCAAGTCGCTTATTGATAATTAGGGAGTGTAATTGTTGTAGCTTGTGATTAAGCAGCTGGTTGGAATATTTGATCACTTAAATGTTAAGAGTTGATGTATAATGTATAAATTATAGTTTGTACTCTATAGCCTTTATATATAAATAACAATAAAATAATACGGAAGTTAAACTTTAGTCTTTTAACATTCAGGAAATAGGTTTTTATACTCTGTTTAAGTGCATAAATATTACAATGAAAGGTTAATGAAATAAGCTACGTATTATTTATAGTGACAGGAATTATACATTATTATGTATCTCGTTATACTAATTGGTATCCATGATACATGCATATATCATAGATACCAATTCAAATAACGAAATATATCCCTAAATAGTTTTTCTTGGTCGAAAATGTGGAACTGTCCGATAACTCGTAACCAATGTGTAGAAGTAAGAAGAGAGTTCCTTGAGAGTACAAATTTTTAAATTTGTGTAAATATCATTATGTACAGTATGTAGAATATATTAATATAAAGGTTTTCAAAACACTGAATAGTGTGTTCCAATAATGTACAACTATGTACATTTAAATAGGCTTTAGATTTGTAAACCTAATCAGCAGATGTTCAGTCGTCATATCGCTTATAAGTAGGGTTGTGACAATATGCTTCTTAAAATCATAGATCCAGAAAATAATATAGACGGAGGGAATTAAAGAGTATTGAATCGTTCTAAACTGCCGGTATATAGTATTCGAATTTGTTTAGTCTGATATTCTTACCATATATGATTTTAAAAGCATATTGTCACAACCCTACTAATAAGTCTCCTGTATATATATCCCCAACTTGAACATTATAGGAGAAGTTTACCTGGTGTTTATTTCATTCCTAGGAGTACTTTAGCTGAAAGTTATTCCTCAGAGTGAGAGCAAATGTTCTCTGCCGTAAATCTGGAGGTGTGAATTGGTTAGTCCCAAGGATCATTGAGTCACAACCTTTCGATAAAAAACACTTGCCGGCCAGACAAGAATTTCAATGAGGCTCAAAATCACCTTCGAGCAACTTCACCAAAAACTTAAAGCCATCATTCTTTTGATGAAGCTGAGGAAGCCATTGCTCTCTCATTGACAACTTTAAGTTGCTGCAATTTATCGGTGGGGCTATTAAGAAGGAAATGAATTATTACATTCATAATAGATTATAGGGTGTCTTTACATAGGTAAAACTATTGTAAAACTCTACATAAGTAAAACTATTGTAAAACTCTACATAGGTAAAAACTATGATAATTATTTCACTAGGATTGGTTGAGTAAAGACAACCAACCTGAAGATGTGAAACTGACCGATAATTCGGAACTCACCCTATTTAATATAGACTACAGCCAAACACATATACACAGTTGCCTCGCATGTTGAGTAGGTTCTACGAATAATGATAAAGCATTAACTATTCACAAATAAATAAAACATATTAGAATGGCATGTTTACTCTGAACCAATAATTACCAAATAAACTGTATTGAGGTATAAAAGAAAATGGATAAATTTTAGGACATACTCTGCTATTGTGAAGACTGTTTATTCTAAAACTATTAGAACCATTTTTCCGACTATACGACGACTTTTTAGAGCTATTAGAATTGTTTTAGAACTATTTAAAATCCGGGATGTAGTCATGATATATTGGATCAAACAAAACAATTAATATGTAACCATTTTCAATAACTTTTTAAGTGAAAGTCTGCATCAAGTGATTATTCCATCAATAATAAAAATATTGAGTAGGCCGGTTTCTTCCTATCAGAGACAGAAGAGTCTGTTTGTTTGTCTGTCTGTTTGTCTGTCTGTCTGTCTGCCTGTCTGTCTGTCTGTATGTGTATGTGTCTGTATGTGTGCCTGTCTGTCTGTTTGTCTGTGTGTCTGTCTGTGTGTCTGTCTGTCTATCTGTTTGTTTGTCTGTGTGTCTGTCTGTCTGTCTGTGTGTCTCTATATCTGTCTGTGTGTCTGTCTGTGTGTCTGTTTGTCTGTCTGTCTGTGTGTCTGTCTGTCTGTCTGTCTGTCTGTCTGTCTGTCTGTCTGTCTGTGTGTCTGTCTGTCTCTCTGTCTGTGTGTCTGTCTGTCTGTCTGTCTGTCTGTCTGTGTGTCTGTCCCATATGAAAATCACCATTTGCGGCTTGCAAATTACTTTCCATTGCGTCTCGAGTTGTCCTTTTATTCCTAACTTTTGGCGAGAGTTGAAGCGTGAAAGTTGCTGTTTTGAATGAGGAATGAAGTGACAGTTCGATGCAAGGATCCAATACGGATGTTTGTTTGTAGTTCTCCATTCCTCTGTCTATTTTTAACCAAAAATGGAATAGGAGAAAGGAATGTGGGTAAAAACAAGTTATTAGTAAGGGTTGATATTAGATTTTGTTTTAAAGGATTTGAAATAAGATGAAGTTCATTTAGTTAAAGCTTAAATATCATAAAACAAATTCAGATTTGAGAATGAGTAACTTATATCATCCGTAAAAGAATCCGAAAAAAAAACACAAATATAAGCATCTATAGTGTATGCATATACAGTGTATGCATATACAGTGTATGCATTTACAGTAATGGAACATGAAGTTATCGTTAAATATAAGTATTTTTTATTCAATAAAAAAAAGTAAAATTTTGATACTATTAATTATATATCATTAATCATTATACATCCAGTTATTAAGTATATCAATAAATATTAAATAACAATTACTTTATTGCTTTTTCTTATATAATTGTGTAACCGACCGATAATCTGGATGTTACCCTATAACTCATCTGTTTCGATGTTTCCGAATAAGAGTGCAATGGCCTGGGGTACAAGTACCGATGAGTGCATCTGTGCTGTTTCTGAGGGAAGTGAGTGAAATGAGAGGGAAGTGAGAGGTGAGAGAAGCAATATCTCACTCAGAGCACCTAAATTGCCCTCGATATTTCAAAGGGGGCCGCGATATTGCCCCCTATCAGCCTCCATTACACATCAGATCAACGAAAACACGGAGCGAAATGCTCCACATACTTTATATCTGTACTTATCATTAATTATGTTAACAAGAAATTATAAATATGCTTTATGATTAATTGTATTTTTATGTTTTCCATCAATATATCCTTATTCTTATTTAATATATCAAACTTAGTTTCTATATAAATTAATATTGCAACGTTTGCCTGATATTATATTTAGTTTCGCAATTCCATCATAGTCACAGTCATCCTTTTAATAGTTGATGGTAATTTAAAATCTATCATTGAATAGTTTAATAGTATCTTTACAGTAATATTATAATAGTTACTGTACTTTTTTGCTAATCCAGCTCACAACAATCCGGATCACGGACAGTTAGTTCGAATCAGAGTTTTCGCTGGCGCTTCCTGCAGCTTCCGCGCGATATCAATTTGATAACATTCTTCCTCCTGAATAACAAATATTTTATCTCTCATTGTTCTCCTGGCAGACTACTAACCATTTGCAACGGATTGTGTGCAAAATCTGAAAGGAATCATCCTGAATAAAACATAAAAAATTGCATAAAATGAAAACAAAGATGCATTTTGGTGAATAGTTTCAAGCTATTCAGTTGTGTGGTACCTACTTCAATTTGTTAGAATTAACAGTTCTGATGAAACTTCTCAGTGAATTGAATCTCATATGAAAATTATTCGCATTGAACTTTTTGTTGATCTATAATAGAATTCACACTCAAATTTGATTTTATAATCGGATGATCAATGATCATTAGTTATATTTAGGGTTGTGACAATAGGCGTTTAAAATCATAGATCCTGAAAATATTATAGACGGATTGAATTAAAGACTATTGAATCGTTCTACACCAGCGGTATATAGTATTCGATACTATTTCATTTTTTTTTCGTCTGTGATATTCTTAAGATCTATGATTTTAAATGCATATTGTCACAACCTTAGTTATAATTGATCATGGTAAAAAATGATTGAATTTTATAGTAAAATATCATTATTCCAAACATTATCATTAAATCTTTTTGGCGGTAATGTCCGACGAAAAACGAAAACCTATACCTAAATTACGGTAGTGTTTTGGTCAAATCGGTTATCTTCTTAGATGATGAAAATCGAATATAGTCCTGAAGAATATAATTTGTTGGTAGGTTTTCTTCTTTTAAGATTCCGTCACATCGACTCGATCAGTTCTTCCAATCGAACAAATGACTTTGGACGTTTTTTTTCATTCCCAAAACAAAGTGCAGACTCCGTAATGGCGACTAAATGAACGACACGACACCAGCAATCAACGTCAAGAGAACGTTTGTACGTCAGTTCGTGTGTCTGTCTGTACGTCTGTCCGTACGGCACGTCAGCTGATGTGAATTGTACATCTACCATACGACACAAAAGGCAAATTGTCTACAAAATATCTTGTACCAATAGTATCCCATATAATAATTAAGTTCATATCAGGTTTCTAATTTCTCTTACAAAATAACATAATCGATATAAAACTTTCATAAAAATTTAATATTAGATAATTAAAGTAAAATGCTTTAAAAAATTATTAAATACTTTTTTCCTCTCCATGGTCTTCAATATGTCTATAAGTTGCGGAATGAAGACGCATCGCGTTATCCATCCCGTTAAATCTGGTAAAACTTTTGTACTTGTCCATAGTTCGCCCTATTCTAAAGAGGCCTGATTTGACGGCTAACACCCACCGCCCCTAACTTTGGCTAAATGATTCGGTGAAGGTATTTCCTACTAACTTACGCATGGAAAAAGTTTAGATTGTCATTATAGAGGCAGTGAGAAGATACTTTGCCGCCGCAAATTCATTGTTTCGAACACCAAAAATAGTCAGTCAATCTAAAAACTGATATTTTTATTAAAATTTAAATCCATTAGGGTGAATAACTAATTATTAGACAGTTCCATATTTTCAGTCATGTAAAATAATATAATTTAACATTTTAACTCGCTATTTAATTGGTATCCATGATACCTGCTGGTATCATGGATACCAATTGATATAATCAGTCAAAATGTTTTAAAAAATTGTCATATGACCGAAAATGTGGAACTGTACTATAATTAGCAACTTACCCAAACGCATAACATTGTTGCTATACATTAAATTGAAGGTGCATTTGAGGTGATGACTCACTCACCTACCTGCTTAATTAATAACAGTAAGAGTGTTTGTAGTAGGGGGTTATATCCTCTTTGGCTAATATAGGATCTACTCAGCACTCCCAGGAGATACCATCTTTCTTCAGCAGTGTATTTTTTGCCTCTCTCTTTTGTATTTCTTGGGAAATCTACTGACAGAATGGGCTTTCATCTGGAGACTCGCTACTAATACAAATAAGGAGAGGTAATATCGCAGAGAATAACTAGTACCTAGATTATGATAGTGTCCCTGCAAATGACCACTGCTTGCTCTTATCGATTAGATATGCTTGCTTGAGAACTTTAAATGCTATTGGTGTTTTTGGAGGGAAATTAGTTTGTTTTAATAATTTCGTATCTTGCTTTTAATGGAAAAATAGTGTCTTTTTCTAGAAAAAATTATGTATAGTGTCAATCATTATTCTTATTACATAAGATGAGTAATCTCTACATTCGAAATCAATGGAAGCCCCATTTAATTCCCATTAAGCTGTAATTTATTAAGAGAATTAACAGTTTCTTACCCTTTGAATATATTCACCATTTTGAAAATGTTTCTTAAATCCTTTCACGTTGCAGGTGAGTTTTGAGTTTTTGGACAGTTAGTTACCTAAATATTAATTTCTATAAATAATTTTCCTACATTATCGACAAGTTGGAACGATACGATAACACGGAACTTACCCTACTTACATCTATGAATTATATCCTTCAATTAGGTATCTTACACATAGTGCTAAATAATAAAGTGTATCATATACCTATCAGTAAACCCTTTTTAAAATACTTTCGATTGACGTTCAGATGAGAGATCTATAATTCTATATCATAGATTTAATCTATATCACAGATCTGATCTATATAATAGTTATGATCTATATCATAGATATGTTCTATATAATAGATATGATCTCTATCACATTTAGATCTTCCAATCCACCACCAAATGATGTGTTCGAATCCGTAGATTAGTGCAGCAACGCATTCGAACACAGTGATTGATGAGTTCAGTGTAGCGTATATGGAGTTACACTGACAATTGATTTTAATCTTTCAAATCTAAATAAGTGTAGGAAAAGCAGAAATTATTTCTTGATTTGTTATTGGATATAAATAAAATTATATTGTCCAGATCATGAATTTATGTATATTATGGTATATTGTGTTATTTTTTTGTGAGATACTAAGGGAATGTCCCAGTAATAATTCTCTCTTGACTGGGATATTCCCTTAATATTCCAGGATTGAATCCTTCTTGCCTAGGATATCAAGGGAGTATCCCAGGAATAATTCCTTCTTGCCTGAGTACTATTAGCTTAGTTTTCAGTTTTCTCTTCTTCTTCCATTCTTGTTCTCTTCTTTCCCCAGCTGGGACTTCTCCAGTAACTAACACAGCTGATATACAGAGTCAGACTCTATCGATCTGATGTACCTCGGACACTGTACTAAAATGAATAGAATAACATTCTCATCATACTCTATATCTTCAAAAAGTAGTATATTCTAATGGATTCTCATTTTTAAAGTAATTTATACCGAGAATCTAAAAAATATTTACAGGACGAAACAACTGTTCTGTCTGTCCGTCACACTAACCTAATAACACGCTTAGCAAGCAGCTGATAGCATGGATAGGAAATTATTCTGATATCAGTTCAATAAATGGTTCGTGTCTGTCTGTCCGTCACACTAACCTAATAACACGCTTGGCAAGCAGCTGATAGCATGGATATGAAATTATTCTGATATCAGTTCATCAAACAATTCCATCAATAACTAAGTTATATTATTTTATTCATTTGAAATTATTGGATAAAAAGTAGAATAATTATTGCATACATTTAACTACCAAGTTAAATAAAATATTCTTATACAATTCCAGTCGCTTGATTACAATGCAATATAATAGTGCATTAATAATCATAAACTGTACTTTAACAAATGAATTCCCTATTTGCAAGAAGTAATTAAAAACCCAACTTTGAAAATCGTAAAATTCATCATTTTATAGTCCAGTTTTTTCCCCTCCTCTTCCGGATGATGAACAGACATCTTTCAATTCGACAACTCGAATTCTAAAAAAGACTTGAACGTTGAGTTTATATTACCTCTTCAAAATATGAATCTTCGAGTGAGTATGAATCTTTTCAATAAGCTTTCTTCTTTGATACTCACACTAATGTATGAATCGCAAAAAGTATATAACAAAAGTTCCTAAATGGCTTCAAATCAAATAACAACCAATGATAAAATATCTAACCTAGTTGCTCAATATTGCATAGAGAAAAACTTCGTCTCGAGAGATCAATTTGAATGAAATTTAGAAAAAAAGTCTACGGGATATTGATTAAAGGGAATTGGATATGCGATTGTAACAAAAAGGCACGGGATGGATATGAGGAATGGGTGGACTAATTTGAGTGGAGGGTCCTACCTTGATGATGTGGAGTACCACTTCAAATCCAATAAACCTGCTCAGTTTTGCGCTACACCCCCCTCCTACCCACCAATAGATTTCAGGCTTGTGATTGGCCTTCAAATATTACGTCATTGGTTATCTGACCCAAGGAATTAATTAAAGTGTAATGTAACTGGAATATTGATTGAAAAGTAGAGTGATTTATTTTTAACTAGTGTATTATACGTTAAAAAGGACGGGCTATCGTTTAGCAAGAGTTTATTAGAGGAAAAGAATTCATATCCCATATTACAATATATAAATTATTTTATATTAGTTAATTTGTCAGAAACAGGTATATTAGTTCTTTCCTTTTTATTCAACGGAACTATGTATGATTTATTTTTTAAATAAATTCAAATATCCGTTTTTTTTTATTATTTACCCGAATCATTTTTTGTTACACAAAATTTTTATAATGTGAATTCTTGTTTACCGGATTTGTTATTTAACTACTATTCAGATTTTTATTATCCGGTTTTTTGTTTTCCGGATGTTAGAGCATGTATGATTGATATCAATTATTTTAGACATGGATTTAAATCGTATAAAATGTTAAAGCCTGACATTTTTCATGCAACCAACCAACAGAGAAAGACACACTGTGTATAGTATACAGGGTGATAATACACACTGTGTATAGTATACAGGGTGATAATACACACTGTGTATAGTATACAGGGTGATAATACACACTGTGTATAGTATACAGGGTGATAATACACACTGTGTATAGTATACAGGGTGATAATACACACTGTGTATAGTATACAAGGTGATAAAACACACTGTGTATAGTATACACGGTGATAATACACACTGTGTATAGTATACAGGGTGATAGTACACACTGTGTATAGTATACAGGGTGATAATACACACTGTGTATAGTAAACAGGGTGACAATACACACTGTGTATAGTATACAGGGTGATAATACACACTGTGTATAGTATACAGGGTGATAATACACACTGTGTATAGTATACAGGGTGATAATACACACTGTGTATAGTATACAGGGTGATAAACACACTGTGTATAGTATACAGGGTGATAATACACACTGTGTATAGTATACAGGGTGATAAAACACACTGTGTATAGTATACAGGGTGATAAAACACACTGTGTATAGTATACAGGGTGATAAGACACACTGTGTATAGTATACAGGGTGATAATACACACTGTGTATAGTATACAGGGTGATAATACACACTGTGTATAGTATACAGGGTGATAAACACACTGTGTATAGTATACAGGGTGATAATACACACTGTGTATAGTATACAGGGTGATAAAACACACTGTGTATAGTATACAGGGTGATAAAACACACTGTGTATAGTATACAGGGTGATAATACACACTGTGTATAGTATACAGGGTGATAATACACACTGTGTATAGTATACAGGGTGATAATACACACTGTGTATAGTATACAGGGTGATAAACACACTGTGTATAGTATACAGGGTGATAATACACACTGTGTATAGTATACAGGGTGATAAAACACACTGTGTATAGTATACAGGGTGATAAAACACACTGTGTATAGTATACAGGGTGAAAAGACACACTGTGTATTAGTATACAGTGTATATGGTATAGAAAATTTAATTTAAAGTAATTAGCATAAATAATCATTCAAATCAATTTAAATATAATTTTGGTAAAATATGCATCGTCGAAACCTATTCCTATGAATATAAATATATACAGGTACTAGATTATTGTATTAATTTATTCTTAATAGCATTTTAATTACTTTAATAAAACTCTCTGATACATAATAAATTATATAATTACACTAAAGAGTATTCATTATTTATATTTCCATTCATTTTAGCTATTTAATAATTGCCATCTAATACTCAAGTAAGTTAAATATTATTATTAATTACCGTAGACTTTGTGTCATGTGAGGCATTTATTTTATCTAAATATTACTGTTGGAATATTTCATAAAAATAATCCATGAATATAATAAATGTTATGCGCAATAGTAACAAAATGTGTACAATGAGACAAATATCAATAATGAATAACTTTTGTACACTGTTTATTGAGAATCTTTAATTTCATGAACATAATTATAATTTCATATATAAAAATTTATAAAGGATTAAAAAATAATTGTAAAACATGTCTATACAGCTTTTTCTAGAGAGGTATAAAAGTTCATAGAATCTATGGTATAGAAAATAGTTAAAATGAATCATATTGATAACCTACCTAAGTTACTAGTTTTAATGTCTCATTATATTAGTTAAAACAGTAATCTTTAGGAATATATATTTTTAAAAACAAAATTAATGCTCTGATACAAGTATAAAAACAAGTATAAGAAATAAGTATAAGAAACAAGCGTAAGTATAAACAAGTGTAAGAAACAAGCGGTTTCAATGAAAATTCATTCAATATTTTCTAAGCGTATTTAACGTGTCTAATGAAAACTATATCATAAATTGCCTAAATTATCTCCCTCCACATTTACCTAACCAGTTATTTATTTATTTCAGGGAACAGCAAAGTTCGAGACCCGGAATTTCTGGGAGAAATTCAAAACCAAACAGTTTCTGAAGGAAGAACTGTGAGATTTGCCTGTAGAGTTGACTACTTGGGTACACACAAGGTAAGTAAAGACTACTTGTATACACACAAGGTAAGTAAAGACTACTTGTATACACAAGGTAACTAAAGACTACTTGTACACACACAAGGTAAGTAAAGACTACTTAGGTACACACAAGGTAAGTAAAGACTACTTGTATACACACAAGGTAAGTAAAGACTACTTGTATACACAAGGTAACTAAAGACTACTTGTACACACACAAGGTAACTAAAGACTACTTAGGTACACACAAGGTAAGTAAAGACTACTTAGGTACACACAAGGTAAGTAAAGACTACTTTGGTACACACAAGGTAAGTAAAGACTACTTGTATACACAAGGTAACTAAAGACTACTTGTATACACACAAGGTAACTAAAGACTACTTGTACACGCACAAGGTAAGTAAAGACTACTTAGGTAC